>CM042143.1:10756883-10759383 GCA_023376005.1 Doryteuthis pealeii | reverse complement strand
CTTCCCAGTATGTTAATATCTATCTTATCTATCTATCTATCTATCTATCCCAGTATGTTAATATCTATCTATCTATCTATCTATCTATCTATCTATCTATCTATCTATCTATCTATCTATCTATCCCAGTATGTTCATATCTATCTATCTATCTATCTATCTATCTATCTATCTATCCAGTATGTTCATATCTATCTATCTATCTATCTATCTATCTATCTATCTATCCAGTATGTCCATTATCCATCTATCTCTCTCACTCTCAATCAGTTCATCTGTTCTCTCTGTCTATCTATCTATCCCAGTCTGTTAATATCTATCTATCTATTGATCTATCTCAGTCTGTTAATATCTATCTATCTATCAATCCTAGTATATCCATTATCCACCTATCTCTCTCAATCAGTCCATCTGTTCTCTCTGTCTCTCTGTCTCTCTATCTATCTATTTATCCCAGTCTGTTAATATCTGTCTATCTATTGATCTATCTCAGTCTGTTAATATCTATCTATCTATCTATCTATCTATCTATCTATCTATCTATCTATCCCAGTATGTTCATTATCCACCAATCTATCTATCTCTCTCAATCAATTCATCTGTTCTCTCTGTCTTTCTGTCTATCTATCTATCCCAGTCTGTTCATATCTATCTATCTATCTATCTATCTATCTATCTATCCCAGTATGTTTATTATCCATCTATCTATCTGTCTCCATCAATTCATCTGTTCTCTCTCTGTTTCTCTGTCTATCTATCTATCTAACTATATATCTATCTATCTCAGTCTATTCATCTCTCTCTCTCTCTCTCTCTCTCTCTCTTCTCTCTCTCTCTCTCTATATATATATATATATATATATATATATATTCCAACGTGTAAAATCATCTCTCTCTCTCTCTCTCTCTCTCTCTCTCTCTATCTATCTATCTATCTATCTATCTATCTATCTTCCTCTATCTATTTCAATCCATTCATTTCTATTTATTTATCAATCTATCTATGTTCATATCTATCTATTTATCTATCTATCACAATCAATTTATATCTATCTATCTATCTATCTATCTATCTATCTATCTATCTATCAATAAATTCATATCTATCTATCTATCTATCTATATTAATTATCTATCCATCACTGACCATCTATATCATATATATATCTATGTTCATATCTATCTATCAATCCCAGTCGGATAGATTATCTAACCATCCATTCATCACTCTATTCCTTTGTGTGTCTTAGTCTTGGTGGAAGCCTCGATATCTTAGCAAAACCTTTATGTACACCAAACGATATAAACAAATGACAATGTCCGCTAAAAGTTCTGCTAAAATAACAGAAAAAAAGAAAGATAGAATATGGTTGTTTCGTTGGTTGGTTTTTACGGCAAGTCAACCCCTGTTGGGTCATTTTATACCAAAAACATTTTTGCTTTATTCATTATTGTTGGGTATTAGATTCTTTTATTTTTAAACCCATTTTTTTAAAACTATCTAACCCATAGATTTATCAATCTATCTATGTTACTATCTATCTACCTATTTATCTATCCATCACAATCAATTCATATATTTATCGGCTGTCGGCTGGGGCGTTAGAATACTCCGACTGCACCTCTGCAGAGGGGTAAGACTCCACCAATGGGGCCACCTGTTGATCTTGGGTGGCGACCCGTGATGCTTAAGGATAACACCCAGGTGGATGAGCAGTTCATGACATGCAATACTCCACTTTGGCCCTATCTTGGGCTAGACGGGCGGTCGGAGAGGCCCCCTCCGATCAATCGGCTGGTCATGTCAAGCCCTAGCACCTATATGATTTTCCCAACCCTATTGCCTTTATGGCAAACCCCAACCCCTTTTTATCATATGGGTGCTAGAAGGCGGTGGCTGCGGGTCTACATGTCCTGGGAATGACGTTAAACTCTATCTGATGGTGAGGTTCCAGTTTTGGAGGTTTGGGGAATGTGGAGCACCCCTTCATCACCATTGTTCCCTGGTCCACTCTGACCCGGAGTAGTAGTACCTGTTAGGGTCCCATATATGGGTTGAATAGAAAAATGTATTTATAAAAAAATTGTATTATCCATTAAGAATTGATTTATTTCAAAACTTTATCAGCATTAAATGACCCACTGAGGTTGATATGCCGTAAAACCAAACCAAACCAAATCAAACTATAGATGTGAGCCTAACAGTTACTAACACATTGATAACATCTTTTTTTTTCAAACAAATTGCTAGACCGCGAAACAACAGTTGGTAATCAATTTTGCTTTACTGGTATATTTTTGTAGAATTCATTTTTGAACATATTTAACCCTTTGATAGGACCATAACAGGTACTACCACTCCGGGTCAGAGTGGACGTGAGAGTAATGGCAATGAAGGGGTACTCTACATTCTGCAGATCTCTAGGACTGGAGCCTCACCACTAGACGCAGTTCAATGTCATACCCAGACCCTCAGTCACCGCCTTTTAGCACACATATG
>CM042143.1:10731883-10751883 GCA_023376005.1 Doryteuthis pealeii | reverse complement strand
TATATATATATGTATATATGTATATATATATATATGATAAGTAAATACACACGCGGTGTGTTTATGATATGGCTTTAGCATACATATATATGGAAGTGTGTTTGTATGCGTGTGTGTGAGATAAAATCTGTTTTTTGTTTGTAATTATTGCATGGGTCTATCTATCTATCTATATATCTATCTATCTATCTCTATTAATATTCGCCCTCTCTCTTTATATACAAGACGGAGAGGCATATTGTTGGACAGCAAGGGAGTCTATCCCCTTTTCGCTAGAGGTAGGCCAGGAAGACTTTTTCTGCGTCTGAAGTGGAGCGCCCCACCTACCATCAGCTCCCCACGTTACCGCAAAGATTCAAGCCGTACTACTCATACGCTGAGTTGGTGAGGGTCGGTATTGAACGCAGAACCTTGTAGTTCTGAGCCGGATGCTTTATCGACTGAGCTAAACCGGCTCCTATTTACTCAAATATATATATACATATATAAGAGTAAAAATCTCTCTCTCTCTCTCTCTCTCTCTCTCTCTCTCTCTCTTATATATATATATATATATATATATATATATATATATATTATAAGTAAGTAAGTCTACGGGGCGGCCTAAGGTCGGTATCAGCCAGTCAGCGAGGGAGTCTATCCCCTTTTCAATAGCGCTAGACCAAGGAGATTGTTTTTTTTTAGCATCTGAGGTGGAGCGCCACACCTTCCATCAGCTCCTTACTTTACCGCACAGATCCCTGTGCTACTCATACGCTGAGTTGGCGGGGACCGGTATCGAACTAAAAACCTTGTGGTTTCTAGCCGAACGCTCTACCGACTGAGCTATATATATGTGTGTGTGTGTGTGTGTGTGTGTGTGTGTGTGTGTGTGTATTAGAATAAGTTCCTATGTCATTTTATGTCTAGGTAAATAAGTAGTTCTATATTTGCAAACCTCCATATGCAGATAGATAATTGTGTGGCCAATGTACATATGCTTATTTGTCCAAATTTGTCCTATTCCTGTCTTTTTTTTCCGTAGGTGTGTGAGTAAATAAAACATTGTACACATGATTCTTTAGAAAAGGCACACGTCACGATCGCCTCACTGTCCGATAAAATAAATTTAGAAATGATTTTTTTGTTTGAGGAAGCAAATTTATTTTTAGTTATAAATAGATGGAGAAAAAAATCTTCGGTGAGCGAAAACAGCAGAAACCACGAAAGCATCCTTGCATGGTTATTTCCGTCTGTTTTTTTGTTTCCTTTTTTGTTTCCTTTTTGTTTTCTTTTTTGTTTACTTTTTTTCTTTACCCGTGACGCTCAAATGCATCACATTTAACATTATTTTATCGTTTCCTTTTTAGGATTTTTGGTTGGTGGGTTGAATTTTACGGCATGTCAATCCTTGTTGGGTTATTTTAAGCCGAAGACATTGTTTTATTCCTTTTTGTTGGGTATTCAATTTTTTTTAAACGCAATTTTTAAAAACACATTTTTAATACTCATTTGATCTATTTAACCCATATATAGGACCCTAACAGGTACTACCACTCCGGGTCAGAGTGGACCAGGCAGTAATGGCGATAAAAGGGTACTCCACATTCCCCAGTGTTCCAGAATTGGAACCTCATACTAGATACAGTTTAACGCCATACACAAGGTACTAAGACCCTCAGCCACAGGCTTCTAGCACATATGATAAAAAGGATTGGAGGGTTGTCATAAGGGCAATAGGGTCGGGACAATCACATAGGTGCTAGGGCTTGAAGTGACTAGCCGGTTGGTCGGAAGGAGCTTCTCCGACCGCCCATTTAGCCCGAGTAAGGACCAAAGTGCTCCATTTTAGGCCGCTGGACTACACTCCACTTCCTTCTACAATCGCCCCTTTATCTGCTAATAATATCTTTTGCCACTTCTTGGTGCAGGAATCAACTATTTATGACCAAACAACGGGCCAAATCAGGCCCGCAGCCTCTTTTGAATGTACCACTATTGGCGACGCTTAGAATGCGTTACAGAAGTGTAAGACCCCATAAAAAGGGACGTCCCATGTATTGCATTATGATACAATTTTAGTGGCCATCCTTTAGGCTTCAAGCAAGAGTGCTTCTCCAGTGGAGATCCTTTGTGTTAAGCAGAGCACGATCCTTGGTAAATAATCCTTTGGTTGTTTCTTGGTGCTCCTCAGTCTTGCAAGTCCTTCGTCAATGATTGCAAATGGACGTCTCTCAGTATCAGCGATTGAGTAATTAACCAGACACGTATTCGGGCTGTTGATTGGCTGAGGTTTAAACCACGTAACCTCGCTTAGTCTATACATTTAAGTGGTGTATTGCAGCACAGCCTATATATCAAAAGTTGGAGGCGCGTGGTCTAATGGTTAGAGTCATAAGAAATGGACTCGTCGACCCGAGTTCAATTCCTGGACGAAGCTGTTTGAGTTTCATATAGCGCTAATACCCTTGGGAAAGGTATGAATCCAATTCTCCCCCCAGCTATGGATAAATAGCAGGGCAGACTGGGCTCTTTAACCCTGGCTAGGTAATCAGTCTAGGAGAGGGAAAACTCTGAATTCAAACATGTTAAACTCCGCTTAAGAAATTGACCTTGTGTCACATCCTGCTCGTGCGGAGGGTTTGATAAATAGATATATATCAAAATAATCCAATACATAATCTGATAGCCAAAACTCAGTTCTGGATAGTGTGGAGGACTCCGTCCTTGTCATGAAAATCCCAGCTCAACCCTGACTAAGGGTGGTAGGGTAACTGGTTAGGGTCTCATCTATGGGTCAAATAGATCTGTTTAAAATGATTCGTATTCAATATGAATACTTAATGCTATATAACTATAAATTAATTGTATCATAGTTACTTTAAGTTATAGTTGTTTATTAAAGGTTATTATTATTAGTCAATTGAAACTATACAACTTTATTTAAACAAATAAATATTATTGAATAGAAATTAATACTTAAAAACATATAATTATTAGTATTAGATATGAATACATTAACACCGTACAAGTGTGTGCAAATTACTTGTATTATATAGGAACACTTGATATATAAATGTGAGCAAAAAACTCTTATAAAACTACACAAAAATATTAATATAAATGTACAATGCACGCGATTTCCTAACCTCTAGGCAGGAAATAATCCTAGACAGGTTGACATGCCACATGGTCAATTTCATTGAATACATACACGTATATATATATATATATATATATATATATATATATATATATATATATATATATATTCTCAGAATCCTAAAAATTTGCTCTTCTAGTTTCCTAAATGTTGAATTTGAACACAGACCCTCCCACAACCCAGAGAGAGAAAAGTAACATGAAAAAAGAGAAAGAAGTTAAAAAAGGGAGAACAGAGAGAGAGAGAGAGAGAGAGAGAGAGAGAGAGAGAGAGAGAGAGAGAGAGAGAGAGAGAGAGAGAGAGAGAGAGAATTGATTGAGGTTGGTGAATAGATTGACAGATAGATATGAGTAGACAAAATATATGGATAGATAAATAGATAGGTAGATAAGAAACAAATTGAGATAGATAATAGAGGTATAAAGAAACAACCGACATATATACAGGTTAAACACCTCCCTCTCTCTCTCTCTCTTATACACATACACACACAAAGACACGCACACAGATGGAAGTCGACAGACAGATACAGATATTGTGATGAACAGACGTACATATACGCTGAGATAGACAATATATATATATATATATATATAGATAGATAGGTTGATAGATAGGTAGGTAGGTAGGTAGATAGATAGTTAGGTAGGCAGATAGATAGATAGATAGATAGGTAGGTAGGTAGGTAGGTTGATATCGTGATGAACAAACATACATACACGCTGAGATAGACAATATATAGATAGATAGATATATAGGTTGATAGATAGGTAGGTAGGTAGATAGGTAGATAGGTTGCTAGATAGGTAGGTAGATATATAGATAAATAGGTTGGTAGGTAGGTAGATATATAGATAGATAGATAGATTGATAGATAGATAGGTAGATAGATAGATACATAGTGGAACTGGAAGAGTGACAGGGATTGGAGACATAGTAAACCAGGTATTGTGTTGGTAGAGACTACATTGGTACTCATTACGAAATGGCAAATGTAATGGATCCCGAGTAATTTTCCTGGATAACCGGGAAAATAATGGCGTTTGGAGAAGGTCAAAGAAAAGTGACCGAAATAGATTCCCTGTCTTATCCTTTGTGAAACACTTGTAAGTCCACCCAATAACCACACCCATATTAAAATCCATCCGTCTGCCCATCTATTTCCCCCCCGCCAAATTATAAGCTCATCTACAGCAAGGAATTCTTTTAATAACTCGCGTCCCATGTTAAACTCTATTATTCATACGACTTAGGTGAATCCTAAATGTGGATGATTATACACTTTATTTTATTTTTATTTTTTTTTTTTTGTTATTGGTCTTTATGACTTTTTAGTGACTTTAAAAAAAGACTATTAATTCAGTTTCAATGTATATTTCCCCGATATGACAGAATCTAAGAATTAACCGAAAAGTGTTTATCTGTTAAAGTAAATAAAATCACGCCATTATTAGATCTATGCGAAGGGAAAAACAAACTTTGCACAGGAACGGTTTTTTTTTTATATTCAAAACCTAAGAGGACAAAATGGCTGCCAAAAATGGGCGGGAGGGTGGCCTGTAAACAAAAGGCGGCAAAAAAATGCATGGGCGTATGTAGTGTCGTCTCAGCACATAAACCGATCTGAAATTAGTCCTCTCGAGTTGTAAATTGACGATTTGACTAGACTGACCGTAACCTTTCAAATGATATTTTCAAGTTTTAAATATCTACAAATGAGTGTGCCGCCCTATCGGTCTTGGGGCAGAAGACTATATCGACTGCCCCTCTGTAGAGCGGTAAAATTCCCCCTTTCAATGGGGCCACCTTTTGGCCGTGGGTGGTGACCCGTGATGCTTAAAGACGGAATCCTGGTGGCTACAGTCTGTAACATGTAAGACTCCACTTTGGTCCTTACTTGGTCTAGACGGGCGGTCGGAGAGGCCCCTTTCGATCAATCGGCATGTCACGTCAAGCCCTAGCACCTATATAATTGTCCCGACCCTATTGCTCCTATGGCAAACCCGCAACCCTTTTCATCATATATGTACTAGAAAGCGGTGGTTGAGGGTCTTAGTGTCCTGGTATGACATTAAACTGCATCTAATGGTGAACTTCCAATTTTGGAACTCTGGGGAATATAGAGTACCCCTTCATTGCCATTACTCCCAGGTCAACTCTGACCCGGACTAGTAGTACCTAGTAGAGTCCCATCTATGGGTTAAGTAGAAGAAAATTAGTTTAAGAGAAAAATTGAGTTTTAAAAAATTGAATACCCATTAAGGATATTTACCGCATACCTCACTTGTATGGGTTGGACACGAGGTCTCGTTTTAACGTGGGCGCATAAAAATTGCGTCGATCCCGTCGGCATTCCCCCTCAAGGAGGGTGCCTCAGGCGCTGGGCAATAAACCCAGTCCTGCCCCTTTAAATAAAGGGGGCAGGTATTGCCTGGGGGGATAGCCCCCTGGGATCGACGCTATTAATTTACTATACCTGATCCAGCGGCCGAAGCTCACTGGACCCCCGAGTTGGGAAGGCAAGTAATTAATAAAACAAAGCATCTTCAGCATAGAATAACCCAACAGGGATTGGCATGCCGGAAAACCCAACCAACCAACCAACCAACGAGTATGTTATAATGAGATGCATCAAACCGCCATTTTTGAACTAAAGTCACAGAATTGGGAGTTGAACAAATCTGGTTATAGTTTCAGACGGGGTTTGTATTTTGAGAAATAATCATGGGAATATTCTTGTAAAATCATCCTGAGTTTGAAACCATTTTTGTAAACAGTATTAACGCTGACGTCAAAAGTTATTTTTTTCTTTTGAATCGATGAAAATAGATGACGTCTTTTTTTTTTTTTTTTTTTTTTACTTAGCTCTCTACTCACTTTCCCACCCGTCAATCTCTCTCTCTCTTCTCTCTCTCTCTCTCTCTCTCTCTCTCTCTCTCTGTCTGTCTCTATCTCTGTCTCTCTCTTTCTGGTTTGACGTTACTCACAAACAAATCTTTTTATGTGACAGCCAGAGATATCAGAAGCTAAGCTAAATCTAAATAAACCTTAAGTACTAACTTTACAGTTCAAATTTTAGCCGGGGGGCACGTACGCTTGAATGTTAAAGAGGGTGTGGACGGAAAGTACCAAATAGATCCTCAATTTTAAAGCCCCTCTCCCTGACAAACAAGCAAAAAAAAAAAAAAAAAAAAAGAAAAAGAAAAAGAAAAAGAAAAAGAAAGAAGTCTCGTCATAAGTTGTATGCGACCACTACACCTTAATGTTTGGAAGATCTGACGTAGTTAACAATCACAAATCTTTGATTTGGTTTTCCCCCATATATCTGTCTTTTGTTCTGTATTCGTCAATATTGCAAGATACGGTCAACGGGTTTCGGCCCTGGACCATTGATCTAATTAAGAGCGTTGATCCCTGGGGAAGGGAGGCTATTCACTCAGGCAACACCTGTCCCCCTTGATTTAAAGGGGCAGGGATGATTTTATAGCCCAGTGTCTGAGGCGCCCCCTTGAAGTGAATGCCGACGGGATGAACACATTTTTTGCCAATGACATGATGACATAAAGGTTTACGTTTTGTTTTGTTCGCTTTTTATTAAGATTCATTATTTTGTATCAGTCCAGTGAAGGATCAGCCTACCAAGTGAGACTTATAACGTTCATAAAGAGATACAGATTTTATATTGAAAAAGAAGAAGATGAAATAAAAATGAAAAGAAAAAGTTAAAGGAAAGAGTAAAAGAAGATCAGAAAAAGGAAAAGCAAAAGAAGAAAAGAAAAAGGATAAGGAAAAGGGAAGGAAAAAGTAAAAGAATAAGAAAAAGAAAACTCAAAAGAAAAAGAACGAGAAAATAAAAAGAAGAAAAAGAATTAAAAGAAGATAAACGAAGAAGTAAAAGTGAAAGATAAAGGAAAGAGAAAAAAGAAAATCAAAGAAAAAGGAAAAGGGAAGGAAAAGTAAAACAATAAGGAAAAGAAAAAGTAAAAAAATGAACGAGAAAAAATAGAAATAAAAATGAAATAAAAACAAAAAACAAAAAACGAAGAAAGAAAAAGAAAGAGAAAAGGAAAAGAAAGATAAAAGAACGAGAATAAAAAAAGAAGATAAAGGAAAAAGAAATAGGAAAAGAGAAGAAATAGTAAAAGAATGAGAAAAAGAAAACTCAAAAGACAAAGAACGAGAAAAAGAAAAGAAGAAAAAGAATTAAAAGAAGAAGATGAATGAAAAACGAAAAGAAAATAGATTATGAAAACGAAAAAGAAAGAGAAAAGGAAAAGAATAAAATGAATGAAAAAAGATAAAAGAAAAAGGAAAAGAGAAGGACAAGTAAAAGAATGAGAAAAAGAAAACGCAAAAGAAAAAGACAGATAAAAGAATAAGAAAAAGAAAATAAAGAGAAAAGAAAAGAAGAAAAAGAATTAAATGATGAAGATAAAAGAAGAAGGAAAAGTAAAAGAAAAAAGAAGAGAAAAGAAGAAAAAGAAAAGGAATGAAAATAAGAAGATAAATGAAAAAAGGAAAAGAATAAGAAAAAGAAAAAGAAAGATAAAAGGAAAAGAAGAAGAATTAAAAGAAGATAAAAGAAGAAAAAGTAAAAGAAAAAAGAAGAGAAAAAGAAAAGGAAGATAAAAGAAAGAAAGAAACAAAACAAACGAAAAAAGCAGAAAGAAAAAGAAAAAGAAAAGAGAAAAGAGAAAAGAAAGAGAAAAAGAAAAACAAAGAGAAAAAGGATATAAAAATAAAGAAAAAAATGAATCGAAAAGGAAAGGGGTAAGGAAAACAGGAAAGAGAAAAAGAAAGAGAAAAAGAAAAGTAAAAGAAGAAAAAGAAAAAAAGAATGAAAAAAGAAGATAAAAAAGGTAAAACGAAAAGAAGAAGCAAAAGGAAAAGAAGAAAAAAGGAAAGGGAGAGGAAAGAAAAAAAAACAAAGAAAGAAGAAAGAAAAAAAGAAAAGATAAAAGCAAAAAGGGAAAGAAAAGAAGAAACAGAAAAAGAAAGAAAAGAAAAGAAAAAGGGGAAAAGAAAAGGAAATAAAAGAAAAAAAAAATGAAAGAAGTAGACGATTGGTCGATTTTGCTCGGTGGTGCAAAATCACCAAAAAGAAGATGAAAGAAGGAAAAGGAAAAGAAGAAAAAAGAAAAGAAAAGAAAAGAGAGATGAAAGAAAAAGACAAGAAAAAAGAAAGAAGAAATGGAAGATAAAGCAAAGAAGAAACAGAAAAAGAAAGAGAAAAAAAAAAGAAAAAAAGAAAGAAAAAAAAGAAAAGGAAATAAAAGGAAAAAAATGAAAGAAACAGACGATTGGTTGATTTTGCTCGGTGGTGCAAACTAAGCATAAAATCCCAGACGCAGGTGTATTTGTAATTATGGTAATTCGAGAATCATTGTCGAAATATCTATTTTTCTTTCTCTTCTTTATTTATTGATATATTTACCACCATTTTTTTTGTTATTGTTATTGTTTCTCTTTGCAAAGAAGGGATTCAAATCTGGTTGGCGAGTCTAGACAAAAGGCAATCGATTACCTCCCTTGAGGACCCCACAGACTCCGCCATTATTATAACACACTTCATCCAACAGAACGTGTACGCTCATGATGAATAAACATAAAAGCACAACACATACACGGAGGCACGGCAACGGAAACTATTGATATACGCAAAACAAATTCACGCGCAGCGAAAAGCAGACACGACAAAACGTTCATATCAATATAAATGCATACACGCAGATGTACACATTATCGTACATTCGCCGGAAGACATGTATCTGCGCATGCGTACGCATACGCACAGCAACATCCAAATATCAACTAAAAAAAAAATGCTTATTTGCATTTTTATTATAATGGAGATTCGGTCTGTCTGTAACTGAAACTACGCCACTGCTTACGTCACAATACTCCAGGAAATGCGTAAGTTTATCAATGAGTATCTAATTTATAGTCAAAATTAATAGATAGAATAAATCTTATTTAAAGTTTCTATGAAAATCTCTCTCTCTCTCTCTCTCTCTCTCTCTCTTCTCTCTATATATATATATATATATATATATATATATATATATATGTGTGTTGTGTGTGTGTGTGTGTAAGTTGAAAATGGAAATGAATCCGACAATATATTGAAAAGATAAATAAATAAAGGAAAGAAAATGTTGAATGGATAAAATTGATTTCATATGAGTTTACTAACACGTGTTTCAGTCAGGAGTTTGTTCATGTACACACGTTTTCTATTTACTATTATTTTAAATATAAAATAAAATAATGATAATAGAAAATAATAAAATATTTAAGCATACGGCCTTCATCAGAGTAAAATGTTTGATATTTGAAGTTAAAACGGTCAAAATACAGAGAATTTTGAAGTGTTCGAAACAAAGAATTTTTTTGATATTATTTGAGAGACAGCTGGGGAAAAAAGTGATGTGTGACGGTTACGTTTAGAGAATATGTTTTTTTGGGGGGTGATATTTGAAAAGAGTGAATTTTTAATTTCATAAGTAATATTATTGGCTTGTGCAAAGAAAAGTTAAGATTCTGTTAATATAAGATTAACATTTTGCTTTTTGATATATATATAACTTGAATGCCCTTTCACTCACACGGCTGACTACAACCACACATTTAATTTCAGCAATGCTTCACTTATCAAACCAATACACAGAAAAAGACTTAGATGCCTATGCGAATCGGCAGTCATAGACATCACTGAAATATATATATATATATATATATATATATATATATATATATATATTGCGTGCTGTCCTGGACAAATGCTTGAAGCTGTACGGCCACTTACCTCCTATCACACAAACCATCCAAGTAAGACGAACAAGACACATTGGACACTGCTGGAGAAGTAATGACGAACTCAGTAGAGTTCTATTGTGGACACAACCACATGGACACACCAGAGTGAGCTGACCAGCAAAGACTTACATTGATTAGCTCTGTGCGGATACTAGATGTTTTGCCAGGAGCGATGACCAATAGGGACGGGTGGCGAGAGAGAATGAGAGTGATGGGAATCCGTGCTGTCTTTGATGATGATGATGATGATGATGATGATATATAAATGTATATGTCAGTAAGTCTGTATCTACAAGGTGTTTTAAAGTCGAGAAAGAAGCCCCTTTTATCAACCCTCTGGGGCGTGGTGTGTGTAAAGGACTTGTTTAAGAGGCGAATGAAACGGTTTTGTGATTTTTGGAACACCCTATAATTATCTATTAAGGCTAGCTTAGTTTTGCCACGCAGCTAGATATATGGGGTACCGATGGAAGCGTAATGGTGTAATGGTTAAAGTCATAGGAAATGGACTCGTCGTCCCGAGTTCAAATCCTGGATGCGGTAATTGCATTTCACTTAGCGCTAATACCCTTGGGAAAGGTATGAATCCTACTCTTCCTTCAGTTAAGGATAAATAGTAGGACAGACTGGGCTCTTTAACCATGGTTAGGCAACCGGTCTAGGAGAAGGAAAACTCTGAATTCATACGTATTAAACTCCGCTTAAGAAATTGCCCTTGTGTCACATCCTGCTCGTGCGGAGGGGTTGGTAAATATATATATGGGGTACCGATTCGGGGATAATAATTTGTGAATTGTTAACCATTACAATACTGTGAAGCGCCCTATATATATATAGTATTAAGGTGTATATAGAAATAACCTATTCAAGTTTCACCATAAGGATACTCACGGTTAATTGCAATGAATCAATCAAGGTATTGATTAATTACAGGCAATTGAATAATGCAATTATGACCGTTGAAAACAGTTCTGCAGTGAAGTTGAACGCTATCTAATTCATTGCGTCATTTTAAAAGTTGAATGTCAAATACGATGTTGTTAAAAGCTGGACGTGATTGCTGACGTGGAAAAAACACGTGTGCAGAATAGTCTTCTTTTTATATCAAGCAGTATCCGTGTTTGACGTTTGCGTTAAAAGAAATCTGTTGGCATTTAAAATTTTAAAATTTTAAAAAAGAATCAGTTCATGAGTTGCCATGTACGCTTATGCAAGCATTTTCCAAAGAGTTTGGACCTGTGGTTTAAGTTCTTTGGTATTATCATGGCATGCTATCGCCAATTTTTCCTCGGAGCATAAATTACAGAATTTATCACCTGGTCTATATCGGCGAGTTTTTTTGTTTTTTAAAAAAATAATTTCCCATTTTACGATAGGATCTATATAGTATTTGTTTTTGATGTCTCATACATATTTAGAAAGAGTGGTGTTACGCATATATTTTATATTATTAAAGCTAGATTTGTGGTTATAGAATCTTTTTTAAAAGTAGTTTGTGTTGAGCCTATTTATATCATTTTATTATTACTTTGTTTATTAATATGTACACTAGCTTTGTATACTAAACAAACACTTTGGCATTCTCTATTAAGTTTCTACTTTGTTGTTACAATTCCCGTACAAAAAGAAATAAACCTTTTCCGGATTTTCAATGTTGTTGATTGATTAATTTAGTCCCAACAATATACATATATCATCATCATCATCATGTCGTGCTAGCAGCACATATCCATGACAATCACTCGTCAACCGTCCCTATCATTTATTGCCCCCGGCAGGTCCTCTGAGCAGCATTTAGCATCCGCGCAAAGTTGGTTAATGTAAGTCTTTGCTGGACGGCCCGCGCTGGCGTTCCCAAGTACTGGCTTCCACAGAAGATCGTCGCTTATGAGTTCGTCCTTGCTTCTCAAGCAATAACTAGCGTGTCTTGTTTGTCTCACTCTGATGGTTTGTGTTAAAGGAGGCAAGTGGCCGTACTGCTGTTTTGGTCAGGTCCAGGTGTGCAGCCATACAGTAGCACTGATACAACTACGGCTTTGAAGAATTGTAGCATTAACTTCTCAGTGAGACCGATTTTTGTATTTAGATTTTTTTCCTCCTTGACAAAGGCTAAAGAGCACAGTCTTCCCTACTATTTACCGATAGGTAACTCTTCGGGAAATAAGTAAAAAGAAAAAAAAAAGAATAGAATATTTTTGAACTTACCTGATCTGACTGAACAGTGGATGTGACTCCTGGATTCATAGTAGACCCAGTCAAAGCCGGCTTCGACTGCCAGTCTTGCCAACATACCATACCGGGATCGCTCCCTGTCGCTGGTTGTGATGTCCACAGCTCGTCCTTCGTAGTGTAGTGAGGTGGGAGCGTGGTGTCCCTTCGTGTCATAAGCCTCGGTAACTCGTAATTTCAACCCGGGCCATTCGTTCATAACAGCGATCGCTAAGGTGTTTAGTTTGTCTTTGCATCTCTGTAAAATAAAAAAAAAAAAAGGGAGATTTTTACTTTATTGTAAAACACAAAAAAGAAAACTAAAAAGAAACGTGAAAAGTTATTGATTTAATCTCTACTTGTACTAGAAGTGACTACCCAGCGTTAAATGGGTAGAGGAGCGACAAGAAAAAACCTGGTGTATTGATTTGTTTACTTTTGAGATTTACAAATGCTGGACATTTTTAAGTAGAATTTCAATGCTATTTCTATGTATATTTCATTAAAAAAAAATATCTTCGAATATAAATCAACTCTTCATAATTTTAATACACCAATAATAATATATGAAACATAATATTAATATCAAATCAATACACCATTTACACAGGCGACGCCGAGTAGCCACTTCCAGTACTATAATATGTAACGAATACAATGTCGGTCTATCAAATAATAAGACTATAAAAAAGGGATGTCACTTGGTTTGGTCTTAGGGGCGCGACTTGGACAGGAATTCCCTGGCGGAGCCCATCCCACTCGAGGTCTGGTTTGAAATATATATATATATATATATATATATATATATATATTATATATATATATATATATATACCTATAGTGTGGGATTGTCACTGTTTCAGCTTTTACTGGAACGGTGTGCCAAAATGCAGTATTATTGGTAATGTGCTCAAACAACGTCACCTGAAGATTGTTTGCGCTTTCGCATGCATGAAACCAAATGGTCGTGACTGTTCCTTTGTCATCAAATAAATAGACATGTAAAACCTTTATATATATATATATATATATAATATATATGTGTGTGTGTGTGTGTGTGTGTGTGTGTGTGTATTAAAAGACAAATGGTTGAAAGTTAACGGTAGACAGAGGACAGATTGCACACATTTTCCAGCAAGACTTATTTATTCATTGGATATTGATTATCTACGGGTATTGTTATCGGAGTTACTTTTATCTGTGATATGTATCGATTCACATTCACAAAGTTGGTTAGTTTTTTTTTGTGTAGCTCACACAGTTAATTGCTTTAACTGCAATAAAACATTTACTCCTTCATTGTTTAAATAATTCAAACCATACAAGAAGATATAGACCAACGCCGCGCATGCGCACGGGAAGGGACACGATTGGACATAATCTTCGATAAGATTTATCAACTTTAAATGTGTGTCTGTGTGTCTGTGTGCGTTCATATATTCGGCTCAATCTCTCTTTTTATTCTTTTTATATCTGTCTTACCCTCCTCTATCTCTGTCTTTCTCATGTCTCTGTCTGTCTGTGTCTCTCGGCATCTATCTATCTATCTATCTATCTATCTATCTATCTATATGTCACGAAGTGTAGATAGATTTTTTGTTTAAAATCAAATCAAAAACCTGTCCGTTCAGTCATCTTTTCCAAGTGGTTTTGAAAGACACGTATATTCCGAGAAAACAAGAATATTCCGGGAAACATAAAATATACTGTGCTTCGTTATTTCATGTCCTGTTTATCTTTTAAAAACGCTAAATTGGTCATCTCTTTTCTCCTTTCAAATTTTCGCGTCTCTTCTCCCGTTGGCTTAAGAGACTAAGGGTGGCAACTCTTGTTAACTTGTTCAAATTCCAATATAAACAGAATGAGCAATTTACCGTTTTTTTTCTCGTTTTTGATTTAAATTTAAATTTTGAAACAAACTAATAAATAATTCAGCATGTTCTTCTTATATAATTTCTAACAAGTTATGACACTATCTATCTATTTCCCGCTTTTCCAAGTTTTCTCTTTCACCCATCACGTTTCTCTCTCTCTCTCTCTCTCTCTCCTCTCTCTCTCTCTTTCATCACAGAGAGAGAGGAGAGAGAGAGAGAGAGAGAGAGAGAGAGAGAGAGAGAGAGGAGAGAGAGAGAGAGGTGGTATTAAGAGAAAGAAACAGAGAGAAAGAGATAGAAAGAAAGTAAGAGAGATATATAAGAAAGAGAACTTTTGAAGAACAAGAGAAAGAAAGAGAAGAAGAGAGAGAGAGAGAGAGAGAGAGGAGAGAGAGAGAGACTGGAAACACAGATATGAAAGAAAGAAAGAAAGAAAGGAAGAAAGAAAGAAGGAAAGGAACGAAAATAGATAATAGCGAAATTGAGTGTATGTGGTGTGGTGTGTGAGAGAAGAGAGAGACGGAGAGAGAGACAGAAGAGAGAGAGAGAGAGAGGAGAGAGAGAGAGAGAGAGAGAGAGAGAGAGAGAGAGGTAAGACATATATGGAAGAATGAAAGAAATGAAGATTAAGAGAATTTGAGAGAGTATGAGACAGAAGAAAGAATGATGGATGATAGGAAAAAGAGAAAATGATTAAAAAAAGAGAGAGAGAAGAGAGAGAGAGAGAGAGAGAGAGAGAGAGAGAGAGAGAGAGACAGACAGACAGACAGACAGACAGACATATGTAGAGTGAGATAGATAGATAGATAGATAGATAGAGAGAGAGAGAGAGAGAGAGAGAGAGAGAGAGAGAGAGAGAGAGAGAGAGAGTATTGTAGTATTTTCCCTTCTTTCCCTTCCAATCTAAATCTTTATTTCTCTCTCTTTTTTTTTTTTTTTTTTTTGTATTTTTTTTTTTTAAAGGTTGTCTCTCGTGTCTATCGTCCATTTTGCGCCGGGGCCAGTCCCCAGCGTGCTGACGGTCATTGTCAGCAATTTCACGGCCCGCCGTGGAAATTACTTGAAACGCCCAAAAAACCCCAGCAGTGAGCCTCGCAAATCACCTGGACACGCCCGGCTGACGACGACGCACGCCAAGCGTCAGGGTTTCGCCAGTTTTTATTAGATTTGGCCTCATTCGCCGCTTCGTTACATCTTCATTTGCTCCAACGGACCAGATGTCTGCCTGTCTGTCTCGAGGACGGACACCCGACCCGCCGGCATGACCTAAACTTCCTAATTAAATCGCAACTTGCCTTTTTACTCTACAAATCATGACGACGACGACGACGATGAAAAGCGAATAGATTAATAATAATAAAAAAAGAAAGAATTCGCCATTTTTTTTCTTTTTATGGTATACATATGTACACACATATACAAAAAACACATACATAAACTTTCATTGAATCTATCTATCTATCTATCTGTTTCTCTCTCTCTCTTTCTCATTTATCTATATATATATATATATATATATATTATATATATATATAATATATATATATATGAATCTGTTCCTATCTATCTATCTATCTATCTATCTATCTGAGTCTGCTTCTATCTATCAATCTATCTATTGAGTCTGTTCTATCTATCTATCAATCTATCTACTTGAGTCTGTTTCTATCTATCTATCTATCTATCTATCTATCTATCTATCTATCTATCTGAGTCTGTTTCTATCTATCTATCTATCTATCTATCTATCTGAGTCTGTTTCTATCTCTCTCTCTCTCTCTCTTCTCTCTCTCTCTCATTATATATATATATATATATATATATATATATATAGATAGATAGATAGATAGTCTGAGTCTGTTTCTATCTATCTATCTATCTATTTCAGTCTTTCTCTAGTTTTTTTTTTGAATAGGAATGAAAAAAGCAAGTCTGCGGAATGACCTGATCCGTATTCAACTGTTGCAAGTTGGATCAGCTTCTGAGAATCCAGACTTGGTAAGTGGTTTAAATAGCAGCTTGGGCTATTCTACTTGGTTGAATGGGCAAGTCTATTTCCAGCATTTTGATTGGCTGGTGGCTTTAGTGTGTATATTTGTATCCATATATACCGGACACTTGACCAAGTCATCTCAGTTGCTACAGAATGTATTTGGTTACTCTCTGCCTTTTCTTTTGTCTGGTGACTGGACGCTATTCACAGTCTTCCTGCAAAGGTGAGTATGATGTTCATTCTACAAAGGCATTGTAGCTTCACACAGTATCAAAAGAGGAGTTTAAGAGGAGTATGTCACATTTTTCAACTTTACTCCTAGATACCGTAACCAAATATATAATACTATTTTGGAATCAGGCTGACTCTGTAAGCAGATTAAAAACATTCCGAGCCGAATTCGCGCTCACAATCTTGACATTTTGATTTCAAAGTTTTAATTAATGCGATTGTTTTCGGCGATTTTTTACACGATTTTTTTTTGCAAAGATAACGATAACAGTTTTATAAGTTGAAAATAAATTTCGCAATAATCGAAATTAATTGTGAAATCTATCGAGAGTCACATTTGAAATAAAAATAAAAACTGCTTTACAAAAAAAAAAAAAAAAATTTTGTCTGAGGCAATAATCTGAATAGGTGTTTTTTTTTTTTTACTAATTTGGGTGTGCTGAATTCAAAATTATAAACAGTTTTGCTATATCACCTCTAGTTTTCTGTCTTTTAAATAGTCTCATTTTAGTATATACAGAGTATATACGTGCTTATTTCAACAGTTGCAGCAGCTTATTACAGATAAAACAGGATAGATAAAGAACATTGACGAATAAATATACTTGAATGGCACAATGTACACAATTCATAGTACCACAGACTGTTAGAAGTAAAAAAAGAAGACATAAGTCACACAATATTAGAAATTAACCCTGAATGCATATACGCCTTTATGTACAGTACGTGTACAAAATGTACAGTATGCATATCTAAAAAACTAGAGATGATGAGTAAAAACGGATTTCAAATCTGAATTCAGCACCCCCAAATTAGGTTAAAACAGCTATTTTTGTGCTTGCCTCAATTTCTTTGTAAACCAGTGTAATTGTTTGTACAGATAATAAGGATCTACGTACATCAAATTGCCTTTAAATTAAGTACCAGCAGAGAAATTATCGTTGGACCTTTAAAAGGTACGCTTAAATTAAGATTTAAAATGTACTCAATGTATGAAGTGTCAATAGGGTGACTTTTCAGCTAGTAAATGAATGAATAAATAAATAAATAAAGGAATGAATAATGTGTTACACAGCCTCGTTTTAAGATTAACTTCATTTTGTATTTGTGTACACAGTAGACCAAGGAAGCTTAATCTTGTTTGCACTGCATGAAAGCACACATAATTTCTCATTAAAATACACAACCCCACCCTTCCCCCCAAAAACCCTAAACAAAAAGAAAAATTATTTCTCTGAATGTTTGAGATGGGGCTTGATGATTAGCATTATCTGCGTTATTCGGACTATTGCCCCCATCTTTATTGTTATTTGTACAACGTTTCGGCCGATATACCCTCCGGTCTTCTTCAGGTATTTCTTGTCGGACTCGGGAACCTTCTCAGACTCGGGAACCTTCTTATTGTAGTCGGGAGCCATCACGGAACTTTGAACCTAACCCTTTATTCAGTCCACGGGGTAACCTGTTCTCATTCCGCAAACCATAGCTAGGGTAGGAGTTGTATTAATTATTTTTCTCTGTTACTGCCTCTACTTAGGATTGAACCCGGAATCCAGACTATCACTTAGAACTGTCTTAACCTAACTACCTTGTGTCCAATTGGACAATTGAGTGTGAATTTTGGGAACTTATAAACCTAATGTCTTGTTTTGGCTAGAATATCTACCTATTCATTTTATGTATGATTTTTTTACCTAGACTCATATTGTGTGTTGTGTGTTACAAATAACAATAAAGATGAGGACAATAGTCCGAATAAAGCAGATAATAGTAAAAAGAAAAACTTTGGAAAAATCAAGCTATCATCTGAAATCAACTTTTTTGTTAATTTTAACAGCGTCTATCGAGCAGTTTTTGATTTATGTTGTGAATGTATCTTTAACGTTTTTGCTCTCACATGGACTGAGATGGCAGAAATACAGGCCGTTTGGTTTGAGAGAGAAGAGAGAGGAGAGAGAGAGAGGAGAGAGAGAGAAGAGAGAGAGAGAGGGGGGAGATAACAACTGCAGATAGATATAAAAATGAAAGAGAGAAGAGAGAGAGAGAGAGAGAGAGAGAGAGACAGACAGACAGACAGGAACAGAGTGAGAGAGAGATGAACAGGAGAGAGATATGAAACAGAGAGAGAGAGAGAGTTAGAGAGAGAGGAGAGAGAGAGAGAGAGAGAGAGAGAGAGAGAGAGAGAGAGAGAGAGAGAAGAGAGGCGATTTTATTATTTGGGTATGAAACCCGATCCAAATTATTCGGACGCGCCTTATTTCCGACAGAAGATCAGGTTATTCGTTTTAAATAAATCTCAACACCTTTTATCGCTGGAACTAATAATAATAATAATGATAATAATAATAATAATAATAATAATATAATAATAATAATAATAATAATGTGAATATCGCACATGCCCAAAGCTTATTTTGTAGCTCCGCCCATTTTGATTTTTATTAGCTAAAGAAGACGCTTCTTTCTAACCTGATCCACTGGGAAGTAATTTGCGAACGACCCTATCTATCTATCTATCTATCTATCTCAGGATGTTCATATATAAATATCTAAGTCTGTTCAGATCTATCTATTATCTATCTATCTATCTATCTATCTAAGCCTGTTCATATCGATCTATTCATCGTCTGTTAATCACACATACACACACACACACACACACACACACACACACACACACACACACACACACAAAACGCTTTTCAGAATGATAACATAAAAAGAATTGTTTGAAAACTTGAAAGAAGAAAAAGAAAAACACTGAAAATAATAAGGATTCTTTTTGTTTAACCAAATTTGTTTGAATACATCCCCCCCTCTCTCTTCTCTCTCTCTCTCTCTCTCTCTCTCTCTCTCTCTATATATATATATATATATATATATATATATATAGATAGATAGATAGATAGATAGATAGATAAAAAAGTATGAAAACACACAATATTGTTAAAAATGAATATATTTTATATAATTTTCATAGCTAATATTGAACAATATTTCGATTATAAAAAATCATCATCAGAGCTTGTTTTTAATCCGGACTCATCGCCAGTCTACATCTGTTGACTATGATAAAATAAAGTCAGAAACCGAACGCGAATGAACGATCACACACACACACACACACACACACACACACACACACACACACAGACATTCAAAAACTAAACAATAACCACAACAACAAAAACAACTCTAACGCAAACAAAATAAAAACAAAAACAAATCAGAAAAAGAATATTAGGTGAATCTTTAACCCTAGACTGTAATTGTGGAACTGGTTCAAAGGTCAGAGTACTGGACTGGTGGTTGAAAAGTTTAGTGGGTCATTACTAATGTAAGGTTTGCTACACACATTTTTTTAACCACCCCTTTCATAGAGCTGACCTCATAGTTCGCACTATCAACTGGGGTACATAAAAAATCATACACACTGTAGTCAGTCAAGTGCTTCTTAACTCCGTCCTACTTCGTTCGTAGTTTTCAAAGATACAAGTCTGGCACGGGGACATTTTTTCTTAAACTCTTCAAAATGTCCAACTTTACTCCCAAGCTCAGTCGGTAGAGCACCCGACTAAAAACCACAAGGTTTCTGGTTCGGTACCGGCCCTCACCAACTCAGCGTATGGGATCTGTGTGGTAAAGTGAGGAGCCGATGGTGGGTGTTGAGCTCCGTCTCAGTCACCCCCAAAAATCTCTCTCTGGTCTAGCGCTAGTGAAAAGGGGATAGATTCCC
>CM042143.1:10711315-10716783 GCA_023376005.1 Doryteuthis pealeii | reverse complement strand
AAAAAGAGAGGAGATACAGGCTGAGATAGATAGATGATAGATACGAGAGAGGGAGAGAGAGAGAGAGAGAGAGAGAGAGAGAGGGGGGAGACAGACAGACAGACAAAGAGAGAGACAGAGAAAATAAACGAACAGATAATGAGATACATAGATAGATAGACAAATAGATAGATAGATAGATAGAGAGGAGAGAGAGAGGGGGGAGACAGACAGACAGACAAAGAAGAGACAGAGAAAATAAACGAACAGATAATGAGATGAGATAGCTCGACAGATAGATAGATAGATAGATAGAGAGAGAGAGAGAGAGAGAGAGAGAGAGAGAGAGAGAGAGAGAGAGAGAGAGAGAGTGCCAGAGAGATTAATGGAATTGAGAATTGGGTGAATGAACAAATTATAAAAGAATCTTTCTCTTGTCTGGCGGTTGTTCAACAAAGGATAAAATCACCAGAAGAAAAAAAACGAATTTCTAAAAAAAAAAAAAAATAAATAAATAAATAAAAAAAAAGAAAAAAGAAGCCGTTTCTAGTCGATAGCCATACATTCATCAAGCAGACCTCTGCCCGCCAACTCCGACCTCATGCTCCAGGACGCTCTCTCTCTCTCTCTCTCTCTCTTCTCTCTCTCTCGCTCTCTCTCCCCGGACGATTTATTTTCAATGTTCTAAGCGACGGATTTTTACCGTTAGCATGTCCGACCACTTTGCCGAGGAGTCAGCGAAGCAGCTAGCCAATCAGACGCCTTCTCTTTCTCTCTACCTATCCATCTAACCTGAGATTTTTAGTTTTGTTTCTTGCAAGTCTTGGCTTCTTGTTCGACCAGTTTATTGTAATATTTGTTTCGTATATTTTTTGGTCTTATCTTACTTGCGACTGTTTTTCAAGTCGTGCCTCCTCCTATGAATTCTACATTCCTTACTTTGTTTTTTCTTTTTCTCTCTCACTAAAAAAAAAAAAATCTCTTTGAAGAAATGCTCGCCAATAAAATCAAATAAAATGAAACTAACGTTTTAAAATTATTCAATTCGGAAACAAAGAGTGTGTGTTTTTTTTTACACAGCCCGTCCGGGGTGTCTTTGTTTTCCCGCCAAAGACTCCTGTTCCCTCTTCATTTGTTTGGAATTCGCAGACTCTATCTATCTTGTGTCACTTTATTCATATCAATCTGGCTTGTTCTCTTCTGATTTCGGTTACTCCCGATCTATCTATCTATCTATCTTTCTATCTATCATAACACACAACACACACACACACACACACACACACAACACACACATATATATAATATATATATATATATATATATGTGTGTAAATCTAATATTTACTAAATCTAAAATTTACTAAATCTTATTTACTATAATCTAAAAATAAAAAAAATCACTCTGATGAAGGTCGTAAAAAATCTCTCTGTGTACGGAACATTTTATGCATTTTTCCTATTATTATCATCATCATCATTTCAACTCCATCTGATTATTTTAATAATAATAATAACGTAAATCCGTATACATTTTGATAAACAGACCAAAACACATGTGTAAGTGATATCGATTAAAAGTGATATCGATAAAATTCATTTTTATCCATCTACATTTCTTTTTCTTTACTCATTTTTTCCTCATATATATATATATATATATATATATATATATATATATATATAATATAATAATAATAATAAATGGAGAATGAATGTGAAAAGTATTATCATATAAAGGTACCCGATGCTAAAATACCAGAGCAGGTTTAAAATCAAATATTAAATTATGGATTTTATCCAGCTCAAATAATACTTTTCACACTCTGCTATATATATATATATATATATATATATATATATATATATATATATTATATATATATTGGGAATAAAAGGCCTTAAATACCATGGGTATCGTGGTTATGGACCATTTCCACTCGCGAATATGGTCCATAACCACGATACCCATGGTATTTAAGGCCTTTTATTTCCAAATAACTTTGCTCTGTTTACAATAATTAAACATTGAGCTCTCATACGGAACCTGAACTCTACAACAAACTACTGGTAGAGAATTAGGATCCGCCTAGAATCAACTTGTACCAAGAAACTTGGTACCCGCACCAAAGTATATATATATATATATATATATATATATATATATATATATATATATATATATATATATATATATCAGGTAATCTAAATATATATATAATATGTTATATGTATATATAAGGTAACCCAAATGACTGGTAAGTAAGGGATGGTTCTATTTGGGATCATCAGATCTCACTATACAACTGTACTGTCTGCTCTTGTAGATACAAACATATATACTCACACAAGGATTTTAATAAATCCCCAAAAAGAACTCAATGTACAATAATCAATAAATTAAATTATATACAGAGCAATGGATTAACTAAAGCTAAAATGTAAAAAGTGCTCAATACCTAAGTTGAGGAAATGATAAACTTTATATATATATATATATATATATATATATATATATATATATATATATATATATAAAGATAAATCTAATGAGTCTCATTAGATTTATCTTTATTATTTGCTCTACTTAGGTATTGAGCACTTTTTACTTATTAGCTATTCTCCTAGCGGTTATATGAATATATATATATATCTTATATACATATATATACATATAAATTGTTTTTTCTTTTGGCAAAATACTGTACCAATAGATTATGTTTTGTTGGTACGACTATCTTGGTCTTTACTTTTTTTCAAAAAAAATTTTTTCTCCCCGGTTGATGTTTGGTAGTAATTTTTACAATCAAACTATTTGCTGTTTTTTTTTCTCACCGCAAGGATTTACCAACACGCTTGGTATATTAAATATATATATATATATATATATATATATATATATTATATATATATATGTGAACAACTTTTAGCTATTTTCAGCCGACAGTATATTTGAGAGAATATGTGCTTTTTAATTTTAGTCAGACCTAATTTTTGAAAGTTAATTCATTTATGTTTAATTAAATCCCGCCTAATTAAACATAAATGAATTAACTTTCAAAAATTAGGACTGACTAAAATTAAAAGCACATATTCTCCCAAATATATATATATATATATATATATATATATATATATACATATATATATATATATATAATGAAAATTGCACACACATAAATTTGTATTCACTAAGCAAGTATCACGAGCAAAAATCAAAACAAAAACAAAAACAAACAAAACACAATTTCCTTCAAGGTATCAGATTTCGCTTTTTATCGATCTAGTGATATTCCCCATTGATCTCACCCAATCGATGATCAGTTAATGACAACACATTGATAGATTTTCTTAAAGATAAACCAAAACATCGCCTACGCATCGTACCTAACAAACTTCGACTCTCTAAATTCACTTTATCTTTCTTCTCAAAAAAAAACTTTCCCTCCTTTCTCTTTCTTTTAGATTACACTGATTGACCTTCATCTATTTAGACCCCCCTTCCCCCCATTCTCTTGCAGTTCCATTATTTTATTGTTCTTATTGTTTTTTGTTTTTGTTTTTATTGTCATTGCAAGGCATTCTTTGAAACTTTATAGTGTTGGCTGCTAACGTACACCCCTTCCCGACTGGCTCAATTTCTTCGATGTCAGCTAAGCCACCCACCCTCATCCAACTGAATGACCCCCGTGTCCCTCACCCGTGACCCCTGCATCCATTATTTCCGATAGAATTGTGGAGTCTTAAAGCGTCTGTGTTTTGATCTGAGTCCGGACACATTCTGCTACTACGACCCAACAAGCAGTTTAGTTACGCCTCGGATTGGCTGACAGATTATTCACGCGCATGCGTACCAAGTCATTCTAGTCCTTCATCTCCCTCCACAACCCCCCTCTCTCTCTCTCTCTCTCTCAATCTCAAAAACATTCTCTTTAACTCAGTTCTTTCTTTATAATCGACTCTCTTTCTCACACACATTCCAAGGGTGATTGAGTAAAAGATCGGTTCCCGCCAGATTACCGAAATCAAGCAGTGATGACGAGACTGTTCAATACTTGATAGGTTGACCACTTAAGCAACAGCAGATACTGCAAGCAACCCGAACCCTTTGTTTATGAAAAGGATTTGATTCGGCATTAAATAACCCGAAAGAGGGCCGATAGGCTGTAAAACAAAACAACCACAATCATTTGTGCTTCTGTATATAAAGTGAGGGTTCATTCTGGTATTATAACCAAGTTGTAAACTGAACCCCTATTTCTTAGATTCCATTCAAGACGGGTTACGGTCAAGTCAAGCTGAAAGTACCGGTTCCCACTATATCGAAGTTAAGCAGCAATGATCCTGTTCAGTACTTAATTAGGTAACCACTTAAGCAATAACAGGTACTGAAAGCAACCAGAGTCCTTTTCTTTATCAAAATGACTTGATTCGGTACTAAAGAGAGTTGATATGCTATAAAACAAAGCAGCCATAACCATTTGTGTTTCAAGATATAAAGTGAGGGATCATTTTGGTATTATAACCAAGTTGTAAACTGAACCCCTGTTTCTTAGATCCCATTTATCTTTATAATTATATCTTAAGACTGATTACGGTCAATTCAAGCTGAAAGTATCGGTTCCCTTTAGATCACCGAAGTTAAACAGCGACGAGTCTATTCAATACTTAATTGTATTGTAGAGAAGAGATGATACTGTTGGAATTATTCTGATATAAGATGTGCTCTAAATACCCACCTAGATTTATAGACTAGCCAAGGTCACGTGATTGACTCTTGTAACCAATCACTAGCAATACTACTGGCCTGATAGAATACTTAAACCCCTTTCATTAGTCATAATTCAAATTGCATTTTTTGAGGACGGACATAGGATTGCCGGATCTTTATCAATACTCAGGAAGGACTTATACGATTACCAGAGTAAGAAAAGGATTCATTATCGAAGGAATCTATACCAGTAAATGAGAACACTTTAGTAACCAAAAGGATTTATTATCGAGGGACTCTTTATCAAGGATCCAATTCCACTGGATAAGCACTTCTGCTTTTAAGGCCAAGGAATGGCCCTGGAAAACGTAACAGATACTCTCCAAGCAATAAAATGAACGATTCAATTTGAACGTAATCATTGACGGTAGTAGTTTCGGAACTTTTCCTTCCTATCGATACTAGCCAGTAAGATTACGACTGTCACTAATCTTTTTACATTGGTCACATAACCACCCTTTTCATTTGTCTTTTGCTAACCGAGTTATTAAGTAATATACTAACTCCAGTGACATTACAATACATTGGTTGACCACTTAAGCAATAAGCAGCCTGAGTCCTTTGTTTAACAAAATGATTTGATTCGACATTAAATGACCCAATAGAGTGTTGGTATGCCGTAAAAGAAAACAATCAAAACTTTTTGTACAAAAATAATGAAGATTTTATCTATATTCGTGAAGATATTTAAAAATCAGAACTTGAATTGTAAAAGGAAG
>CM042143.1:10693815-10701315 GCA_023376005.1 Doryteuthis pealeii | reverse complement strand
CACTCAGGCAGACAGAAGTGGACGGACGTCGGTGGTTAGAGGGATGGAAGACTCTCGTTCCGATCGATGCCAGTGTCTGGGACAAGTTGGCCTCGATGGGGCCGCCACACGAGCAGACCGTTCTAACGCATAAGTGAGGCGAGCTTGTCGTCTATTACGGCTGCGCACGACTAAATAATATTCTGAAAAACGATATTTGCGCAAAAAAAGGGGGAAAGCGGTTTTGACAACTAGGTACTCTTTGCGGAGTTCCGTCCCGGCCCCCTGGCTCAAAAATCCTCTAGCCGGTGACTGCTGAAAAAACAAACAAACACCAGCTACGATTGAAGTCCGTAGCCGAAGCGGTGTCACTTAAAAAAAGACTAGGGCTAAAATTAGGGTTAGGGGTGGGGTTGTGGTTAGTTTAATGGTAAAATAAATAAATAATTTGGGCTCTCTTTTTTCTGAAAAAACAAAAAACAAAAACAGAACCCACAAAACAGTTAATTTTAACTATGGGGGTTTAGGGTTTAGGGTTAGGGATGGCGTAGGGTTTTCGGGAAAAATGCCCTCAGTTGGTTATTTTTTGTTTTTTTCCAAGTGACACCGCTTCGGCTACGGACTTCAATCGTAGCTGTTGTTTTTTTTCAGGAGCCACCGGCTAGCGGATTTTGAGGCAGGAGGTCGGGACGGAACTCCACAAAGAGTACCGACAACTAATAGGAGTTTACCCAAGGGGAGGGGTCAAAGTTTAGGTACCGGGCATCTATGACGAAAAGGGGGGGGCTTATTCAGGTGTTTGTTGTTGAATTCATGAACCTTCATGTCGAACTCGGGAGCCTTCACGGAACTTCGAACCGAACCCTTTATTTCATCCAGATAGTTCTCATTTCCTAAACCATGACCAGCTACAAGTGTTAAGTTATGTTAAGTATTCTGTGTTATTACCACCTGTTACCAGGATTGAACCTACAACCTACAGATAATTTTTATATAGAACTGTATTAACTCAATCCGTTGCACCATGTATCCAACTGGAAAATCTAAATAATACAAATTATCAAGCCTCATCTAAAAGAAATAACAAGATATACTTGAAGAAGGCCGAAAGGTACATCGGCTGAAACGTTGTGTATATGACAATAAAGATGGGGACAACAGTAAAAAAAAAAAAATACTTTATAAATAACAAAAATTAAATAATAATAAATAATTTATCAAACCCCATCTCAAATATAACAAGGAAGCATTCAAAGAAAGACGGAGGACACATCGGCCGAAACGTTGAGGATAAAACCCCCCCAAAATCAAAATAATACAAATTATCAAGCCTCGTTTAAAAAAATCAGACAAATTATTAACATTTTCGGTTATAATTTTCCCATTTTTGTTGATAAAATGAATTATTAAAAATAGTTGTACCAAGACGGCGTTGTCTTCAACGGTAGACATTGTGATACTGCAATATTTTTAAAAGAAAAAAATAAGTAAATTTCGTCTAGTGAAATATAGACTATCGAATAATTTATAGTTTACGTAATAAATATTTTGCCGCTATTTTCATTGCTCTTTTGATAATGGCGACTGAAGATTTGACAGTTGTTATTTGTTTTGTTCTGATGGTAAAAAAGAATGTTGAAAAGTTAAGAAAAAAATCACAAAGATAGATAGATAGATAGATAGATAGATAGATAGAGAGAGAGAGAGAGAGAGAGAGAGAGAGAGAGAGAGAGGTTTGAAAATGTAGACAGAAGGAGCAGATAACGTGTAAAATAGAAGAAAAACGAGAGAAAGAAAAAATGTAGGGAAATATAGATGGATATATAATATATATATATATATAGATAGATAGAGAGAGAGAGAGAGAGAGAGAGAGAGAGAGAGAGAGAGAGAGAGAGAGAGAGAGAGAGAGAGAGAGAGAGAAGAGAAGAAGAAGAAGAAGAAGAAGAAGAAGAAGAAGAATTAAGATTTGTTGTGATCCCCAGCTAACTGGACCAGCCAGATAAAAAGATAGACCGAAATCTACAATGAAAAGTAGTTTGAATAAAAATGACACACACACACGTACAGAGAAGAGAGAGAGAGAGAGAGAGAGAGAGAGAGAGAGAGAGAGAGAAGAAGAAGAATTAAGATTGTTGTGATTCTCAGTTAACTGGACCAGCCAGATGAAAAGATAGACCGACATCTACAATGAAAAGTAGTTTGAATAAAAACGACACACACGCATGTACACACACACACACACACACACACACACAGAGAGAGAGAGAGAGAGAGGAGAGAGAGAGAGAGAGAGAGAGAGAGAGAGAGAGAGAGGAGAGAGGGGGCAAAGTGAGCAATAATGTAGGCCAGATGAGACAATTGGGAAAAGGTTTGGCAGGAACAGAAACGCAACTGAGACAATTTGACAGGCCCTCTTGTCTATTAACTCATAAAGAGAACGATGTTTATAAGATGCTAAAATTCACTCGACAAAAGTCGTATATAGTTGACGTCATCAGAACCTGTCACTGTCAACAGGTTAAGGTACAGTTCACACACCATGAAACTCTCTCTAACATTCAAAATTGGGAAGAGTCTATTGTTCTAATGGGAAACACTACTTACCCACCTGAAATATAACCAGCACAGTGCTATCCCAACTTACGAATTTTCCAACTTATATATATTTACCAGCCCCTACGCACGAGCAGGATGTGACACAAGCTCAACAGGTTTGAATTCAGAGTTTTCCTTCTCCTAGACCGGTTGCCTAACCAAGGTTAAAGAGCCCAGTCTGCCCTACTATTTATCCATAGCTGGAGTTAGAGAGAAATTAATACCTTTCCCAAGCGTATTAGCGCTAAGTGAAATGCGACTACCACATCCAGGATTTGAACACGGGGCGACGAGTCCATTTCCCATGACTTTAACCATTATTTATAGGCGATTTTTGCTTTGTGTTGTTGTTTTTGCCGGTTATTTTGTTTTACGGCATATCAACACTCTTTGGGTCATTTAATGCCGAATCAAGTCATTTTTGATAAACAAAATATTCAAGTTACTTACAGTACCTCCTGTTGCTTAAGTGTCCACCCAATTAAGTATTGAACAGGCTAATCGCTGCTTAACTTCGGCGATCAAGCATGACTTGACCGTAATGCTTTGCGTTGGAAGACATCATTTGTGGTACGAGCGAGCTTCGGATACGTTTATGTTAATAAATTACTAAAAATATCTAACTTTACAAATTAATTACACAAAATAAAATATCATTAAAAAAAACCCATTAAAACGTATTACAGCATTCCTTACATTCAATTTTATTATGTCCAATTTTATTAGGGGTCCCATTGTTGAATTTTATTGAAACAGTTCTATTCCTGAATATTAGCTTACCATATGTGTAAAGTCTCATCACGATCGGATCGCTAGTGTAGAGACCAAATGGTTATACATACAGTCAGAAATTCCAATTTATGTAGATCTCCCACACACAAAAAATCTCATTGCTTTTTGTCCTCTTAGCTAAGAAGAGGAAGGAGGCCAATAACCTGTTTCTTGGGTGGTGGTGGGGTGACCGACCGCCCAGGAAGCACCATCACACTGCACCCTAACAAGTAAGGTTAAAGTCAATCCCTGATGCCTGAGGTGCTCTTAAAAAGGAGAATACTAAAGAAATCTGGCAATAATGCCTTACTGTTTCCCACGTACGCATGAGGTGACTCACGTACGATTAGCCAGTCCTGTTTCTGAATATTAGCTTAAGAAGTGTGTAAAGTTTTATGAACGGATCCCTGGTATAGGCACCAACTGGCTAAATACAGACAGACAGAAATTTTCATTTATATAGTGTTGTTACATATTTGATAGGTATCCTATTGATTATGTACAGTACCGTAGATTTTAATTTTTTAAAATCTCATTACCTCTTAGCTAAGAAGTGAATGGGGCCAATAAGCAGCTTCTGGGGTGGGGTGACCGACCGCCCAGGCAGCACTATCCCCATGCACCCTAACAGGTCAGATTAAAGTCAATCCCTGACGCCTGAGGTGTTCTTAAAAAGGAGAATGCTGAAGATATCTGGTAATAATGCTTTACTGTTCCCACGTACGCGTGGGGTCTTCCTCACAATGAAAAACGCTTTGGGTCTCATCCGACTCCCACGCGAGAGGGGGGGTGTAGGTAAATATCTCGATCACTCTTCACCCAATCAGATCAATGTTCTAAGGTAGGCAGGTTTATTGAAAATGGCAGGGGTGGTTTTTATTGTAAGGGAAGATATTTCCCCTACAGTATAGTTGGACTCGTCCAATGGAACACATATAAAGATACAAATACGCGAGGTGATTCGTTGTCAAATTACGTTGGCATTCTTCTATTGGGGCGTCTCAAGCACCGGGCAATAAACCCAGCTTTGCACCTTTAATTCAAGTGGCAGATATTGCCTGGATGGACTATGGGTTAAATAGTACCACTACTGTTCTAAAAGGATGACTTTAGCATTAAATAATCCACGAAGGTTGATATGCCATAAAAACCACAAAAAAGTTTGACAGACACAGACAGATGAAGAAGGCAGGAGAATATAACGGTAGTGTTGTGATTTTAAGAACCAAAACTTGGACAATAAACCTAGCTCTGTCTAAGTCAAGGAGGTAGATATTGCCTGGGTGGACTATGGGTTAGATAGTACTACTACTGTTCTTAAAGGATGGCTTTGGCGTTAAATAACCCACGAAGGTTGACATGCCATTAAAACAAAAAAGAAATGAAAAAAACTATCATTATTATAGACTGAAATTCCGAGAAGGTTTGACAGACAGATGAAGAAGGCTGGAGAGTATAACGCAGTGTTGTGATTATTAGAATCAAAATGTAGACACTAGTCAGAATAGATCTATATTTCACTTTTTACACCTAAAAATTCAGCTTACGGTCCAATCACCTTGTAAGCACCGGTTCCAGCTAGATCACCGACGTTAAGCAACAATGAGCCAGTTCAATACTTAGATGGGTGACCATTTAAGCAACAGTAAGTACTATAAGTAAACCGAATATCATAATTACTTTATTCGGCGTTAAATGACCCGAAAAGTGTTGATATGCCGTAAAACAACCAGACCAACCTAAAAATCCAGCCGCTGTTGATTGAAGACAATTAAGAAAATAAAACAAAGAAATTATATCCGTTTCGACATCCATACTAACTAGTGGAGAAACATTACTCCTCTGTTGTCAATTTCTACTTGTAATTTATCATATCTATCAACATGTACACCTGTCGAGAGATAAGGTGCCCTTCCTATTCTCATCTTTGACCCGTGTTGTCAGCTTTAAAATCCCATTGTAAAAAAAAATTGCTTTTTCATTGAAGTTTAGTTAAAACATTGGAGTTTTTTTTTTACACACTTCAGTTGAACTACTAATAGATTATACAATAGTACTTTGACTGACGAGTTTAATTCGTTCCACTCGTAACTCAATTTCGTCGTATATCAAATCAATTTGCCCCACTGAAATAGACTGAAATGCCATTAATCCGTTCCAGCCCTCACAATGTTACTTTGACTGACGAGTTTAATTCGTTCCACTCGTAACTCAATTTCGTCGTATATCAAATCAATTTGCCCCACTGAAATAGACTGAAATGCCATTAATCCGTTCCAGACCCCCAACCCCCACCTTTTTTGTTAATTTTTTAAATAAAAAAATAGCACTGTATTATGAATAAACATGATAAAACAATGTAATACATTATGTGCTGTAATATGTTTATCTAACTCTAGTTTCGACCGGGGTGGGGATCCAGTGGCTTCGGCCATGGACCTTACAAGCTAACATCGTTGATCTAGGGGCCATCCCCCAGGCAACACCTGCCCCTTGATTTAAAGGGACAGGACTAGTTTTATTGCCCAGTGACTGAGGCGCCCCTTGAGGGGGATGCCGAAAGGATTAACGCATGTGTAACCCATGAGCTTTGGTTTGTGGGTGGTCCCACGTTAATAGGGCCTTGTGCCTAACCCGTACACATGGGGTATGTTGTAAATATCATGTTTTGATGTTTATTCTTTTTATGAATAATATTTTTCTTTGGCGTAATGAATTTGGAAACTTATATGTTTTTAGGGATATTAGCAGGACCTGTGGATATACCGTATGAAAAGTTAATTATTACAACGTTTGATATGTTTACTTAAGAGCTATTGTAAAATAGTACAATATGCAAAATCTTGAATCTTGCTCACAAGTGCAGAGCGGCCAAATCTGCACTCGAATTCATTGCAATCCTGTTTGAATTTTAATCCGAACGACACTCCTGTTTTTTTCTTCTTAGAAATCCTTCTGTTATCGGTTACCCCACAGAAGTTTAGTTTGAATTTTACCCCCCCCCCAAAAAAAAAAAAAAACAACAAAAAAAAACAAAAAAAAACAAAAACAAAAAAAACTGCTTCATTAATCGCTACGATGGCTAGCAACTATATTAAACCAATGACGAATACGAAAACAAGAAAACCACCAGGGAGAGTAATGGTTAACATACTTGACTGTCGACATCGTGGATATAAGGTGTGCTGCAATACATCACTTAAATGTATAGACTAAGCGAGGTCATATGGTTTAAAATTCAGAAGAGCACGAGTACGTGGCTGGTTAACTACTTGATCGCTGATATTGAGAGACGTCCATTTGCAATCATTGACGAAGGACATGCAAGACTGAGGAGCACCAAGGAACAACCAAAGGATTTTTTTAAAACTAAAGATCGCGCTCTGCTTAACACAAAGGATCTCCGCTGGACAAGCGCTCTTGCTTGATGGCCACTAAAATCGTAACAGCTTTTACGTTCACTTTCGAAATACCGCATTTCCCCGAAATTAAGACCCACCTAAAAAAAAAGAGTTAGCGTGACTTTTCAGGATGATTTTCGTATAAGCCCCCCTCCTTTAAAATAAGCCCTAGATGAGAGCGACAGACAGACGAAAGAAATAATTATTATTCATAATCACATCCCACGACGCAAACACATTCGTCTACGTCGACGACGCACGTTTGCTTCTGCTATTTATCCCGATATATGAAGAATAAGACATCTAAAAATAAGACCTAGTGAAAATTAATATAACTCCTGTCTTATTTTCGTGGAAGTCAAGTAAAGTCCTAGAGTCGGTATCAGCCAGATAGCGAGGGAGTCTATCCCCTTTTCACCAGCGCTAAGCAAACGAGATTGTTTTTGCGTCTGAGGTGGAGCGCCACACCTACCATCAGCTCCCCACTTTACTGCACAGATTCAAGCTGTGCTACTCGTATGCTGAGTTGGCAAGGGCCGGTATTGAACTAGGAACATTGTAGCTTCTAGCCGAACGCTCTACCGACTGAGCTACCATTTTAGATTATCGAGAATCGAACTCAAAATTAATTGTGTTAGAGTCAAAGTTAAAAAGGCAAAATGCTACACATAAAATTCTATACATTGGTCTTCCTATAAAGAAAGAAATATTAAAACAAACTTAGCTGAACCAAACTTTCTAACCGCTTGTC
>CM042143.1:10683815-10688815 GCA_023376005.1 Doryteuthis pealeii | reverse complement strand
CTAGAAGCGGCTACCCAGCATCGCCTGGGTAGAGGGGGTACCCTGGTGTAGTGATTTGTTTATAGTTGAGATTTACAAATGCTGTACATTTTAAAGTAGAATTTCAATGCTATTTCGATGTATATTTTAGTTTTAAATATCTTCAAATATAAATCAAATCTTCTTTTTACACAAAAAGCAAGAACTGGTGATATTTAATGTGTATATATATTTACTTTGTCGTTGTTTTCTTTTTGTAATTTCATCCGGACATACATACATACACACCAACAACCCTTTTATATATATATATATTATATATATATATATATATATATATATATATATAGAGAGAGAGAGAGAGAGAGAGAGAGATAGAGAGATAGATATCTATCTAAATAATCCTACGTTGAAAAGGTGTGTTCGAATGTGTGAGTTTCTAGGACAATCTATTTGAGTCATAGTAGAATTGGGACCGGATGATCAGTAGATAAACCCGAGGAATTGATGAAAACGTTGATAAAAGGAATCAGTATCTCATATATTATGGAGATTATGTAACTGTCTGTCTGTAACCGAAACTACGTCATCACTGACATCAGGATCTCTTTAGTTATTTAAGTTATATTCTCAACAATTATTTAATCTTAATTAGGATCTTATTTATTTACGATGTCTCTATTAAGGTCTAGCGGCGTAAGATTTGCCGCAAAACTGGCCATATTATTAATGCATTTAAAATCCTGAAAGAAGTGTTATATATCTCTAAAAAAAGAAAAAGAAAAGATGTATATGGTATATGGTGGTAATATTTTGAAAAATAAGGGTTTTGTATAGCACTGGCCATGAAAGTGAGTTCTCGTATTGCCTTGTGTCAGACTTTAGTAACTAACTAACTAGATAATGTCCAAAAAAGCATGTTTTATGCCCAAGGGAACATCAACATTTACGGCCAACAGCCCCTTTGTTTTAAGCGTGGTCCAATATATCAAGGCCAACTTTTTTTAAATATTTCTTTTCTTTATATAATAAAGTTGGCGGAGTGGCCTATTGTCGATATCAGCCGGTCAACGAGGGAGTCTATCCTCCTTTCGCTAGCGCTAGACCAGAGAAATTGATTTTGCCGAGGTGGAGCGCCACACCTACCATCCGCTCCTCCCACTTTACCGCACAGATCAGATTACCGAATCTGTGCTACTCATAATCTGGGTTGGCAGGGACTGATATCGAACCGAGAACCTTGCGATTCCTAGGTGGGCGCACTACCGACTGAGCTAAACCGGCCCCATAATTTTTTTTTTATTTACTTACAGTGAAAACATTCCGTTTTTATTTTCTGTGTGTGTTTCTCTGTTTGTCTGGTGGTGGGCTGCCGTATGCGGCTTTTTTGGGAGGGACAAAGTATTATATTCTATATATTTGCCATATTATTGTATTGTGTTCGTAAAGTTTCAGCCCACACCCAACTCCAGCTCCACCCCCCACGTGACAGCCAATCATGCTGCTCTAATATAGATATCATGAACACCGGATCACCGATAAAAAGTAAAACTTGTCTGGAAGCGTTATTTACGTAGTCACGGCCCTTTTCTGACCCATTTCATTCGAGAAGTCAAGTCCACACACACACACACACACACACACACACACACATATATATATATATATATATATATATATATATAAATCCGTAACCTAATGATGAAAAAAGAAGTAATTTACCCCCATAACAAATATTCAGATTTCAATAAAAACATATACCTTGTCAGAGCACTTAATTTACCGTTGAATAATAATCACATACAATGATTATTATACGGTGAAATATATATATATATATATATATATATATATATATATATATATATATATTTCGCTCGGTCTCTCTGTGTCCCTATCTCTATCTCTCTGTCTGTCTATCTGTCTGTCTGTCTGTCTCTCTCTCTCTCTCTCTCTATATATATATATATATATAGCCCATGTGAAATATTTCCATACACACTTATAACTCTCAAATGTGTAGGTATTTGTGTGTGTGAGTGTAATTATATATTATATATATATATATATATATATATATATATGGTATCCGTATTCTATGTACATTTTATGGACAGTACGTATGCATGTATAGATATATCTAAAACCTTTATCTACACCATTTACATACAAGTTCATATATATATATATCCTCTATATATTTATATATATTATATATATATATATATAATATATATATATATAATATTATGTATATTTATATATATATATTTGTATATATATCATATATATATATATTTTATATATATCATATATATGTTTATATATATATATGCTTATATATTATATCATATATATATATGTATATATTTACATATATCATATATATATATATATATATATATATATATATATAATATATATAAACACACACACACACGCATACACACATATATTTATATATATATTAATGATTCTATATTTATATTACACGCAGAAATTCTTGGATTTTTTCATTTATATAGTATGATACACAGACACTTTAATGCACATAAACACGCATCTACCCCCCCCCTCAGTCAACTTTCAGATTTATGGTCTTTTCAGATCGGCTCTAAAATGTGTACCTGTGGGAAGGGGGTCACGGGTATAATTTTTATCATTTTATTTACCTACGTATGTATATATATAATATATATATATTTTTTTACTTCCATACTCGAGTTTAATGTCGCTTCTTTGTCAACCCAAACGGTGAAAAGTTGAACACAATACCCATTTGTCAGCCGACGGAACGTTAGGGGTGGGGCAATTTGTTATCTACCCGGGGTGGGTAGGTGGGAAAGTTGGTAAAAGGGTAGCGGGTGGTGGGGGGTACGGGCATATCGTTACTTCCCTCGTTCTTTTTTTTTTCTCGACTTATGGGGAAAGTGTTGGCGTATTTCGTCAGACCGATTTATAAGGAATCAAACTTGGTAGGAGGAGGAGAAGGAAGAGATGCATCACGAGAAAAGAAGGGGGTGGATAAAAAGTATGTGAGGAATAGTAGTAGGATTCTGAGCTAGGAGGAGGAGGAGGAGGAAGAGGAACATGGAGAGGGGGAGAAAAGAGAGTGGAAAGAAAAAGTATTAGAGGAGTAGTGGAAGGATTCTGTGGTAGGAGGAGGAGGAGATTGGAAAGGAGGAAGAAGAAGTATTAGAGGAGTAGTGGAAGGATTTCTGTAGTAGTAGTAAGAGGAGAAGCACGAGGAGGAGCAGGAAGAGGTGGAGGAAATAGGAAAGGAGAAAGAAAAAGTATTAGAGGAGTAGTGGAAGGATTTCTGTAGTAGTAGTAGTAGGAGAAGCACCAAGAGGAGCAGGAAGAGAAGGAGGAGATAGGAAAAGAGGAAGAAGAAGTATTAGAGGAGTAGTGGAAGGATTTCTTTAGTAGTAGTAAGAGGAGAAGCATGAGGAGGAGTAGGAAGAGAGGAGGAAATAGCAAAGGAGCAAGAAGTATTAGAGGAGTAGTGGAAGGATTTCTGTAGTAGTAGTAGGAGGAGAAGCACGAGGAGGAGTAGGAAGAGGATGAGGAGATAGGAAAGGAGGAAGAAAACGTATGTGAGGAGTAGTGGAAGGATTCTGTAAGATAACAAGGGAGTGGGATAAACATTTAAGAAGAGGGGCGAAGGGAAGAAAAAAAACGAATCTGGTTTATTTGTTAGAACTGTACGATTACTGAGCCTGCTTCAGAATGCTTTGGCCTCTGGAGCGGCTAAGTAAAATTAACTGCGTTGATCTCAGGGGGGCTATCCCCACAGGCAATACCTACCCCCTTGATATAAAGGGACAGGGCTGGGTTTATTGCCCAGTGCCTGAGGCGCCTCCGTGAGGGAGAATGCCGACGGGATCAGCGCATTTTTAGGGTGCCTACCACCCATGAGCTTCGGTTTGTGGGCCGACATAAAAATGTCCTTGTGTCACGCCCTTATAAGTGGGATGAGAGGCAAATACCCTGTACGATTTTCATTAACACGAAAGTATCAATAAAATTGATTGATAGATTGATTGATTTTAATGGAAGAAAAGATATATATATATATATGTATATATTGATACTCGTGTTCCTTAATCTTACGAACGTTATCACCTTTCAACACCCTCTAGTTAAAAATGAGACCATCCAAATCATCCAAGATGAAATGCAAAAATGTTAATCCTGATACGCTGGTGTTGGTTTTCAGCCGAATTCTTATTTCTTATGTCACCTCAGCTAAATAATTGACCATTTCATTTTTATTTTAAAGAAAGAAAGGGAAGAAAACAGACTTGCTACACAGAAAAAATATGATAAGAAAGAAAGAAAGAAAAAAGAGAGCAGGGTAAAGATAGAGAGATGGTGTGAGCCCGCGGAAGTCTGTTTTAATCAAACATAATGAAAAGATAAAAATAAGGAAAAAAAGAACAAAATGAATGAGGGTGAGAGAGTTAAATCAAGATTATTATCCTTCTTACATATTGAACTATTCCCAATAGCTCTTAAGTTCGCATATAAAACGCTGTGATAATTAGATTATCACACTGTGGTATATCCACAGGTCCTGCTTGTAATTTATAAGTTGAGTTGTATTTGAAGGGAAGAATGTGAGTTTATGGAGGAGTCGTAGTTTTTATTAACGAGAAGAAATCTTCTTTGGTATGAATTCAGAGTTTTTCCTTCTCCTAGATAGGTTGTCATAACAAGGTTAAATAGCCCAGTATACCCTAGTATTTACCCACAGTTAGTGTCCTAGTAATGTTTTCATTATTATTAACGTTTTAAAATACACTCATTAACAAACTTGTGTAGCAAATAAATTCAATTTCAAAACAAGATGGCAACGTTCCGAAGTGTCGCTTTGATCTCTCCAAGAGACAAAATATACAATGCAACGTTGTGTCATTAACATTATTTTCTTTCTGGAATATTTCTTGATATTATTATTTGTTAGTCAACCGTCAACAACAGAATTGGGAACGGCTCCAAAAGTGTGGCCTTTCCAAGTA
>CM042143.1:10663815-10678815 GCA_023376005.1 Doryteuthis pealeii | reverse complement strand
AAATGCAGTGAATATCAATTCATTTGTATATGTGTGTACAAAAAATACACATATAAAAATGAATTCACATTCACTCCATTTCTTAACAGGTGCGTTGTCTTGAAGAAAAGGGGTTAACATACTGCTTGGAAACCAATGGTGACAATTGCACCTTTAATGTATTGTACACTATGAAATGATGTGATCCAAACACTGCAAACTGGTTTAAGTATTGTTTGGACTGCAGGGGAGGGGACAAAGCCTCATTTGAAGTTTCGCTTAGTTTGGGGTACTCAGTGGGAATCGAACCCGCTAACAATGACCGGCCTAAACCTATAACCATTTCTCCACCGATGTCACTAGATGTCACTAGTATATTTTACGACTTACAGCCGGATTCTGGCTTCAGTGGACATAGACGTTTTTTTTTTCGCATGAGCGGAAGTGGTTTTCAGGTCTGTCTGTGCGAAGCGACACCAGAGACCGGGCGACAAGATTCACTGTTATATATATATATATACTAGCAAGAATATGCGCCTTCCGCCGGGCGTAAGTAAGTATTTAAGTTTTAATGTAATGAAATATATCAGACTAGCAGGACCTGTGGATATACCACAGTATGATAATTTGATTATTACAACGTTTGATATGTTTACTTAAGAGCTATTGCCAAATAGTTCAATATGTAAAAAGTATAATAATCTTGATTTAACTCTCTCACTCTTCTTTCTTTCTTTCTTTTTCAACTTTTCATTACGTTCGATTGAAACAGATTAGAGTTATCGCTTCCATGCACTCACATCTCTCTCTATATTTCCTTTCTTTCTTTCTTTCTTTCTTTCTTTCTTTCTTTCTTTCTTTCTTATATTTTTCTGTGTAGCATGTCATTTTTCTAACATTTATTTCTTTATAATAAAAAATGGAATGGTCCATTATTAGCTGAGGTGACGACACTCGTAAGAAATAAGAAATCGACAATTAAGCGACACCAGATAATCCGGAATTACATTTTTGCATTTCATTTTGGTCGGTTTGGACGGTTTTCATTTTTAACCAGAGGGCAGGATAATAACGGTCGGAAGATTAAAGAACAAGCGTATAGATGAGAAAGATTAACGAAATCAAATAAGAAGGCATATAAAAAGATGACACTTATCTTAATTAAGAAATTGGTTTCTATATAAAACCATTCATAGAATTGAATTTAATACGCTAGAGAATAAAACTAGAGACCAATAAGTAAAGTCGTCGGAGTGGCCTAAAGTCGGTATCAGCCAAACAGCGAGGGAGTCTATCCCCTTTTCACTAGCGCTAGACCAAGGAGATTTTTTTCGGCGTCGGAGCGCCACACCATCAGCTCCTTACTTTACCGCACAGATCCCTATGCTACTCATACGCTGAGTTGGCGAGGGCCGGTATCGAACCAGGTACCTTGTGGTTTTTAATCGAACGCTCTACTGACTGAGCTAAGCCGTCCCTATTAATAAGACCAATTTATTAAACCCGGTTTTGTAAAAACCAGTATGCAAACTAATCACATTATATATTAAGTATTCATTTCTTAGTGATATATAAGACACATTTCAGGATTTTAAACACACTAATATCATAGCCTGTTTTGAGGTAAATCTCAGATTGTCATAGTCAGTTAGCACGATGCCTGTCTGTAACAAACTACGTCACTGCTTACGTCACAATACTCTCAGGAATTGCGTAAGTTTATCTGACTATCTAATTCATAGTCATAGTCAAACTCATTAACACAGAAATAATCTAATTTACTAGTTAATGATTTTGACTATGACTATGAATTAGATAGTCATTGATAAACTTACGCAATTCCTGAGAGTATTATGACGTAAGCGGTGACGTAGTTTCGGTTACAGACAGGCACCGAATCTCCATTATAATAAGATTTTTGTTAGGTTTGAAATCTTGGACTATTTCCTTCTCCTCAAGACCTGAGAGATGATGTATGGGTAGAAAAAAAAGGCTATTTCATGATGTCTGCAGTTATTAATGATGTGCTGTAAGTTATGTATCAATATATCTTCTTAAAAAGACGGAACACGGGAAGTGATATACACACGCCATAAAAATAAGATAAAAACCTCAAGCGAGAAGGCAAGAGAGGGATAGTGTGTGTGTGTGTGTGTGTGTGTGTGTGTGTGGTGTGAGAGAGAGAGAGAGAGAGAGAGAGAGAGAGAGAGAGAGAGAGAGAGAGAGAGAGAGAGAGAGTAAGGCGTATAGAATGGTGATCGGTAGAAAGGTAAGAATATATAGAAAAGTAAATGGTATATATATATATATATATATATATATATATATATATATATATATAGAGAGAGAGAGAGAGAGAGAGAGAGAGAGGGGGCGTAGAGAGCAGAATGGTGGTTATTAGAAATATGAGAAAATGTATAGGCGTTCATGTGCATGTACGTGTGTATGTGTGCGTGTGAGAAAGGAGTTAAATTATATATATATATATATATATATATATATATATATATATATATATATATATAGAGAGAGAGAGAGAGAGAGATAGATAGATAGAGAGAGAGATGGGGGAGAGAGATGAGAAGAAAAAAAAAGAGATTAGTGGAAACATGAAAGAAAGAAATAGATCGAGTAAGAAAACTATATATAGGGTAGGCGAAACATGAAAAAAGAGGAGAAAGAACGAAAGCGAGAAGGGAATAAAGAAAGAAAGAAAGAAAGAAAGAAGAAAGAAAGAAAGAAAGAAAGAACGAGGTAGATAGCGGGAAATAAACGATGAGAGAAGGAAGGAAAGAAAGGAACGAAGAGGGAATGAAAACAGAAACAGCGGGAGAAGAAATGAAAGAAAGAAACAATGATCAGAGTAAAGAAGAAGGAAAGAAAGATGTAATAAATGAAAAAAAGAAAGAAAGATGTAATGAATAAATGAAGGAAGGAAAGAAAGAAAGATGTAATGAATTAAGGAAAGAAAGAAAGATGTAATGAATGAATGAAGGAAGGAAAGAAAGATGTAAGGAATGATGAAGGAAGGAAAAAGAAAGTTGTAATGAGAAAAAGAAAAAAATGAAAAGATGTAATGAATGAATGAAGGAAGGAAAGACAGAAAGATGTAAGGAATGAAGGAAGGAAAGAAAGATGTAATGAGAGAAGGAAGGAAAGAAAGATGTAATGAATGAAGGAAAAGAAAGATGTAATGAACAAGGAAAAGAAAGATGTAATGAATGAATGAAGGAAAGAAAGAAGATGTAATGAGAGAAGGAAGGAAAGAAAGATGTAATGAATGAAGGAAAAAGAAAGATGTAATGAATGAAGGAAAAAAGAAAGAAAGATGTAATGAACAAAGGAAGGAAAGAAAGAAAGATGTAATGAAGAGAAGGAAGGAAAGAAAGATGTAATGAATGAAGGAAAAAGAAGATGTAATGAATGAAGGAAAGAAAGAAAGAAAGATGTAATGAACAAAGGAAGGAAAGAAAGAATGAATGAAGGAAAGGATGTAATGAACAAAGGAAGGAAAGAAAAAAAGATGTAATGAGAGAAGGAAGGAAAGAAAGATATAATGAATGAAGGAAAGAAAGAAAGAAAGATGTAATGAACAAAGGAAGGAAAGAAAGAAAGATGTAATGAGAGAAGGAAGGAAAAAAAGATGTAATGAATGAAGGAAAAAGAAAGATGTAATGAATGAAGGAAAGAAAGAAAGAAAGAAAGATGTAATGAACAAAGGAAGGAAAGAAAGGTGTAATGAATGAAGGAAGGAAAGAAAGAAAGATGTAATGAGAGAAGGAAGGAAAGAAAGATGTAATGAATGAAGGAAGGAAGGAAAGAAAGATGTAATGAAAAAGGAAGGAAGGAAAGAAAGAAAGATGTAATGAGAGAAGGAAGGAAAGAAAGATGTAATGATTGAAGGAAGGAAGGAAAGAAAGATGTAATGAATGAAGGAAAGAAAGAAAGATGTAATGAACAAAGGAAGGAAGAAAAAAAAAAGATGTAATGAACAAAGAAGGAAAGAAAGATGTAATGAATGAATGAAGGAAAGAAAGAAAGATGTAATGAGAGAAGGAGGAAATTGAAGAAAAAAAGCAAGATTTTGTGCCAGCCGAAAAAGTCTGTGGTCTCTTTGCCTGTTGTACTTGAGTCTGGTTCATCTGACATGAGGATGGTGTTAGAAGATGAGACCATAGGCATGTCGATCGATGCGGAAGCTGCAAGTGATGGATCGAGAGGCAGTTGGAGTTATCGGAGGGGTGGGGATGGAGGCGGGGTGTAGATGTTAGGAGAGGAGGCTGAGGGTGAGGACGGACGGAGAGACGGTGGGGGAGGGGAGGAGGGGGAGGCTGTCGACGGGTTAGGATTCCGCGGTATGGCGATGAAGGGAGAAAAAGGAAAGAAAAGAAGAAAAAAAATGCTTCTTTTGGTTTTGTTTTGTTTGTTTGTTTATTTGTTTTTGTTTTTGGCTTTTTTTTTTTGCAGGACTCAGTTGCATTGTTGTTGCTTGTTAGTTTTGTGAAGTGAGTCATCTCTCTGGCGGTCACGTGACTGGTACAGCCACAAACGCAGAGACAGAATCATTTCTGTGTGAGCGGCAGCGGAAGTGATGGGAGAAGGGGAAAAGAAAGAAAGAAAGAAAGAAAGAAATAGATAGAACGAAGAAAAGAAATAAAAAAAGAAAGAAGAAAAGCAAAGATGTTCACACTTGATGCGCGCGCATCAGAACGAGCGTACTTAATTTTTTGCCCTTTGGGGTCTGTGTCTTCTCCCCACTAATTCCACGCGAGAGTGCACATGGATTTTTTGGGGTGGTGATGAGGTGGTGGGGTGGGGTGGTGATGTTGGTATTGCTGGTAGTGGTGTTAGCATAACGCGCGCATACTCACACATACATATATACGCATAACTATACGGATAAATTCTTGCGCGGGAAAGCGCACGCACCCATCTTGAATTGCACTAGTTAAATTATCACTTAAAGGGATAGATTAGAAAAAAAAAAAAAAAAAAAATAAGAAAAATAAGAAAAACACGTATTTTGATATGAGAAAGGATTAGAAGGTCAATTGAGAAAATAAGATAATTGCCCTAAACAAACAGAAAAAAAGCAGAATGGTAGTACCTGTTAGTGTTCAGGCCATGGTTTAAATAGAAAAAAATGTGTTTTTAAAAAAAATTGAGTTTAAAGAAAAAAAAAAAAAATTCAGTACTATCAAAAATGTCTTCGGTATAAAATAACCCAAGTTGACATACCGTAAAACCAAAACCAAAACCAAACCAAAACCAAACCAACCAAACCAACCAACCAACCAACCAACCAAAAAAGGAATTAAAAGAATAAGATAAATCCACATTCTCAAATTATATTTTTCATTTAATAAATTAAATTATTATTATTATTATTATTGTTATTATTATTGTCGGTTTAGCTCAGTCGGTAGAGCCTCCGACGAGGAATCCCAATGTTCCTGGTTCGATACAGACCCTCGCCAACTCAGCGTATGAGTAGCACAGGGATCTGTCAGGAGCTGATGGTAGGCGTGGCGCTCCAACTCAGACGCTAAAAACAATCTATTTGGTCTAGCAAAATTTAAAAGGGGATAGACTCCCTCGCTGTCTGGCTCATACCGACTTTACTTTATTATTATTATTATTATTATTTTAATTCAATTTTTTAGCATTTGTTTTAACTGGTCGTTTGTCCTGGAAGTCTGAGTGACAGTCTGGATTGTCTCGATTTTTCCTCTGATAATTATTGAAAATAATCATGACAAGCAAACTCGGCGAATAACGAGTGCGACGTGTGGAACACCGTACAGCTGTTTCAACCTTATTAGGTCTTGTCAGCGGTGTATATCTACGATCTCCCTCCGACAGGGACCGAACCCGAGAACCCAGCACGCAAAGTCAGAGACTCTACCCCTGGGCCACCGGCACGCCGCACACGAAATCCGCCAAATTAACCTGTCAATGATAAACACGCCACTACTATATAGAACTTAGCACAGTGAGCGTTGAAAGAATCGCAAATTAGGCCTTGCTCAGGTGTAAAGATAATAGTATTTGATAATTTGCTTTTGAAGCATTGTTAATTTATATATAAATGATAAGAGGCATTGTTATATATACTAGCAAATATATGCACCCTCCGGGTGCAAGTATTTAAGTTTTAATGTAATAAAATATTATATTAAATTAGAAAGGCTAATTAAACTAAATAAGAATGCAGATAAAAAGATTTGAAACAGAGGGCAGGTATAATCGATAAATAGAACAACTGAAACTTACTCTTCCATCACTCTCGTCTTTCATTGTTATTTTTTTCTAATTTAAGTATTTAGTTAAAAGAGGAAGTAAAGAATAAAATGACAGTTATTTTTTCTTGTTAATGGATTTCATTTAAGATTCATTGAAGAGACTTTTGCTTATATTCATTAGAATAAAACCAAACAATTAGAAATCAATAATACTAAGCACATATTTATTAAAATCAAATTTTTAATATCAATATGCAAATTAGCCTTCCTGTTCACATTGTAAACCACTATTTTGTTGTATATATAAATAAAATTGCATGTTGTTAGTATGTAGATATGGTTAACAGTATTAATAATGTAAAACAATTTTATTAATAATTGAGGTTTAAATTAAAATAAAATCATTGGGAAAGGGACATTAATAACTAAGGGAATTTTGACTTGAGTAGTAATATAGTTTCGGTTATAGACAGAAAAACACACAATCTCCATTATAATAAGATATATATATATATATATATATATATATATATATACATATATACATAAATATAAATGATAAGACGCACTGTGAACCCATTGGGTTTCCATTATACCATCCATAAATGATGACATTAATTCTTCTATTTCGAAACAAGTAAAGGATTCTAATTAGCATTTCCTAGATTATCACCATCATATTAAGAATTTGGATGACTGAAAAATGATGCTTAGTGCGAACGCAGACCCATTTAGAAAATTATCAATTACTAAGAGCATTTTAATTGTATTGTTCTAATAACAAATTTAGCCATGATGTATTGTTTTTGTGGGTTACCGTTATTTAAAAGCGTAATGAGAATTTTAGTAATATAAAGTTTATCTAATTATAGATGAAAAGAAAAGTGCAAATTAAATTTCTTAAATGTTCAAATCGAGATTGTTTAAAAGTTGCGATTTTGCTTTGAAATTAAAATTAGAAAAGGGTTTACTTGAGTGCTGACACAAGATTAACACGGTGCGCGCGCACACACACACACACACACGGACACCACACACACACACACTCACACACACACACACACCACACACATATATATATTTACCAACGCCTTCCCACGAGCAGGATGTGACACAAGGTCAATTTCTTAAGCGGAGTTCAACAGGTTTGAATTCAGAGTTTTCCTTCTCCTAGACCGGTTGCCTAACCAAGGTTAAAGAGCCCAGTATGTCCTACTATTTATCCATAGCTGGAGGGAGAGTAGGATTCATACCCTTCCCAAGGGTATTAGCGCTAAGTGAAATGCAATTACCATGTCCAGGATTTGAACTCGGGGAGACGAGTCCATTTCCCATGACTTTAACCATTACACCACGCGCTTCCTCTCTCACACACACACACACACACATATATATATATATGAGTCTATTTATATGTGAATATTATATATATATATATATATATATATATATATATATATACATCTATTAGAGTAAAGTCGAACTTAAGCAGTGATGAGCCTTTTCAATACTTAATCTGGAAGGTCTCGATTCTTCTTCAGATTTCCAATTCCTCTAGACTTTTTTCCAAACCCTTTTGGACTGTTCCAAGGACCCGAAATACAATTGGTACGACCGATTATTATTATTATTATTATTATTATTATTATTATTATTATTTATTTAATACTTTATTCGAGATTTTCACGACAATATGAAAGAATGGGTTCTTTAGTTGGGCAACTAGTCTAGGAGAAGGAAAACTCTGAATTCAAACCACAGTGGCTCTCTTCTCGTTGGTCAAAACGACTCTAAGTGCCCCTTCTCTTCCGCCTCCTCCCCCTATTGTTATGGCCTTGCGTCAAACTCCTTCTTCTCTCCCTCCTCCTCTTTCTGTATTGTAATGTCCTTGTGGCAAACTCCTTCTCCTCTTCCTTCTTCTCTCCTTCCTCCTCCCCTAATGACCCTGTGTCATACTAAGTTAGTAAATATCTCCATTGCTGTGTTTACTTCTCTGACAATATGGAGTCTGGCGAAAATTTCTTTGTAGGGTGTGGAGAATGAGCCATTTAATACTTCGGCCTTGCAATCTCAAATAATAAAAAAAAACCCAAAAAACAAAAATAAACTGTGATTCATTTTATCGGTTGTCCGACCAGTCGAGTTTTTTTTTTTTTTTTTTAACTTAATCAAAAAGAAGGGTACCGAATAACTTGTTTAAACTATAAATCACAGATGTGATTATCTGTTTCGCTTTCATGTTTCTTTCTTTTTTTAAAAAACTCGTGTGCGCATGCGCGTGTTAAAAGCCGACATTTTGTTGTTGTCATCACCTTGATGCTTATGAGCATTAATCAAGACGAGATGATAGGGACTGAAGAGTTGGGCGCCGCCTTAAGTACTCAACAGAGATGAAGGGGAGAAATAATCACAGAGAGAGAGAGAGAGAGAGAGAGAGAGAGAGAGAGAGAGAGAGAGAGAGAGAGAGAGAGAGAGAGAGAGAGAGAGAGTTGGTTGGTTGGTTGGGTTTTTACGGCATGTCAACCAATTGGGTCAACAAAACACTACTACTACTACTACTACTACTACTAATAATAATAATAATAACAATAATAATAAATGGATAATACCAGGACCTTGCAAGAGGACCGACAAAAACCTTTAGAACATGAAGTGACATTAATACCAATCATAGTTAGCGACCGTGGAACAGCTCAGAAAGACCTGGAAACGAGGCAGGCGGAAATGGAAATCCAGAGAAAGTATGAGATTGAGAGAAAGAACGAAAGAGAGCGGAAAATATTAAGAAAGAAAGAAAGAAAGAAAGAGAGTGGGAAATATTAACAAAGAAAGTAAGAAAGAAAGAAAGATAGATATAGTGGAAAGATATTAGGAAAGAAAGAAAGAAAGAATGAAAGAAAGGAAGAAAGAGAGTGGAAAAAATTTACAAAAGAAGTAAGTAAGAAAGAAAGTAAATATAGAGGAAAGATATCAAGTTAGAAAAGAAAGAAAGAGAATGTAGAGATATTAAGAAAGAAAGAAAGAAAGAAAGAAAGAAAGGAAGAAAGAGAGTTGGAAATATTAACAAAGAAAGTAAGAAAGAAAGATATAGTGGAAAGATATTAAGAAAGAAAGAAGGAAAGTAAGAAAGAAGAGCAAAGAAAGAAAGTAAGAAAGAAAGAAGATATAGTGGAAAGAAGAAAGAAAGAAAGAAAGAAAAAGAAGAAAGAAAGAAAAAAAGAAAAAAGAGAGTGGGAAATATCAACAAAGAAAGAAAGTAAGAAAGAGAAAGATATAGTGGAAAGAAAGAAAGAAAGAAAGAAAGAAAGAAAGTAAGAAAGAAAGAAAGAAAGAAAGAAAAAAAAGAGAGTGGGAAATATCAACAAAGAAAGAAAGTAAGTAAGAGAGAAAGATATAGTGGAAAGAAAAAAAGTAAGAAAGAAAGATATAGTGGAAAGATATTAAGAAAGAAAGAAAGAAAGTAAGAAAGAAAGAAAGAAAGAAAGAAAGAAAAAAAGAGAGTGGGAAATATCAACAAAGAAAGAAAGTAAGAAAGAAAGAAAGATATAGTGGAAAGATAGAAAGAAAGAAAGAAAGAAAGAAAGAAAGTAAGAAAGAAAGAAAGAAAGAAAGAAAAAAAGAGAGTGGGAAATATCAACAAAGAAAGAAAGTATGTAAGAAAGAAAGATATAGTAGAAAGAAAGAAAGAAAGAAAGAAAGAAAGAATGAGGAAATATTAAGACAAGATCGCAGAGGTATTCTGGTGATAGACACATCCGGGGTATCAGTTGAATAACAGTTATCAAGTCCAGTCCAGTTAAGATCGTGTAAAAGCCGCACAATACAAACCAGTAGAATTAGAAGAGTAGATAACAATGTGATAATAAACCAATCAATAATTTTAAACATAAGAAAAGGAAAATACATTTTGAATTTGGCATTTCATAAAGTTTCTATTAACAACTGAGTCTATGTATTCCTTATGGTCCTATGTACAGTGTAAAACTAATATATATATATTAATAATCGTGTTCCTTAATTGCACGACCGTTATCATCTTGCAAAACCCTCTGGTTAAGACCGTCCAAATCGTCCAAAATGAAATGCAAAAGTGTAAATCCTGATTATCCGCCGAATTCTTATTTCTAATGAGTGTTGTCAACCCAGCTAAATAATGGACCATTCCGTTTTTATTATAAAGTAAGAAAGGGAAGGGAAAGGAGATGCTACACAGAAAAATATGATTAGAAAGAAAGAGAGTAGGGGAAAGATAGAGAGAGAGAGAAAAATGTGTGCGCGGAAGAGATAACGTTTATCTGTTTCAATTGAACATAATGAAAACTTGAAAAGAAAGAAAGAAAGAAAAAAAGGGTGAGTGTGTGTGTGTGTGTGTGTGTGTGTCTGTGTGTGTGTGTGTGAGAGAGAGAGAGAGAGAGAGAGAGAGAGAGAGAGAGAGAGAGAGAGAGAGAGAGAGAGTTAGTTAAATCAAAATTATTATATCTTTTACATACTGAACTATTTAGCAATAGCTCTCGAGTAATCAAACGTTGTAATAATCAAATGACCATACTGTGGTATATCTACAGGCCCTGCTAATGAATTGTTACAGTTGGAGTTAGCCTAATTAGCACCCGGTAGAGCGACTTTTTTTTACATATTGAACTATTTGGCAATAGCTCTTAATTAAACATATCAAACGTTGTGATAATTAAATTAATATACTCTGGTATATCCACAGGTCTTGCTAGTATAGCTTTATTATTTGTGTTTCGCCGGGACTCGAGACCGGGGGACTCCAGCGACCCTTCAAGGACATTTGTAAGTGTGACGTAAAAAACTTGCAACATTGACAGTAAGAGTAATGGGAAGCCTCTGCCATAAATCGGAATTTCTGAAAGCAACAAGTGTCCCAAGGACTCAGAAGTGTGTGTGTGGGGGGGGGGGGACACCGTCATTAGAGTCAGAAATGATGAAAACAACTATAAGTACTGCTGGAGGCGCTTGGTGTAATGGTTATCTTCGTAGGAAATGGGTACGACGAAACGAGTTCTAATCTTGGACAAGTATGATATTTTCCACGTACCCCACTTGTACGGGTCAGGCACAAGGCCCTATTTATGTGGGACCACCCACAAGCCGAGACTCATGGGGTGGCGGGTGAAAAATTGCGCCGATCCCGTCGGCATTCCCCCTCAAGGTGGGCGCCTCAGGCGCTGGGCAATAAACCCAGCCCTGTCCCTTTAAATCAAGGGGGCAGGTGTTGCCTGGGGGGATGGCCCCCCTGGGATCGACGCTATTATTATAACATCACCGGTCCAGCGGCCGAAGCTCGCCGGACCCCCAGTCGAAACCGGGTGAGGGAAGTATGCTTGCATTTTACATAGCGCCAATACCATTGAGAAAGGTATGAATCCAACTAGGTTCCTCCCCTCGCTGCCTTATCGGTATCCTCTGGAGCGGAAAAAGCTAAGGGAGAAAATCCTGGTAGAAAACACGGCTAGGTCTCCATACATCCAACTATGTGGAAAAGGCTAACATAGGCAACCCTGACATGAAACACGGCTTGGGCTCCGTTAGGCAGTTCAGTGTGTAAAGCATTGGCAACTCTTGCAGACGAACTGGCACCGAACGTATTGGTTCACCATTCCTTCTGATCCTGCTAGAGAGGGGAGTTGTCGCTTTGGCAACATAGGATCTCCATACATCCAACTATGTCAACCCTGCTGCCTTGTGGGTATCCTCTGGGGTGGAAAAGGCTAAGGTAGACAACCCTGACGGTAAACACGGCTTGGACTCCGTTAGGCAGTTCTGTGTGTAAAGCACTGTCTGGTAACTCTTGCAGACGAACAATTCAACCATCCCCACCACCAAAGAAAGAATCTAATACTTCCAACCACAAACTTCGAAGATCTATCTGAAAAATATTGAGCCTAAGTATTGATGTTATATAAAACTATATTTCATTTATGATGAATTTTACCGTTCTTAGAATTTATGTGTCTGATAGCAAAAACTAAGAAAATAAATGAGTCTAGCTTTGTTGGCAGCGTTATTGACTACGTAATCTGAGAATCTTATAGAGTTCAAATTTTATTGAGTTCAAATCTTACTGAATTCAAATCTTATAGAGTTTAAATCTTATTGAGTTCAAATCTTACTGAGTTCAAATCTTATTGAGTTCAAAATCTTATAGAGTTTAAATCTTATTGAATTCACATCTTATTGAGTTTAAATCTTACTGAATTCAAATCTTACTGAATTCAAATCTTATAGAGTTCAAATCGTATTGAGTTTAAACCTTATTGAGTTCAAATCTTATAGAGTTCAAATCGTATTGAGTTTAAGTCTTATTGAGTTCAAATCTTATAGAGTTCAATCAGTGGATGAAGGAAAGAAAAAGAAAAAAAAAGTTAGAGAGAGAGAGAGAGTTAAATCAAGATTAAAAAAATACTTTTTGCATATTGAACTATTTAGCAACTGCTCTTAAGTAAACATATCAAACATTGTAATAATTAAATTATCATACTGTGGTATATCCACAGGTATTACTAGTTATTATAAAATCTACCTAATAGGTATTAAGAATAATTACCCCCCCCCCCTCAAGAAAAAATACAAGAAAATTATAAAAAGAATAATCAAAAGAAATCAAATTAGATAAGAAATAAGAAAACAACGAATAGGGGTAACATTTCTTGGACGGGTAGGGGTAACATTTCTTGGACGGGTAGGGGTAACATTTCTAATTTTACATCGTTTTTTTTTTGTGACTTTGGTGACAGCTCCACGGCATGAAGAGTCGTGACGGAATGTTTTTCGTTTATTGTTCCAATGGAAAATTTTACAAGCGAAGAAAATTCGAGAGATCTATGGAACGCGTCACGACAAGGCCTAACGAACGCTTCTTAACATGTTCAATCACGATGTTGTACCAAACTGGGGGGGGGGGGAATAAAGATGTTGGTAGTGACTGAATTACTATCTATATATCAATACTCATGTTCCTTAATTGTATGACCGTTATCATCTTGCAATACCCCCTGGTTTAAAAATGAGACCGTCCAAATCGTCCAAGATAAAATGCAAAAATGTAAATCCTGATTATCTGGTGTTGCTTATCCGTCGAATTCTTATTTCTTATGAGTGTCGTCACCTCGGTTAAATAATGGACCATTCCGTTTTTAAAAATCAAGATTAATCAAGATTATTATACTTTTTACATATTGAACTATATAGCAATAGCTCATAAGTAAACAATCAAACGTAGTAATAATTAAATAATCATACTGTGGTATATCCTCAGGTCCTGCTAGTAGTTACTTATTAAGCTTAACTTTGATCTGTCCCCCACCCCCCAAATCTTATCCGTGGCGGACGGGTTGGGTAAATACCCACACGAAAATAAAAAGATGAAAGAAAAGAGAGAGAGAGAGAGAGAGAGAGAGAGAGAGAGAGAGAGAGAGAGAGAGAGAGAGAGAGAGAGAGAAAAAGAAAATGTGAACTTTGAGAGATTAAGCAAATGAATGTTTTGTTATTAAATGTAAGAAATTAAGTGTTAAAGGCGGTGTTAATCGTTTCAAAGTTCCTTGAGAAATTATGGCCCATGTGTTTATTTCTGTTATTAAAGTTTGTTTGTTGCGACTTCAATCAACGTCGCCGAGTTGAGACATTGCTGACATAGTCGACCCTCAAAAAAGGACGTAAAACTGTTGACCCACAACTCTAACGTTACAACTTGAATTCCATCACTACACACACACACACACACACACCTAGCGATACACACCTGCATAAATATGAAAAGATGAACAAAACTGATAAGAAAAATAGGAATATTTCTATTATTAGTATTATCTGCGTTATTCGGACTATTGTCCCCATCTTCATTGTTAACATTGTTAACAATTGGACACATGGCCTAGTGGATAAGGTAGTTAGGTTAAGACAGTTCTAAGTGACAGTTATCTCTGGATCCCGAGTTCAATCCTGAGTAGAGGCAGTTAGAAAAATAATTAACACAACTCCTACCCCAGCTATGGTTAGCGGAATTAGAACAGGATACCCCCGGGACTAAATAAAGGGTTAGGTTCAAAGTTCCGTGATGGCTCCCGATTACAACAAGAAAGTTCCCGAGTTCGAAAAGAAGATTCCTGAGTCCGAGAAGGTTCCCGAGTCCGAGAAGAAATACCTGAAGGGCATTTCGGCCGAAACGTTGTAAAAATAACAATGAAGATGGAGACAATAGTCCGAATAACGCAGATATACTAATCTTCAAGCCTCATCTCAAACATTCAGAGAAATAGTATTTCTATTATGTTATTTATTTTTCGATTGCTCACAATTTGTTTCGACCTTAGACCATCGTCAGGAGAAAAGGTTTGTGAAAAAAGTTTTATCAAATGTTTTGAAAGTATTTGATAAGCCCCATAAGAAGCGCATAAAATATATATATTATTATATATATATATATATATATATATATATATATATATATTTGTGTAGGATACGTGCTTAATTGAAGTCATACCTAATTTTTGAAAATTAATTAGTTAATAATTAATGAATTTAGGCGGGCATATATCTTCAAATGTAAGGTAAACAACTCGAGAAAATGTCAATCCCTGTATGTACATTTCGACCTATTAGATCTCATCAGCAAGGTTATAGACATGGGAGACTGATCCGTTTGTGATGAGTCTGACTTATTAGGCTCATTATATATATATATATATATATATGATTTATGTTTCATATCAGCAGATAGCCATCGCTACACTTGAATTTGTTTTTAATATAGCTC
>CM042143.1:10646315-10658815 GCA_023376005.1 Doryteuthis pealeii | reverse complement strand
ATGCAACACGTGTTTCAGATCTTCTGGTATCTTCTTCAGGCTTTGATTGATAATATGAAAATGAATTCTTTGATTGATAATATGAAAATGAATTCTTTGATTGATAATATGAAAATGAATTCTTTGATTGATAATATGAAAATGAATTCTTTGATTGATAATATGAAAATGAATTCTTTGATTGATAATATGAAAATGAATTTTTACATGCATGTAAAAATTCATTTTCATATTATCAATCAAAGCCTGAAGAAGATACCAGAAGATCTGAAACACGTGTTGCATATGTAAAACAAAAATAATTAAAATATTCTGAGAACAAAATACATTTTGCGGACCTTCTTTTTTTATAATATATATATATATATATAATATATATATATATATATATATATATATATATATTATATATAAATGGCACATTGTAGGAAATATTATATCACTTCAGTTGATTCATTAGCACAATGACCTCCTTTTTACTAATCAGCACCGCGAACTTGACCGCAGGTCACTTAACCAAACGCGGGAAACTGCTCATTTTTACGGCGCTGGCCATCATTGACTTTCTTTCTTTATCGTCGTCGTGGTCGTCGTCGTGGTCGTCCGGGCGAATGAGTCATTGCTGGGATTTCCATTGATTAGGAGGAGCAAGGCAAAGACGCGTCTCGTTTCGCGCATTCAGCCCTTGTCCAAGAGGAGACGAGCCTCCCCTTTTCTGCCTTCGAAGAGACAACAACAACAACAACAACAACAATAAATACTTCATCTTCATCTTCATCTTCAAACGCAGCTTGCATCACGAAACCCACCCCACCCACACCTAAATGTTGTGTTGTGTACAGATACATCGCTTAGAGGTACAAGCGTGAAACCAGTACATTAAATAGACACGCGTGTGCACTCTCTCTCTCTCTCTCTCTCTCTCTCTCTCTCTCTCACACACACACATATATATATATATATAAATATGTGTGTGTGTGTTTGTGTGTGTTGATGGGTGAGTGTGTATGTCGTGAGGAACAGATATATATATATATATATATATATATATATATATATATAGAGAGAGAGAGAGAGAGAGAGAGAGACATAGCGGGGAGAAGGGACACACACACGCATATATAAATATACACATATATATATACAAATATATACACACACACACACATATATATATATATATATATATATATATATATATATATATATATAATCACGTGTGTGTTTAGATGCATGTATTTCTATAAATGTATATATATATATATATATATATCGTGTTTGCTTGTACAGCTAGAAGTTTTTAGCCTCATGCTCTTTGAAAGAGTTTGTTAGCTGATTGTTGGATTTTACGGCATGTCAACCCTAGTTGGGTTATTTTATATCATAGACGTTTTGTTCTATTCATTCTTGATGGGTATTTCATTATTTTTCTAACTCAATTCTTTTTCAAATATTTTTTTACAACTCATGTTATTTTTCTATTTGACCAATAGATGGTATTCTAACAGGTGCTACCACTGCGGTCAGGACCTGGGAGAAATGGTGATGAAAGGGTACTCCACACTCCCCAGAGCTCTAGAATTAGAACCTCACCATTAGATGCTTTTTAAAATACCAGGACACTAAAGTAAAATAAGTACTCCCCTTTATGAAATGTGTATCTTTGGTTAGTGGCCTGTGTATGTGTGTGTGTGAGTGCGCGTGTATGTGTGTGAAATCTATTTTACGAAGCTAATTAGTCAAGAGCAACAAGGCTCCTCTTACTATCATGTTGAAAGCACTGGTTATCGCTAGGTTATCGAAGTTAAGCAGCAACGAGCCTGTTCAGCACTAGTATGGGTGACCACTCAGTAATAGCAGGAACTATAAACAATATGCAGCCTGTGTGTTAGACTAAGCAAAGCTAAATAGATAAGAATTACAGGCCCTCAGTAGTGCAACGCATGTATAAGAATTTGGGAGTTGTTAATCCATAGCTAACATCCGTATTTCATAATTCATTAAGCTATCCAAAAGAGGGTAACCTAACACAGAATATTCATCAGGCAAAAAGACAAGTCAGTGTTACAGACCAGTAAGCATTTGCGTTGGGACTAGAGACCAGTGAGCATTTGCATCGAACTAGAGACCAGTGATTATTTGCGTCGGATTAGAGACTAGTGAGCATTTGCGTTGAACTGGAGACAGTAATTACTGTGGTTGATTTTGGTCGTCACTTCACACCTCTATTTCGAAATAATAGGTTTATTTCGCACAGTCAGTTAGGAGAAGTTTGAGCAAATGTAGACAACGTACTAATGTTTTCAACTTTCAAAGGTCCGGTATCCCGTCCACTGGTTCTCCACTTAGCTATCACCTCGGATGTCGAGATATAGGACTTTTTGTTTTAAATGTGGACATTGTGGCGCTGGTAATCTGAATTAGTGAGCGAATCTGTGCGAGAAGGTATCTGTTGAATGAGCCTTTCCTTGCTTCTAGTAAAGTCCTATCGAATACAAGTCAGCAATTCAAGACGGGAAGGTCCGACACGGTTCACTGCTTGATTACGTTAAGCTAACGAATTTTTTATAAGTCTATAGGGCCGGCTTAGCTCAGTCGGTAGAGCATCCGACTCGGAACCACAAGGTTCGGGTTTAATACCGGTCTTCGTCAACTCAGCTTATGAGTAGCACAGGGATCTGTGCAGTAAAATGAGGAGCTGATGGTTGGTGTGGCACTCCACGTCAGACGCAAAAACAATTTCCCGCGTCTAGCGCTAGTGAAAAGTGGATAGACTCCCTTGTTGTCTGGCTAATACCGACAATAGGCCACCCTGTCGTCTTTAAGTATTGGAAACGTCTGATTGCATACTAGCCCACCTGAGGATCGCAAAAACAATCTCCTAGTCTAGCGCTAGGGAAAAATGGATAGACTTCCTCACTGTCTGGCTGATACCGACAATAAGCCACCCGTCAACTTTTTAATTCCACAAACTATTGTCATTTTACACTTTACGCGCTTTTCATACCAGTAGAAACAGGTGGTCTTCATTGGAAACCAAGTGACAGCAAGTCTTATAAGCTCTAACTGTACTCTTCTAAGAATTGCTCTTGTTGTCAAATGAGAATATTTCGTCCATTTATTTTACGAATAGGCTAGTTAGCCGGTTTTAAAAGCTAACATCCGGGCATTTCAAGTTTAACGTCTTTCCTTACAAAAGGTAATGTAAACAACTTTTTACACGCTTCGTGTTTGAAACGAAAAAAATTATATTACGTTTTCATAAATAACAAGAATTCATTATTAGGGTTAGGTTTAGGTTTGGGGTTAGGGTTAGGGTTAAAAAAAATTATGTTTTAACAATTGATAGTGGAAAATGCCATTTTTCCACTTTGGAAAAAAATTATTATAATATTATGAGATTTATAAATTTACATTTATCATTTCCTTTAATTTTTTAGAAGAAATTTTTGTATCTTTATCCCTCACAAAATATAAATATAAATTAATATAAATAAACTTTAGTGTTAAATATGTGTTGTTATTTTCGACATTACAGCATTCATAATACAAAATATTTACAGCGATAGTAAAATAACCATAAAAGTAGGTTTGTCTATTTTATGAGGACCGGCTAAATAAGCCTTAAAGCAGGTTTGTCTATTTGACCGGAACCGGCTACATAGCCTCTTCCTTTATTTATTTATTTTTTTTTTTCATTTCGTCTCTTGTTTCTAACAACACCGACGTCGTCTGTATTTCTTTTTCTCTTTCTGTCCTTCTTCGGTATACTTCCGGTAGAGACTTCTTTCTTTATTTTTCCGTTTTTTTCTTTTCTTTTTTCTTTTTTTCGAAACTTTACTACAAGTGTTGAATGTCTTTTCGGTCGGGCAAACGAGGATATATATTTTTCCCGGTAATATCATTGCACGCGATATTGTAGACATGCGACCGGGACACGCGGATTTATTTCGAGTATTTTGCGGCGAGACTCTGAAAGTTGTGGTTCACTACGAAATCCCCTGATCACAGTCGAATAGTTCAGGTTAAAAGTGCGGTAAGGGTAATCTAAATACCTTTTAGACTTCATTTCTCCGATGCAGGTCTCATTGGGGAACGAAAAAAGTTTTGGGAACTCATTAGGCTTTATCCTTACCGCGCTTTTAAACCTGACTATAATTTACATTTTTCGGACTATTGTCCTCATTTCTCTGAATGTTTGAGATGAGGCTTGAAGATTAGTATTATTGCGTTATTCGGACTATTGTCCCCATCTTCAAAAAGAAGGTTCCCGAGTCCGAGAAGGTTTCCCGAGTCCGACAAGAAATACCTGAAGAAGGAGGGTATATCGGCCGAAACGTTGTACAAATAACAATGAAAATGGGGACAATAGTGCAAATAACGCAGATAATACTATTGTCCTCATCCTTATACTTATCTGCATAACGTTTCGGGCGATATACCCTCCAGCCTTCTTCAGGTATTTCTTGTCGGACACTGGAACCTTATAGAACTCGGAAGAAGGTCGGAGGGCACATCGGCCGTGACGTTGTGCAGATAACAATGAAGATGAGGACAATAGTCCGAATAATACAAATTATCAAGCCTCATCTAAAAAATTCAGAGAAATACTGCACTATAATATTTGTCAACTTCCAATGGAAGAAAGAGTTGCAGATCCATCAGTTAGTTTTTCAATGTTCAAATTTAACACCCCCACATATATATATATATATATATATATATATATATATAAAGAAATTTGAAAAAACAAATGTTCCAAAAATAAGATGAATTTATTTATCGACGCTTAAACGTTTCGGTTTCTTTAAACCTTCACCAGGATGTATTATGGGGTAAAGAAATTGATGGATGTTTTATAGATGACAGGAGATAAAAAATCTTTATAAAAATTTTTTTTTGTGTAACTGTATTTGTTCAGCGTTTCTTATTATTGTCGGATTTATTTCCATATTTACTCCCATATATATATATATATATATATAATATTTGGGAGAATGTGTGCTTAATTGAAGTCGTACCTAATTTTGAAAGTTAATTAATTAATAATTAATTAATTAGGCGGGCATACTTATTAATTAATTAACTTTCAAAATTATGTACGACTTCAATTAAGCACATATTCTCCCAAAAATTGTCGGCCAAATAAAGCCATATCATAAACACACCGCGTGTGTATTTACTTTCTCATATATATATATATATATAATATATATAGTGTTTTAACTCGCTTACTACGATATCGCAGCCGAGCACGCTAACCACTATGCTAAAAAAATAAATAAATCAATAAAATAAATAAATAAATAAAATAAACAAATAAATAAAATAAAAAAGATAGAAAGAAGTCCTATCGTTTATCAGTGACCGGAAACTGAAAATTTGCTTAAAGATTTCATTCAGCGCTTATTTGTCTTCTTTCTGTTGACACAACTAAAGACGTCCAAGCCACGGATTTTTTTTGGGGGGAACAGGAAGTCCGAGGAGGGCATTGGGTATAAAGTCTTGTCTTCGTCCCACAATACCCTTATATTTGTTGTGAGAATCCGGTAAGGCCTGGTCAGCCTTTTGTTATAATACTTAATGAGATACACAAAGTTGATCATAGGATTTTAAGGCATTTGGAAAGCCTGTAATATTGATCTAAATAACCCAGACATCTGTAATATTGTTATTGCGAATTTATCTTACATTAATCAAAACACATATCTCTCGAAACGCAAAGCCATGTAGCTATTATAAATTTTAATGATTATATATATATATATATATATATATATATATATATATATATATATATATATATGAAGAGTACAAACAATAGTTGAGATGATAGCCGACAATTTTTTGATAGGCTGAAATGTACATACTGAGATTGACTTTTTCTCGATTTGTTTACGCCTTACATTTAAACCGATATGCACGCCTAATTCATTTAATTATAACTAATTAATTTTCAAATTAGGTATTACTTCAATTAAGCACATAATCTCAATATATATATATATATATATATAATATATATATATATATAATATGGGAGTAAAATGAGTAAATCAATCCGACAGTATGTGGAGAAATGTAGTCAAACACGGGATGTTACAATGGATGAAAATTTATTTATAGTGATAATATCGACGCTACAACGTTTCAGTCAGTAAGATGAGTCAGTAAAAGAATTGAATTCTCCAATACAAGAAATCAGCTCGTGTCCTGAAGAAGGTATGAGAGACTGAAACGTTATAGCGTCGAATAATGAAAAACAAAGACAAAAAAAAGACAAAATGTATTTAAGGTCGTTGATAAATTGTCCTCAAATCAATTGCCGAGTGTATTCCCTCTCAGAAAGAGCACTACAGGCCACATGGAGAAACTGATACTACAATATTTCTATCAAGGAATACACCAAAATATATATATTTACCAACTCCTCCGCACGAGCAGGATACGACACAAGGTCAATTTCTTAAGCGGAGTTCAACAGGTTTGAATTCAGAGTTTTCCTTCTCCTAGACCGGTTACCTAGCCATGGTTAAAGAGTCCAGTCTGCCCTACTATTTACCCATAGCTGGAGGGAGAGTAGGATTCATACCTTTCCCAAGGGTATTAGCGCTAAGTGGAAATGCAATTACCATGTCCAGGGTTTGAACTCGGGGCGACGAGTCCATTTCCCATGACTTTAACCATTACACCACGCGCTACCAAATATATGCCACAAGAAATATCCACTGAAACTACCAACATCGGAACTAAAACGCCTAAAATGGCGACAAGAATTGTAATAATATAACAATAAAGATGAGGACAACAGTTCGAAAAATCCAAATAATACAAATTATCGAACTGTTCGCATTCCTTCAATTTTTTCCTCTGTGGTCTCATGGAAGAAAACTATCATATGTTTTCTTTTTTTTATCCACAATAATTAAATTTATCAGTCTGGCCTGAATTGAATTTAAATCTTAATGTCCCATAGGACCTTGTGTTTTTTTAATTTTATTTTAAATACAGATTCTGATTTTTACACAATCCATTGGTTTCTATGGTCAAATCACAGATATTTGCACAGTTCCCAGTGGATCGTCCTTAAAGCTGGATAATCACAGTATATTTATATTGATATATTTTACTCAGTTTATTGCCTATTGTCTGTAAACAAAAATGATGATGATATTATTTTTAAAGATCAGATATAAAACAAAACCAGAAAAAAAAACTTCAAAATTGTATGGGTGTCTTTTGTTTCGGTAGACATTGAATTTTTTTTTGTTCATTTCATTTCCCCTGTGAATATAACAAGAGAAGCAAACAAGAAAACCATTTATATAGTTATGGTCTTTCAATATAAAATAAAACGAACCACACTATAGTAATATTCATGTTGTTGATTGATACAATAAAATGAGACAATTCACTTAAAAAGATTGCAGATCCTAAAAGCTTAAAATAATGAGAAGTCTGGACCAATTGAATTCATATAAAAGCGCATTTTTTTCCAAGGCAATAACTTAATTAATAGACACTAGAAAACAAGTCCTCCGGGCGATGTAAAAATTAATTTTTGAAAGATATTGCCTAAGAGGGGTGGGGAGGGTTAGAGGTTTAATAATAATAATAATAATAATAATAATAATAATAATAATAATAATAATAATAATAATAATCAGAAGAGTACTGGAGATCTGAGGAGACTTGTGGTCCCTCAGACTCCAGTGAACCACCAGCTGAGATTGGAGTGGAAAAAACTCTCATCGATTCAAATAATAATAATAATAATAATAATAATAATAATAATAATAATAATAATAATAGTGACCTTGCCAGAGAACTGAAAAAGTTATGGAATATGAAAGTGAAAGTTATACCAATTGTAGTTGGTGCACTTGGAACAGTCCCAAAAGGATTGGAAAAGGGTTTGGAAAGTTTGGCAATCAGAGGAAGGATTGAAACCATTCAAAACACTGCACTGTTGCAATCTGCCAGAATACTCAGAAGAGTCCTGGAGACCTGAGGAGACTTGCTGTCACTCAGACTCCAGTGAAAGACCATCAGCTAACACTGATGTGAAAACTCAAAAGGAGTAAATAATAATAATAATAATAATAATAATAATAATAATAATAATATGCTTAAACCAAAATATGTTCGTGAGAATGAAACGCATAAAATTCTCTGGGACTTTGAGATAATTGATACCAATTATAGTTGGTGCACTTGGACCGGTCCCAATAAACTTGAAAAAAACCCCAAAAACTGGAGGATCTGGAAATCAGAGGAAGAATTGAGACCATCCAGACTACTGCATTGGTGCAATCGGCTAGAATACCCAGAAGAGTCCTGGAGACCCGAGGAGACTTGTTGTCACTCAGAAATACCGTCAGCTAACGCTGATGTAAAAAAAACCCCAAAAGGAGTGATAATAATAAATAATAATAATAATAATAATAATAATAATAATAATGAACGAAAATATAGACAAATATTTTTACAGGCCTTAAGAACTGAAAAAACGTAATTGTAATTAGTGACCTTGGAATGGCCCCAAGGGTTAAAAAAAAGAAGAGTGGGTGAATTTGAAATCGGAGGAAGAATCGAAACTTTCCAAATTCCACCATTGTTAAGCTCGGCTAGAATACTGAGAAGAGTCCTGGAGATCTGAGTAAACTTGCTGTCACTCAGCCTCCAGTGAACCACCGGCTAAGGCGGGTGTGAAAGACTCTCGTGGAGTCAAATAATAACAACAATGTTCCCATTTTATTAGTTTATCCGTTGGCCAACGGCCACTCTGACTCGATCACCCATTAACGTTTCTACCCACCCTGGTCTGTCCTCCCTCTCTCTCCTCCTTTTTTTTGATTTCGTTCGCTGCATAACTCTTTAGGTCGTGTTGGGGGTTGGGAAGGATTGATATTTCTGCCGAGTGAATGAGAATCGACGTCCGTAGTAAAGTGTTCGACAGCGCTGGCTTCGCTCATGAAAAACACTCCATTCACACATTGAAAATCGATAATTATTTCCCATCAATCCCCGCGGCACCCCAATCACCCCCCCCTGCAACCGTTGCTCCCCTGCCCCTGCATCAATAAGTTACTTTGGTCTATCAGTGCTCGCATGCAACGTGAATACAGCAATCAGGATTGCCGAGAAAGCATTTTAAACTCCAGGAACGCGCTTCCCTGACAATTTCTTTAAAAAAGATTTTTTTTTATAGTTACTAGCAAGAATATGCACCCCCCGGGCGTAAGTATCTAAGTTTTAATGTAATGAAATATATTAAATCAGAAAGACTAACAAAATTAAATAGGAACGCAAACATTTATTCTAATCACTAGTACAAAATAAAAAAACACCCTCCGGGTGATGTAAAAATAGATTTTTGAAACATATTGCCTGAGAGGGTGGGAGTAAAAAATTCAATGTCAACGAGTTTGTACCCTAAGTAAGTAAAATCATCAAATTCATTAAAGGATTAAAAAAATAAAATAATTTGATTTGTAAACTTTAAATATGTATTAAAATAAAACAAACTATATATAGATATATAATACCAGTCATGTATTTATTAAAACTTGTTTTAAAAAACAATGAGGACAGTCTAATGTTGCAAGTTCAAATTTTGAGTGTATTTATTCTATGCTCATCTCACAGATCCATTACTACTGAATAGCGAGTTCGATCTCTTGCTGGATGCCCTTATACTTGCGACATTGTATTACATCCTACCCTTGGTGAACGGAATGGGTAATAACAGTTCGATCATGCGACCTTGTGTCACATCCTAGCCGTGGCGAATGGGTTGGGTAAATATTTACAATCTTGATTCTACATAAATGCTTGTACTGTTGGTAAAACATCAAAACAATCTGGCAGGGAAATTGACGCCCGAGGGAAGAAAACCCCCAAAATTTTATAAAAGAATTTGTATCGTCAAAATGGCTATATCATTTTTCAAGAGTAATCGTGGAGAAAATTATGATAGAAAAATATTTATGTATACATAGTAGAACCGGGGATATTTGTAAAATTTGATAGAGTAAAAAGTTGGGTAATCTGAACATTAGCTACATAAATGAGAGTAACCTCCCCTTGTTTCCTTCACTTTAAGGAAGCCTGAATAACAATTAAGTTAATTTCAATTAATGCGCAAGCACAATTAAGAACACATTTTGTGATATTTTCGTGTTAAAACATGCAGTTGTATTGAATCGAACAAATTTGTATTTTCAGTGTAGATTTACGGTGAAATGAAAATGGTTAACCAAAACATAAGGATTGCTCAAAGTGAAAGAAACAAGGGGAGGCTACTCTTATTTACGTAGCTAATGTTCAGATTACCAAAACGAAGGACCTGCAAGATTGTAAGCATAAAATAGCCACATATGGGTTGGCGCACCGTTAAAATCGATAATTAATCCAATCAATCAATCGTTGATTCACATAGCTGGTTAGGTAGTTGGACATTACGGCATGTCAACCCTTGTTGGATTATTTTATGCCGAAGACATTTTATTTTGTTCATTCTTGATGGGCATTGAATAACCCTTTCTGCTCAGGGCCGTAGGTCACTGACAGTCTGCCCCCCACCCACTGTACCATACTAAGCTTAAAACAAAATATCAGAAAAAAAAGCGCGAAAAAGTCTGGCTAATACAGAAACCGGTGACGTCATACTTTCTACGCGCATAATTTGTGTCTGTTCGATAAGTTACTTCCTGATCATAATATCTATATTTAGATATTTTGACACCATGTTTTATCCTCTTCTTATTTAACCATTTTTATTCATCAATATTAGAATTGTCTAATTTGTCCTGTTGTAGTTCCATGTATTTGCTAAAGTCTTTAAAGTCTTTGTTAGTAGACTTGCTGTAATACTATACTTTGTTGTATTGTTTCAATCTTCTACTTATTGTTGTTGTTATTGTTGTTATTGTTGTTGTTGTTACGGCCTGTCAGAGGTCATTGTCTTCGACCTTTGACCTTTGAGGACTCTTGGGTCAGCTTGTCTTTATGCCGACAACGCCATGGCAGACAGTGTTTCGTTGTTGCACTTTTTACGCATTCCGTTATCGATTTCGGAGTGAGTGAATGAATGAATGGGTGAAACGAAGGCGGTTGAGGGTGGAGTGGGGGTTGGGGGTGGGGTGAGGTTTGTGGGTTGTTGGAGGTCCAGGGGGGTGGGGTGGGGTGGCTGATAGATGTAAGTGAATGAGTGATTGGTTTTGAAAATCAACAAAGCCGGCGCATTCCAGTCGTAACTGCTATTAACGAACGTGGGGGTGGGGTGTGAGGGTGGTGGCGCAGCTTATGCAGAGGCAGACGATTGAAATCGTGGAAGCGTTTCTTTCACCTAAATGCATGGGGTGGGTCGGGTGTGGGCACACCATGGAGAGGGGAGGAGGAGGGGGGCATTGGCACGGTCTCACACAGACAAACGCAGGGAGGGGGTGCTTAAAATAACAGTTATCGGAAATGGAATCGACGACCCAAGTTCAAATCCTGGACAAGGCTGTTTGCGTTTCACAAAATGCTCTTTGGTTGGTTGGTTGGATTTTACGGCATGTCAGCCCTTGTTGGGTTATTTGATGTCGTTTTGTTCTATTTATGCTTAATGGGTATTCAATATTTTTAAACACAATTTTAACACATTTTTTTTAAAACTTATTTTTTTTCTTCTATTTAACCCATGGATGGGACTCTAACATATACTACCACTCCGGGTCAAAGTGGACCTGGGAGTAATAGCGATAAAAGTGTACTCATACTCCCCAGAGCTCCGGAATCGGAACCCACTACTGCAATTTAACACTATACCCAGGGCATAAAAGCTCTTAGGAAAGGCGAGAATCCTACTCTTATTCCTCCGACTATGGTTAAATGGTAGGGCAGGCTGGGTGATTTAGCCTAAATAAGGCAACGAAATCAAAGTAGAGAGAAAACTCTGAATCAAATCAGTTGTAAAAAGTCGGCGGAGTGGCCTATTGTCGGTATCAGCCGGACAACGAGAGAGACTATTCCCTTTTCACTAGCGCTAGACTGGAGGATGCAATATATTAGATAAAAAGCCATTATTTCGTATACAGATTTCAAAGTAGAAAGCCCCCCCCCCGTTATTTTAGAAGATTTTACAAGTATAATCTTTATATCTATATCCAATAGATATTTGGCCTTGCATTGTACTTTGATAAATTTTGTGAATATAAAAAATGTCTATCAGCTAAAACCCCCCCCCCCAAAAAAAAAACAAAGTAGAATAAAAAAACAATAGAATGTAAAGAAGCTAGAAAAATAAAGACCTACAAAACACACACACACACACACACACACACACACACACATAATATATATATATATATATATATATATAATATATAAATATATATATATATGATAGATAGATAGAAGATAAAGTAAATAAAGAAACATTCTAATTATTGATGCCAATGAATCCTGATCACACATCATGCTGAAACTGCCCATTATGGTAGGTCGATTTTAGA
>CM042143.1:10631315-10641315 GCA_023376005.1 Doryteuthis pealeii | reverse complement strand
TTTTCTTTTTTTTTATTGTTCTCAACTAGTTTCGAACTTAGATCATCATCAGGTGGAAGTTTTCACGTGGAAAATATTTTATAAAAAGTTCATGAAATTAGTTGGTATGCTATAAAAGAATAAACGAAAATGCACTGGTGTCATAGCGTATGTATTTTAAGAAATTATATCATGCAATAAGACATAAAAGCATGCTGGGAAAATAATGTTAGAATATTAACAAGAATAGATAGTTCAATATAGTTTTTATTGGTGTGTCCAGAATAGCCCATCTATGAAATGTCTGTTATTTCCACGGTAATGTACAATAAAACTTCTTAAATCTACAGAGATGAATATTATTGAATGTAATTATTTGGGTTTCGTTATTACCTGTTTATTTCAACTTTTACTCACATTTTATGGAATTATATATATATATATATATATATATATATATATATATATATATATATATATATATATATATAATATATATATATATAACAATATAATATATATATATATATAAATATATATATATATATAATATATATATATATATATATATATATATATATATATATATACATAAAATATAATATATTTATAATATGTATATAAAATATATAATATATATATAATATATTTGAAATATAAATAAATATATATATATATATATATATATAATAATACATATATATATAATATGTATATATATATATATATATATATATATATATATATATAATATATATATATATATATATATATATATGTGTGTGTGTGTGTGTGTATGTATGTTAAGGTAGCATGGTCATGGAGTCAACGTCTGGTTACTGACAGCATAGGCGCGAACCTGTCAGTAACCAAGTGCTTATTCCATGTCCACGCTAGTTTAACTTAAATATAAATGCTCTATCGATGATATTGAGTACTGTCTACCTGGAAATATACCACCCATATTAACTATATATATATATATATATATATATATATATATATATATATACCTAATATGTACATCCATCACTCAGTTAAGAAAGCTTTCAGTCGTTATCTTAGTTTTATCTATGAACTATTATTCACTTCAAAATTACGTCTTCTACTAGCAACAATTCGGTAATCGGTCATATTTCTTTAATTTTTTTAACTCCCAATCACAAAGAAAGTGTCGAGTTCTGGTCGATGGCAGATTTTTAACTTTGGGATTTTAAATGTAAACGTTAAAAAAGCAAAAAACAACAAAAAAAGACAAAAAAGAACAAAAAACAAAACAAAAAAAAAGAAGAAATAAACAAATGACTGAAACTTATTCTGCGTGATGTGTGCGTGTGTGAATGCGTGCGTGTGTGAATGTGTGTGTGTGTGTGTATGTGAATATGTGTGTGAATGCGTGTGAGAAGTGCTACCTAAAATGTCGGGAGCAAAGCGCGGGAAATGTCTTCTTTGAAGAAATAAAAATTAATAGATTCAGTTATAAATTTATTTCCACCGATATTAATCTACTTCATTTAAACAGAACCTTTTATAATATCGAAATATTAAATTAATATAGTCGATATTGAGAGCTCAATGTACAATAATTGTGGATTTATATACTAAGCAATACAATTGGCAAAGAAAAGGCTTAAATACTGGCCATATTAACAGTTATAAATTTATTTCCACTGATATTAATTTGCTTCATCTGACTGTAATTCCGAATTTCTCATTATACTTATATTTATGTAAACGTAACCTAAAAAAAGCTGAATATAATATGATTTTTAAAAAATCGTTTCTAAATCTTTGATTGTCTTTCAATCTTTCCGTCTCACCCGTTATCCACCGCACCGGTGAGGCGCGATGTACCGGTGAGGCGCGATGTATCGTTTAGGAACCACTGTTCTAATATAAATCTCGTTATGATAGGCCTTCTTCAGGAATTTCTTGTCGGCCTCAGTTCCGTGATGGCTCCCGATTACGACAAGAAGGTTCCCGAGTTCGAAAAGAAGGTTCCCGAGTCCGAAAAGAAGGTTCCGGAGTCCGACAAGAAATACCTGAAAAAGGCCAGAGGGCACATCGACCGAAACGTTGTACAGATAACAATGAAGATAACTATAGTCCGAATAATGCAGATAATACTAATCATCAAGCCTCATCTAAAAAATCAGAGAAATAGTAAAGATTTTCTGTTTTGACAAATATCTAAAACCAAAAAACAAAAAGGGAAATAATTTTTTGTGTTGATGCGGAGATGGAAGTTTATCTCAAATTAGGAACCTAATATAAGGGAGCTTGCTCGTCAAATACAATCTTATATCTCTGATTAAATATGTGTACTCAAATCATAAGGTTGCCTGGTTGTTTTTGTTTTATGGCATATCAACCCTTTTCAGGTAATCTAATGCCGAATTTAATCATTTTGATATTCGGTTTTTACCGTATCTGCTATTGCTTAAATGGTCACCAATTTAAGTATTGAACAGGCTCATCGCTGCTTAACTTCGGTGATCTAAAAGAGATTGCTCGTTAAAAGCAAACTCATATCTCTTCTTAATTTTGTGTACTTTAATCACATTTGTGTTATATATTTTATTTAACACAGTTAAGTCGTTGCATTTTTATCATTTTTAAATGTACTTTTTTATCACATAAAATGCAGCCCCCCCACAAAAAAAAAAAAAAAAGTTTAGGGACCACTATATTAGAACAATTCCCTTAAAAAAGCTCTTAGAGAACAGGGCAATTCTCAGTGCAATTTCGTGGGGTCTGTTTCGGTTGAACGTCATTTTGAATCATATCAATTCTCCACATGACTGAAATAGGTATAAAAATGCTGATTATAATTCTCATTCTTTCCTAAATAGAAGCATCAGTATCATCATGGACCGTTGTTACTAGACGAGGCGAACAAATTCACGGTTTGTCTTGTATGCATGTAACATTAAATTTTAAGATTTTATTCAGATCTCAACTCTTGCGAGTTATATATATAATATAAAAGCTTATATCATTCTCGTGAATGTTTTACAGCAGGGTTTCTCAAAGTGGCCCATACAGATCCGTGGAAGCGTGTGGTGCAATGGTTAAAGTCATGGGAAATGGACTCGTCGCCACGAGTTCAAATCCTGGACGTAGTAACTGCATTTCACTTAGCGCTAATACCCTTGGGAAAGGTATGAATCCAATTCTCCCTCCAGCTATGGTTAAATAGTAGGGCAGACTGGGCTCTTTAACCTTGGTTAGGCAACCGGTTTAGGAGAAGGAAAACTCTGAATTCAAACCCGTTGAACTCCGCTTAAGAAATTGACCTTGTGTCACATCCTGCTCGTGCGGAGGGGTTGGTATATATATATATATATATATATATATATATATATATATATATATATACATTCAGATCGGGAGGGGGGTGAATAAAACTTTGGCAAGGTGAATAAAACCACAGGGATTCACAGTGGGTGAATTTACTAGTTTGCATTCATAAATTCCTTATCACAGTAAAACAAAAATCGTTGGATCATGCATACTAGTCGCCAGATATTGTACACCTAGCAGAATGTCTGACTGGGTGTAATGACCGTATTTATAGTCTACTGATTCTTTTTTCTTATAGGTTATATACTAGAAGCGGCTACCTGGCGTCGCCTGGTAGAGGGTGAATTAAAAAAGTTAGTCTCGCAGATCCATTATTACTAATCCCGAGCTGGATCCTTGCTGAATGCCCTATACAAATCCCCAAGTGAAAAAAAAGACCGGATGGGACGTCAAAAATCTTTTTCCCAAATACATATAAAATCCTCAATATCTTTTCACAAAAAGTAAGCTCTGGTGATAGTTAATGTGTATATATATATATATTTACTCTGTCATTAATTGCTTTATTTTCGTAGTTTACTCCTGACATACATACATACACACAACTGCCCTTTATATATATATATATATATATATATATATATATATATATATATATATATATATAATATAAAAAACTATATTTCTACACAAATCCCAATATTTACGTCACATTTTCCATATTAATTCTTTTTAAAACTGCCGTAAGTTCAACAAAATAGAGGTTTACAGTATGCTAATTTGCATATTGATCTTAGTATTATCGATTTCTAATTGTTTGGATTTATCTTATGGAATATGAGCAAAAATTCTGAGATAAATCTTAAAAGAAATTCATTAAGAAGAAGAAATAACTGTAATATTATCCTTTCTTCCTATTTTAAGTAAAGAGTTAAATTAGGAAATTTACCAATGATGTTCTATTTTTCAATCATACTCCCTCCGTTCAAAATCTTTTATCTACATTCTTATTCAGTTTCATTAGCCTTTCTAATGTGCATATATTAGCTAGTATATATAATATAAAACTGATAAATTAAATCTACTAAGCTTTGGTTCGTCTGGCATATAAGCTTCAGATTTGCTTGTCGTATCTGCTCACCCGAAGTGGTCAATCATCTAATTACCGATGATTTATGGTAAAGCCAAGCATCGGTTACCGTCAGATCACCAAAGTTAAGCAACGTTGAACCTGTTCAATTCTGAAATAAGGGACGACTTTGCTAGAACAGATACAGCGAAAAAAAAACAGCCTGAAATTTAGTACTATTTGTATTAATCGGACTATTGTCCCCATGTTCATTGTTATCTGTACAATGTTTCGGCCGATGTGCCCTCCGACTTTCTTCAGGTATTTCTTGTCACACATCGGGCAAATTGGCCGAAACGTTGTACAGATAACAATAAAAATGAGGACAATCCGAGTACCAGTCACAAAGTATTATATACAAATAATACAAATTATCAAACCTCATCTCAAAAATTCAGAGAAAGGCGAATTTTGTGTGCCAGAATATCTAGAGCTTAGTAAATAATAACCATGTAGAATTTGGTAATAAATAATACCTAATGATATCCGTTGTGATTGTATGATGCTCCACTAGAAATAATAAAATCCTCGAACTTAAGGCTTGGAAGGATTTTTTTTTTACATCGCAGTAAGTGAGTTCGAACCCCAGACGTGCTATTACGTCCACTTTCGAACTAATACCGTTGGAATTATTGCAGCTTTAATAAATTTAACCCTTAAGCAATTATGTTTACAACAGAAAGAGCATTTTCAAAAAAGAAAAAAAAATGCAAGTTTAATTTTTTTTTAATGGGTGCCTCGCGTAGTGTGATTATTAGTGAGTAAGTTTCAATGCTGTAGAATTTGGTAATGAATAATACCTAATAATATCCGTTGTGATTGACTGATGTTCCACTAGAAATAATAAAATCCTCATCTTTACAGTTTGGAAGGAAATTATTTTTTTTAGATCGCTGTAAGCGAATTCGAACTCTAGACGCGTTATTACGCTTACTTTCGGATTAATACTCTTGGAAAAGGTATGAACCCCGCACCTCCAGCTATGTATTAAATTGCACCACTTCTGTACTTCTACAATGGTAGCTTAGGCATTAAATAACTCACTAATGTTGTTATGCCATTAAAAAATCATAATAGAACTCACATATCATGTAATTTAAAAAACATTTCTTGGCATATCTATATATTTGTTGAGAAGATTTTTTGGCATTCTGCTGTTTTATTTTCTCTAATATATATATATATATATATATATATATATATATATATATATATATAACAACCATTTTTATCAAACTTTTCTGTGAAACGTTATTGATAACTCCCGACAGACAATACTAATTAAAAAATTTTTTTTTTACTAATCACTGAAAAGATTTTCAGTCGATAGAGCATTAGCCTCGAAACCACAAGGTTCTGGGTTTGATGCCGGCCGTCGCCAACTCAGCGCATGAGTAGCACGGCTTTGATCCATTCAGTAAAGTAGAGAGCTGGTGGTAGGTGTGGCGCTCCAACTCAGATGCAGAAACAACCTCCCAGGTCTAGCGCTAGCGAAAAGGGGATAGCCTCCCTCGCTGTCCACTCCGCCTACTTTACTTACTTGGGTCCACTCGAACCGCGGTTGATAACCATTATTCGAGTATGGAACAAATGTTATAACAATTGAAATTGATTCGATTTTAACTTAAATACGCCAATTAGAATTATTCTAAAATTATTTAATTAATTAATTAGTTAAGAGTTTTCAGATGGATTCTACATGGAAGTCATAAGTTCAATCCCTGGGTTTAACGAAAAGAAAAGTGACAATGTATTTGTGAATATTAAAGAAAGCAAATTAATGGATTAAGATATCCCAAGGTATGGACAGCAGAATGATATGGTCAACCCCAGTGGATGAAATTCATTATATTTTGAAGGTTTGTTCAAAATTCCCAGATGCTTACTGACTACAGAAAAAAGAAAAAAAAAGATCCCTGAAGAAGGCCAGAGGGGGTACAGCAGTTGAAATGTTATGAATATAACAACCAGAATGAGAACAGTGGCCACGGTAAATAATGTAAATAATTTACTTTGCTTTTGTTAGAGAGACACAGGCACACTAATCGTAATGGTTATCATTGTAGCAAATAGATTGGTAACCCAAGATAAAATCCTGAACTAGGCTGTTTGTGTTTCACTTCACGCTAAGAAAAAGTTACAAACCCATTAAACGAATCCAGTGCAAGGATTTTCGACTTTGTAGTTTCATTGCTTTTTCACTTGTTTGGTTCAGTTTGAATAAAGATGGCGGAAAATCACATTTTACGTTTTCGCCTTGATTTGTAGCGCGTAGTTTTAGATTTGATACAGAACCTAGCTCTAATGAGTTACCTATACAGGTAATGACTAAGATAAATATTGCTTAACTTTGTTGATAATGACAAAACATTGCACATTGCAATGCGCACAAAGATCCAGTTTTATGTGTTTGTGTGAATAGAGATCTCGACAGAGAAGTAAAAACGGACAGATAATACAGAGTGTCTATAAAATCCTGCAGCAGATTTAAAATGTAATAGCAAAGATGGCAGTCTTGTTGAAATGCAATAATTAACACGTACATAAGAAATAAAACTACAAGCGTTAAACTTTCACATTACTAAATGGTTTTAACATCTGTACAACATGATTTATTAAGTGTTAAGTTTTAAAACTGTTGCGAGACTTTCTGAAAACATTTTATAATATTACCTATTGCTCGCAAACACACACACACACACACACACACACACACACACACACACACATGTGATGTGATGTGTGTATGTGTGTGTGATGGTTAGAGTTGTAAGATGTGGAATTGTCAACCCGAGTTCAATCCTGGACGAGACTGTTTGCATTTCCCGCTAGTACCCGTGGGAGAGGTATGCATTCAAACTACTCTCTCGCCCTATGGGTAAATAGTAGGACAGCTGGGCTTTAGCTAGGTAACCAGTCTAGGAGAATGAAAACTCTGATTTCAAACCTTTAAAACTCTGCATAAGAAATTGGTCTTGTGTTGCATCCTGATGGGCTTGGTAAATCTATACACACACACACACACACACACACATATATATATATATATATATATATATATATATATTGAATTTGGTGATTAGCTTTTTATTTGTCATTTCTTGTTGGTGAACAAGATGTCGCAACTATGGTTAAAGGAAGTTTTAAAAAAAAGCTATTTATAGCAGAGGTTCCCAACGTGGGGTATACGCCCCACTGGGCGCGCAATTTGATTTTCAAAGGGGGCAAATTGATTTTTAAGGGGTGCTAATTGAGACTATCTGAGTATAAATTTTCGATTTTTATTTTATTGAAATATTTATATAGAAATGTTCCTTTTACTTTTCATAGATGGCTTGTTCTTTTAAAGCTTGTTTAAAGCAAGTTATTGGCGCTTTAAGCTTCTTCAGCTTTAAATGGAGTTTACTTTTTAAATTATAAGAATTATGTATTACCACTTAACGGGACATCAAGGTAATTGAAAAAAATGTTCGGAACGCTTGGTCTAAAGTCGCAATTGGTGTAGTCCATCTTTGGCCATTGTCGAGGACCACAAGAGAATCTGCTGCCTAAATACACATTATATATATGTATAAATATATATAAATCCAATATATTATATATATATATATATATATATATATATATATATATATTTAAGTTAAAGTAGTCAACACCTGATTACTGACAGTTTCTTTGGCCATTGTCGAGGACCACAAGAGAATCTGCTGCCTAAATGCATATTATTTATGTGTATAAATATATATAAATACCAATATATATATATATATATATATATAATATATATAAGTTAAGGTAGCGTGGACATGGAGTCAACAGATGGTTGCTGACAGTTTCCCGCCTATGCAATCTTCAGACCAGAAGATCGGATAGGCGAGAAAATGTTAGTAACCAGGTGTTGACTCCATGTTCACGCTACCTCAACTTAAATATAAATGCTCTATCAATGATATTGAGTCCTATCAGCCCACATTATATATATATATATATATATGCAAATTTTAGTTTCAGCATACTTAGCCATTAGACAATATTCAAACTTAAAGAATGATGTCATGCTTTCTTGAGAAATCAATACTCGATTAACAAACCAGAAACAAAATGGACTGATTTTTCTTTTCATATTAACTAAAAGAATATTTTTACATATTAACTAAGCACACACAGACACACAGATACATACACACATGCATATATATATATCATCATCATCATCATCATCATGTCGCGCATGCAGCACGGTTAAATTTTTGTTCCTTTTTGTATGTTTTGGTTAAGGCTACCTGGGCTTTCTTAAGGTTGTATAGGTTGGTGCTAGTTGGGTTTGTTTTATTAATTTGGGTTGCTTCTTTGATAAGAGAAATAATATGAAAGAAGCAACCCAAATTAATAAAACAAACCCAACTAGCACCAACCTATACAAAGATATATATATATATATATATATATATATATATATATATATAATAAGTTTGTTTTTTTTACTTCTAAACTCTACCGGTGTGGAAAAAACCCAGAAAATTCAGTTTTTCTAAAAAAAAACTTTTCAAACTGACATCTGGGGAAAAAAAATTGAAAGTAAAGACCGGCACATCCGGACTTTCTGAAAACAATCATCAGTACCGTATGTATTGGCCAAAAAAAAAAAAACCCAAAAACAAATAAAAAAAACAAAAAAACAAAACACCGGAGAAGTTTTCTAAGTTATATATGAAAATAGTGCTCAATACATTAAGTAGAGCATGATTATAAGGATCTACCTGAGTCAGACACTATCAACCTAGGTTTCCCCCGAATGGTTCTTCAGTATTATCCTATATATATATATATATATATATATATTTCTTCTTCAGTCAGATTTTAGCCCTGAAGAGCTTTATGCGAAACTAATAGTAGGTTCGTCTGACTCAGTAGATTATCTTTATTATATATATATATAATTCTGTCTATTAAAAAAATCAAATCAATACAACTTATCAGCAATTAATGTAAATCAGAAATACTTAGTAAGAAATCGACAGAACTATCTAATCACTTAACACAAGCTCATTGGCGATTCTCAGAGAATAACATATATAGTTATTTTCTAAGCTTAGTTTAGTTGTGCCTCATGGTTAAGTGTGTTGAATATAGCGTTTTAATCTTATTTTATATCTTCTCATTTGTTATACATTAAATATATTGAGATATTGCTCTGCATTTTCGTGTATTGAGCACTGCGAATATTTTACGGATTAAAACCGTTTTTAATCATACTCATAATTATATATATGTGTGTATATCGGATTTTTCTTCATGATGAAGTGGACTTTTTAGGGAAACTTATCGAATACGAAACCAGAGCCAATTTATATCTATCTATCTATCTATCTATCTATCTATCTATCCCACTTTGTTTACTATCTATCTATCTATCTATCTATCTATCTATCTATCTATCCCACTTTGTTTACTATCTATCTATCTATCTATCTATCTATCTCTCCCACTTTGTTCACTATCTATCTATCTATCTATCTATCTATCTATCTATCCCACTTTGTACACTATCTATCTATCTATCTATCTATCTATCTATCTATCCCACTT
>CM042143.1:10621315-10623815 GCA_023376005.1 Doryteuthis pealeii | reverse complement strand
TCATATAAAAGTTAAATGTACTGAATTTTTAAGATATATATATATAAATATATACATATATATATATATATATTGAACATATATATTGAACATTTAATATATATTTTGAACATTTAAACACGGAAGAAGAGATTAGAATTAGTTGACAACAAAACTAAAACAATATATTAAATCAACTTACCTGAGACATTAATCGGTCCTCTCCATTGCCTTCTTCATCCCGAAATATTATGCTGGGGTTCATGTTTTTCACCAGGTCTTTATATCGAGGGTCGGATTTTGTGATTTTACCCTCGTAATTTCCGCTAGCGCCAACAGTATTTTCTGATACATTAGGAATGTGTTGTTTAAAAACGAGCGGCGTCCGTTTTCGGGGTCCCCGACGTTTGCCCGGGCCCCGACCGGGTCCACAGGCTAACGCAACATTACAAAACAGTAGATAGACTACGACCATGTTGTTTAGTGAGAATAAGAGTGATTTGGCCTTCATTGTGGAGAAATTACAGTTGGATTTTAAAATACAAAACAAACAAAAAACACACACACACACAGTGATCCAAAACAATGACACTTTCTTTAAAAATACTTCCACTTATGCGTCTTGTAGATGTATCTACATATGTAGATATATATATATATATATATATATTATATAATATGTGTGTGTGTTATGATGTATATGTATTATATATATATAAATAGTTATATATATAAAAATATAAAATGTATATATATATATATATATGAATTTATAAATATATATATATATGTGTGTGTGTTTGTGTTATAATATATATGTGCGCGCGTGTGTGTGTTATTTTTCTAATAAAATATATATATATGTGTGTGAGATATTGTGCGCACGTGTGTTCGTTTCAATTATGGAGTTGATTGTATGCACTTCTCGGGTGAAGACTTTTGTAAGGGGGGAGGGGGGTGTTCGGCTTTCAATAAATGACAGAATAGACTATTGACAATCAACCTAAAAAAAAAGAAAAAAAGAAAAGCAGATTCTTTTCTTCTTCTTCTTTTTTTTGTTGTTGTCGGTTGTCGACTTCCTTCAAGCTTTTTTTCTTTCTTTATCTCTTTCTTAAATGAAGAAGAGAAAGAAGAGATAGAAGAAAAATAAACTTTTTTTTTTTTTTTGTTGATGCTGGATTTTCTTATATTTTTATTTACGTTTTTTTTTTTTTTGATTTTTTTTTTTTTTCAATCGGTGGGTTAATTAATAATAAAAATAAACAAATTTCCTTCCGGCTGCAATCTGTTTTTTTTCTTTGATTTTTTTTTAAAATTCAAAGTTGTTTTTTTTTTTTTTTTTAAATTCTTTTTAAATTTTGTTTTTCTCTTTTACTGGGTATGTCCAAAGACTTCCGTTTCTGTCTGTTTCAATCCAATTTTGTCTGTTCTGCAAAAAACAAAAACAAAAGACAAAAGAAAGTTTTTTTTTGTGGTCCTCCTGTTTGGTTAATAATTTCCTTTGATAAGGTAAAAAAAAAATGAAGTTTTTTTCCAAATTTGTAGTTGGTTGTAATTTGTTGAGACATCGTCAAATCAGATAATCCCACGCTGATTTAAATTTTACTGTATTTATAAAGATACAAAAAAGAAAATAAATATTTAAAAAATATATATGTATATATATATATGCATATAGATTAATATATATATGTATATATACAAAGAGAGATCAAGGTATCTTTTTCGATGCTCAGCTGTGTTATGGTTTCAAACTTTATCTATAGCGTACAGCTTTTCGCGCTGTAATTAAACAAACGTGTTTACTTTACGTATATAAACATGTACTAGTAGGTAAATATAAATATAATTATTTTCTTTACTGGTATAATTATCTAATTCAAACAGATATATATATATGTATATATATATATATATATATATATATATATATATATATATATTTAAAACACTATACTATTTATGTCTGTGGGGGGTTAACAATTTCTTGTTTCTTTTTCACCATCGTGATGGACTTTGCCTGTTTTTTTTTGTTTTTTGAAAGTTTTCAAATAGTACTTTGTAAATTTCCGATTGTACTTTGAATTCCCCCCAAATAAATTCTAATCAAATGAAAATTAAACAAAAAATGTGACAAAAAATTTGTATGTATATATATATATAAATATATATATATATATATATAAATATTTAAAAAGAAACTTAAAAAAACAAACTTACTATCTTAAATTTTATGTTGTCTCCTTTCTTTTCTCCATATTTTTCGTAATTAATTTTTACCCCTAGTATAAATTTTTTTTTTCTGTTCTTATTTTTTTTTTCAAAGATAAATTTCAAAGAAAATAAAAAAAGAACCCAAAAAAAAGGGGGCTATATCTAATATTTGATATTCCTGATTGAATAAATAATTTGCGGTATTAAAATAGTCGTGTGCATGTTGAATGGGTAATCGCGATGAAGATCTTTCAAATTTAGAAACATGTGGGTTTCAGTTTACTGAAGAAGATGTTTGCTTTGGTTC
>CM042143.1:10613815-10616315 GCA_023376005.1 Doryteuthis pealeii | reverse complement strand
TGCGTGTGTGTGTGTGTGTCCGTGTGTATTAATGTGAACCGAGCTAAGTAAAGGAGGGAGAGAGAGGAGAGAGAGAGAGAGAGAGAGAGAGAGAGAGGGAGGGGGTAGTATACAAGCTTGATTGATAAGTACAGAAAAGTATATATATGATATATATATATATATATATATAATATATTATTATATACAGAAGAGAGAGAGAGGAGAGAGAGAGAAGAGAGAGAGAGAGAGAGAGAGAGAGAGGGGGAGTGAGAGATAGATGATGATAAGATAGATAGATATAGCTATATTAGATGGATAGATAGAGGGTATAGAACGAAAGAAAATATTTGAGCTAGCTAATTAACTTACAAGATAGATGTTAGAGAAATTATAAATATTTGAGCGAATTTAAAAGCTTGATAGATTATATTATATATATATATATATATGTGTGTGTGTGTGTGTGTGTGTGTGGTATGTGTATGTGTGGTTGTGTGTGTGTGTGAGTATATATGTGTGCGTTTATGTTTCGTATATGTATATATATATGTATATATATTGTATTGTATGTGTATGTGTATATATATATTGTGTGTTTGTGTTTATGTGTGTTTATATATATATTATAATATATATTATATATTATAAAATTAATATATACATATAGAGAGAGAGAGAGAATAGAGAGAGAGAGAAAATATATTGAGCTAGGTAAATTACAAGCTCACAGATAGATAGATAGATAGTTAGATAGTGAGCTGAATGAATGAGAGAGAGGAAAAGATCTGTGTGTGTGTGTGTGTGTGTGTGTGGAGAGGAGAGGAGAGAGAGAGAGCAGAGAGAGAGAGAGAGAGAGAAGAGAGAGAGAGAGGGAGAGAGAACGAACTCAAACTTTTAAGGAATCTTAAAAAAATAAAAATGAGACGTAAGTAAAAAAGATGCTGATATCGCACGTCTAGAGAAATAGAGTTAACACCACGTTACTCATTTGACGCGTCTACTTTTAAAGGGACTGAAAGAGTGACTGCAAGTCGATAGACGTAACATTAGACACTAATATAAGTGTCATTTTAGTAATTAGTACGAAGTTCGAACGAAATGATACAACGTGTATCTCTTTTATATGTGAGAATCCCGGAAAGAAATGAAGAAACGAAAAATGGCGGGTCATAAATAATCATGAACATATATCGATTGATCTATTGGGGAATGGAGAGGTGGGTAGTAGGGTGTACAAAGAAGCGGTCGAAAAAAGGAAAAAAAGTGAGACCCGAAAAAGAGTCCAGATTTTTTTTGGGGGAAAACTTCACATTATTAGAGAAGTTAGTTTTTAATCCGACCTTTGTCTTAGTTATTGCCACACGCAATAAAATTGAAAGAGAGACCCGTCCATTTTTTCCCCCAAGTTAAAAAAAAATGTCGGGGAGGTAGTGTGAAGTTGCTGAGTGTTTTGGGGTGGGTTGCAGCTTATTTGGTAGTTTAGGTTGATAGGGTTAGAAAAAAATCAATCTTTAAAGTTATAAGTTTTTTCTTCCTGTGGATACCTCTTTATTTTATTTTTTTATAAATAAAAGGTTGTTGGAAGAATGTGGAATAAAGAAATGAAGAAAGATAGACAGAAATGTAGACAGACAGATAGATAGATAGATAGATAGATAGATAAGAAACTAAGATAGATGGATAGATAGATTTAGAAAGTTATATATAATATATATATATATATATATATATTATATATATATATATTGAGAGAGAGAGTAGAGAGAGAGATAGATAGATAGATAGATAGAGAGAGAGAGAGAGAGAGAGAGAGAGAGAGAGAGAGAGAGAGAGAGAGAGAGAGTTTTGTCTCTATCCTTGTTGACCTTATTTTTTTTAATTAATAAAAGTTTTGAGGGAAGAGGGACGAGTGAGAAAGAGATAGATACAAAGGTAGATAGATAGATAGGTAGACTGATAGTTAAGAAACAAACTCCGATAGATAGTTTGATATATATATATATATATATATATATATATATATAGGGAGAGAGAGAGAGAGAGAGAGAGAGAGAGAGAGAGAGAGAGAGAGAGAGCGTGTGTGTGTGTGTGAGAGAGATAGAGATAGATAGATAGATAGATAGAGAAAGAAGAGATATATATATAGAGAGAGATAGATAGATAGAGAGAGAGAGAGGAGAGAGAGAGAGGAGAGAGAGAGAGAGAGAGAGAGAGAGAGAGATATCAAGTTTGTCTCTTCCTGTGGATAACTCCTTATTTATTATTAATTAGAGGGAAAAAATATTTACCCTACAGTCTGGATTTCACACAAGAACATTTTCAGTTCAACTTTTCAGTTTAATGGAATTGCGAGACAAGTTTGCTAACCATTACACTACGACGAGACACTTAAAGTTGGACGGAGAGAGAATTGGGAATAAGAAACAGATAGATATACAAATAAGAATAATATAATAATATATATATATATATATATATATATATATTAATATAATATATAGATAGAGAGAGAGAGAGA
>CM042143.1:10603815-10606315 GCA_023376005.1 Doryteuthis pealeii | reverse complement strand
TTTCCAAGCCCTTTTCTAATCCTTTTGGGACTATTCCAAGTGCACCAACCACAATTGATATCACTTTCACTTTCATGTTCCATAACTTTTTCAGTTCTCTGGCAAGGTCCAGATATTTGTCCATTTTTTCATTTTTCTTTAGCTTCACCCTGTGATCTGCTGGCACTGCACAATCCACCAATTTACAAGTTCTTTCTTTTTTGTTTATCAGCACTAGGTCTGGTCTTCTTGCTGGGATAAGGTGATCCGTTTTTATTTCAAAGTCTCAGAGAATTTTATGCGTTTCGTTCTCAAGAACAGATTCTGGTTTATGCATATACCATTTTGTTTTGGTCAAAATTTAATTTTTTGCATAATTCCCAGTGGATCACCTTCCCAACCCAGTCGTGTCTAGTTTTGTATTCTCGTTGTGCTAGTTTGCTACATTCGCATAGTATATGGTTTACATTTATATTATTATTATTATTATTATTATTATTATTATTATTATTATTATTATTATTATTATTTTCTCCAGATGGGATGTATAGCTAGTAAGGTTCTGTTAATGGTGCCACAGGTGTTAGGTGTTGAGAGAGGTCGTTGGTGGGTCATATGCACTGGGTTTGTTGGAGATAAAATAAGTCATGTACAAATGGTAAAAAAATGATAACAAATCCTACTACCATTTACCATTTCATACCTTTCCCAAGGGCATTAGAGCTAACAGGTTCGTCCAGAATTTGAACTCTGACCCTCAGATCCATATTCTATGACAATAACCGTTACGCCATGTGTGTCGTGTGGCGTATTTTTTTGAGAGAGAGAGAGAGGAGAAGATAAGATAGAGAGAAGAGTGGGAGAGAGAGAGAGAGAGAGAGAGGAGAGAAGAGAGAATAGATAGAGGGAGAGAGAGAGAAGAAGAGAGAGAGACAGAGAGAGGAATGAAGTAATGCCTAGATTTAGGGTGAAGAAGAACAAATAAAGAGAAAAAAAGAAAGAAAATAATGAGAGAGAGAGAGAGAAGAGAGGAGAAGATGGAGAGAGAGAGAAGAGAGAGGAGAGACAGAGAGAGAAGGGGGGAAATGAAGTAAGGCCTAAGTTTGGGTGAAGAAGAAAATTAAAGAAAAAAATAAAAATAGGCGAGGAAAAAGAAAAGTGAAAAGAGGAATATAATATAATATATAATATATATTATATATATTTTAAGAATGGAAAAGGAGTACCTACTCGAGTTTCATCGATTGATTCATCAGGGTTACTTTAAATATCGAGTTTACGATTAATCTTAGGTGTTACTAAACATGCCGTTGAATGACTTAAATTAGAAACCTAACCTCTGGATATTGTGCGCTTAACGATCGTCTGTATACCCACCGGTAAGTAATACTTATTACAATACAAATATAATATATATACATATTAATATATATAATATTTATATATATATATATATATATGAAAAGTTTATTGGCATTACTGAATTAAAAAGACGCGTAAAAGCATGCATGTAAAATTTTTTTTCTATAAAAAGAAAAAATTTGAGGTCCTTATTAGATTTAGAGAATCTAAAATAAATTTGATCTTTTTTTCGTCAATTGCTCATCAGATAAAAAGTACATGATAAATGTTTATTGTGTTTGTTTTGTTTTGTTTGTTTTGTGTTTTTTTTTTTGTTTTTGGTTGTAAGACGAAGAATAGTCAGTGAGGAAAAACGAGAAAAGATTTTTTTCTCAATAGGACAAGAATGGCGTAAAACTAAAAATATAGATATATATAATATATATATATATATATTATATATAGAGAGAGAAGAAGAGTGTATAGGGAGAGGAGAAAAGAGAGATAAAATATATATGTGCACGCGAGTGGTATGTATCTGTTGTGTGTGTGTTAGGTGGTATGTGAAATAAAACCAAATGTGAAAAATAAAATATCGAGGATTAAATTATATATATTTAAAAAAGGGGTTTTGTGGATTTTGGGGGTTTAGCAATTTTCTTTTAACATGTCTGTTGGAACTCTACAACGATTCTTGTCGGACGAGTTTTTGCAATCCTTTCTAACTTTCGTAAAATCCTTTTAATGTCATGGTGGAACTGGATGGAACAATCCCACCAAAGTTTCTTTACAGCGCTTTCGCATGTATATCTTCCATATTCAGTGGAAACAGGATGGAATTGTTTCAGTGTGTCTTTTTTAAAACAACGAACAATAGTGTTTGATGTTAGTCCCAACAGTAAAAAGAAGAAGTAATCGAGATAGGGTAAAATAAGACAAGTGTATTTACAATCATGGACAATGTACGACTTAGCTTGTCGTTACGGGAACAGTAGTACCTTTCACTTGTGTCTTCACTATTTATAGTAGAAACCGGTGCATTCTCCACTGTAGCGACGCCGGTACAACAAATTGTTAGGAATTGGTTAGTGGAGGTATAAGAATGTAGTGGGAGTTAGTTTTAAAAACGAACACCTGAAACATTCCATTCAGTTTCCCATCCTGAAGATGGCAGATAGAC
>CM042143.1:10576315-10601315 GCA_023376005.1 Doryteuthis pealeii | reverse complement strand
CTGACTATTCCTTCGGTCTACAACACAAAACAAAAAAAAAAACAAACAAACAAACAAAACAAAAAACAAAACAAAACCACAATAACACCATTTATCAATGTACTTTATCTGATGAGCATTGACGAAAAAAAAGAATCAATTTATTTTAGATTTAAATCTAATAAGGGGACCCTCACTTTTCTTTTTAGAAAAAAAATATTTTACATGCATATGCTTTACGCGTCCTTTTTAAAATTCGAGTAATGCCAATAAACTTTTCACTAATATATATATATATAATATATATATAATATATATATATAGTATTATATATATATATATTTGTATATGTATAAGTATTAACTTACCGGTGGTATAAGAAACGGATCGTTGGAAGCGCACAATATCCAGAGGTTAAGTTACTAAATGTTAAGTCCCATTCCAACGGGCATGTTTTATAAACACCTAAGATAATCGTAAACTCGATAATTTAAAGTAACCCTGAAGAATCAATCGATGAAACTCGAGTAGGTTACTCATTTCCATTCTTAAAATATATATAATATATATATATATATATATATATCCTCTTTTTCACCTTTTTCTTTTCCTCGCCTACTTTTATTTTTTCTTTAATTTTCTTCTTCACCCTACTTAGGCCCTTACTTCATTCCCCCCCTCTCTCTCTCTCTCTCTCCCTCTCTCTCTCTCTCTCTCTCTTCTCTCTCTCTTCTCTCTCTCTCTCTCTCATTATCTTTCTTCTCTTTTTTTTCTCTTTATTTTTCTTCTTCACCCTAACTAGGCCTTACTTCATTCCCTCTCTCTCTCTCTCTCTCTCTCTCTCTCTCTCTCCCTCTATCTATCTCTCTCTCTCCCTCTCTCTCTCTCTCTCTCTCTCCCTCTCTCTCTCTATCTATCTCTCTCCCTCTCTCTCTCTCTCCCTCTGTCTATCTATCTCTCTCCCCCCTCTCTCTCTCTCCCCCTCTCTCTCTCCTCTTCTCTCTCCCTCTATCTATCTCTATCTATCTCTTCTCCCCCATCTCTCTCTCTTCTCTCTCTCTCTCTCTCTCTCTCTCTCTCCTCTCTCATTATCTTCTTCTCTTTTTTATCTCTTTATCCTTTTCTTCTTAGCATTCTCCACCCCCATCCTTCCACATTACTTTTCACTTTCCATCATTGCTCCTCCTCGTCTTCACACTACTCTCCCACTCCAAAACAATTACACCTTGTATAATTCAATCTCTCTTCCGCTTGCCCAGTGCAATTACTGTTTCATTGCTGGTGGTCGTACAAGTAAAAAAAAAAAAAAAAAAAAAAAAGCCCTCACCAAAATCTACTCGACTCCGCGTTCCTTCCTTATGCCGCCCATCTCCATCATGAAATTACTGTCCCCTGTAAAGGCACACTCTTTAGCACGGACAAACACTTTCGAAGACACTCCTTCAAATGGACTCCTCCATTCACTTTACTTACCTACTGTTGCCTTCGACCAGTCCATTATTACTTTTAATACGTACTAAAAAGCACAAAAACACACACACGCGCACACCATACTCGTAACATACACACACACACACACACTCTCTCTCTCTCTCTCTCTCTCTCTCTCTCTCTCTCTCTCTCTCTCTCTCTCTCTCTTCTCTCTCTCTCTCTCTCTCTCAATTAAAAATAACAGATATTGTTGATGTAAACAGATTTTCGATAGATCTTTTCCTTTCTTCGTCGGGGTGGCCTAAAGTCGGTATCAGCCAGACAGCGAGGGAGCCTATCCTCTTTTTTACTATCACAAGACCAAGGAGATTGTTTTAGCATCTGAAGTGGAGCACCACCCCTTACCAGCAGCTCCTTGCTTTACCGCACAGATCCCTGTGCTACTCATACGCTGAGTGAAAATGGGATAGACTCCCTCGCTGTCCGGTCGATACCGACAATAGGCCACTTCACCAACTTTACTTACAAGTAAAGTCGACGGGTGGCCTAATGTTCGTAAAGCCGGATAGCAAGGGAGGTCTATCCTCTTTCACTAGCGCTTAGACAAGGATTTTTTTCGTCTTGAGATGGCGCACCACAAACTACCATCAATTCCTCACAGACCTGTGTTACTCAATACGCTGAGTTTGCCGTAGGGCCGGTATAGCGAAATCAGGAATCTTGCGATTCCTAGGCAAGTGCTGTACCGACTGAGCTAAACTGGAATAAAATGTTTAAACACCCAATATTAACAGAAAATGCACCGACTACAGTATATACCGATGTTTTCAGAAAAAAAATGATATCATTGGTAATCTAATCATCATCATCATCATCATTCATCATGTCGCGCACGCAGCACGGATATCCATGACCAATCTCTCGCCAAACCTCCCCTATCACTCATTGCCCCTGGAGGTCATCTGCGCAGCAACCAGCATCTCCGCATATTTGGTCAATGTTAGGTCCTTGGTGGCGGCACACATTAACATGGTCCGTGTGTTGGCTTCCACAGAGAGAACTCGCTTCTGAGCTCATCCTTGCTTCTCTAGCAAGTGTCCTGCATGCCTAGTCCATCTCACTCGGATGGTTTGCGAGATGGGGCAGGTTGCCTATACAGCTGCTTTCTTGTGGGTGCTGTTTCCACGATTGTTCAAGACTCGCGCATCATTTTTGTGCAGCTCCCATCTAGCTTATTCTCAAGTCAACTTTGTTAGGGTCCAAGTGTGCAGCCACCTTGCTGTAATAATCTAACTCGTTTCAGAATTGATCAAGTTACTAGATTACAAAATGGTATGATTTTTTCTGAAACACCCTATATTTATAAAAAGAGAGGTGTCTGTTGTGAATGGTTATAGATTATAGGGAATTAAGTCTACGATGTGAGTTCAAAACATGGACAGGCTGTTTGCATTTCACATATGTGTATGCTCCATGAATATCACTTGAAAGATTTATCTTAAAAAGTGAGATGAGTGTTTACAAAAATGATATCATTTTGTGATCTAATAACTGACAAATTCTCATTCAAATGATCTCAGATTTTAACAGCATGTGCAAAAATAACCCGGATTTAAATTGTTTTATTTTAAAAACTTTTTTCTTTTTTAAATGAATAGCATGAAAACAAAAGAAAACATTAAACATAATTTTCAGTAATTTCTACAAATGTTGTTAAAAACTTTGTTCATTTGAACGAGAATGATCAAATTACTAGATTACAAAATGGTATGAAGTTTTTTTAAACACCCCTATAATATATATATATATATAATATATATTTATATATATATATATATATATATATATATTATATGGGGGGTTAAAAAAAAAACTTCATACCCTTTTGTAATCTATAATTTTGATCAAAAAGTGTTTTAATACTTTTTGAGAGGGGTCCCTTGAAAAAGATTTTTCATTTATCCCCCTCATTTCATTCATTTTTATTTCATCCATTCAATCTACCATTAATTTTTAACTATATATATATAATATATATATATATATATATATATATATATAATATATTTAAAGAGAGAGTGCATGTTGGTGTAATGGTTATTGTTGTAGAGAATGAAGTTTACAATGTGTGTTCAAAACATGGATAATGCTGTTTGCATTTTCACATAGCACTAATATCCTTGGGAAAGGTATGCATTATTCTATCTTCAGCTATGGGTAAATAGTAGGACAGACTGGGCTCTTTAAACTTGGTTTGGTAACCAATCTTGGAGAAGAAAAACTCTGAATTGTTAAATTTAAACGAGAATTGGTCAAGTTACTAGATTACAAAATGTATAAAATTTTTTTGGAAACAACCCTATATATATATATATATAATATATATATATAATATATATAATATATAATATATATATAAATTGTGTATGTTGATGTAAATAGTCTTCTTTCAATTGTGTGTGTTTTCAAAGACAGGATATGAGTAAAGAGTGGGAAAGAATCCGACGGTATACGTATAGATAAAAAGGTATGAAAACACACATGCTGTTAAAATGAAAATATTTTATATCAATTTTCATAGCTAATATTGTACAATATTTCGATTTATAAAAAATCATCATCAGAGCTTTATATATATATATATATATATTATATATATTATATATATATTTATAATATATATAATATATATATATATATGAGAAGTAAATACACAAGTGATGTGTTATGATATGGCTTTTTTTTTTAGCCACAAACTATATATAATATATATATATATATATATATATATAATATATTATTATATATATATATATATAAGGAGAGAGGTGCCTGTTGTGTAATGGATATCGTTTGGGGTTCTATTGGAAACATGAAAAAAGTATAAGATAAAGAATTCAAAGTGATGAATGTTTTTATTTTTCAAATCTTATTATTTTAATGTTGATATTTCAGTAGACCTTTACCTTGTCAAAGAGTTTTGTGAAATGGATGCGGTTTTTTTCTTTTAATCGTAAATGATCTTATGTTGTTGTGAACAAAAATTGGTCAAGTTACTAGAATAGAAAATGTATATTTTTTTCAAATATATATATATATATATAATATATATATATATATATATATATATATATGTAGCATTTCATACCATTCTCAGATGTACAGGGTTTTTCAGAAAAATTAATATGATTTTGTTAATCTAATAACTTGACCAATTTCTCAGTCAAATGAATCCAAAATTTTTAGCAACATGTGTAGAAACAACACAGAATTTTATGTTTAATGTTTAAATTTCCAGTAAATGACATTCTATACCTGAAAAGAAAAAAAAACAACTAACATAAAATTTTGATTTTTCGACTGCTGTCCTCATCTTTATCGTATGTATAAAAAACATCTTTAATGTTTAAATGCCTTTTTCAATTCCAGTGAATGACGTTTCTATACTAAAAAAGAAAAAAAAGAACATTAAACATTAAATACTGAATATAATATGACAAGCATTAGGCAATTTGAAGCATAGATTTAGAAGTTCCCAACCTGGGTCCTCAGTGGTCATCACTTCTTATTGAATGAATTATCTATTCTAGCCTGGTTTTCATTTGATCATATTATCATATCAATTATTCTTTAATAGACTTTGTGATTTTATACGCGAGCTATGCGACGAGTTGTAAAAATAACTATATCTTCTAGAANGAAAATTTTGGATTTGCTCAAAGCAGCCCATGTTATTAACTGGCATTAAAATCCTCTAATGTGCCTTATTCTAATGGAGATCGGTGTTCTGTCTGTAATACGAAACTACATCACTCTACGACAAAACCCACAGGAATTGAATGGTTTAATCAATTGAGTATTTATTTCGTATCAAAATCTTCAATTCCATAGAATAAATCTTATTTATAACGATGTCTCTTTATAAAATCTGAGTTAGATTTGCCCTCAAAAACAGCCCCATGTTATTGGTGCGTTGAAATCCTGCAAAGTATGTTATATATCACTAAGAATAAAGTTTACAGAATGTATGTTGGGGTTAATTTGCATACAGATTTAGCAAAACGCTGTTTAATAGATAATTACTTGGTGTTATTGATTTCTAATATTGTTGTTTTATTCTTCAATGCTATTAAAAAATTTAATATAGAAACCAATTAAGATATAAATAAGATATGTGTAATCTTTTTATATGCGATCTTATCTAAAATTCGTTAGTTTTTTCTAATTTTGATATATTTTATTACATTAAAACTTAAAATACTTCTCTTGTTATTCAATATCAGAAAAGCCATTTTGCGGTCTTCTGGAAATATCTAGCTAGTCTCGCAAGTCATATCCACTAACTGAATAACGAGTCGATCATTCAATGAAGCCCCACACTTGTGACCGCTGTGTCACTTTATACTCGTAGCAAATTGGGTTAGGTATATCTATTTAATAATGGAGATTTCGCTTCCGGGTTTTTGTCCTGTAACAATTTACGTCACTGCCTTACGTCACATTACCCAAAATCTCATACAGAATAATACACTCCAAAATTTGAACATGCAATATTAGACAGTCCTCATTGTTTTTAAAACCAGTTTGATAAATACATGACTGGCTTATTACATAATATTTATATATAGTTTGTTTTACAAAAACAATGAGGACTGTCTAATATTGCATGTTCAAATTTGAGTGTATTTATTCTGTTATGACGATTTGGGTAATGTGACGTAAGCAGTGACGTAATTGTTACAGACAAAAACCGGAAGCGAATCTCCATTATTAATAGATATACCTAACCCATTTGCTACGAGTATAAAGTGACACACGGTCACAAGTGTGGGGCTTCCATTGAAGATCGAACTCGTTATTCAGTAGTGATTGATCTGCGAGACTAGCTAGATATTTCCAGAAGACGCAAAATGGCTTTTCTGAATATTGAAATAACAAGAAGTAAGTATTTAAGTTTTAATGTAATAAAATATATCAAATTAGAAAAACTAACGAATTTAAATAAGATCGCATATAAAAAGATTACACATATCTTATTTATATCTTAATTGGTTTCTATATAAATTTTTTAATACATTGAAGAATAAAACAACAATATTAGAAATCAATAACACCAGTAATTATCTATTAAACACGGTTTTGCTAAAATCTGTATGCAAATTAACCCCAACATACATTCTGTAACTTTTTATTTTCTTAGTGATATATAACATACTTTGCAGGATTTTCCAAACGCACCAATAACATGGGCTGTTTTGAGGCAAATCTAACTCAGATTTTCATAGAGACATCGTTAATAAATAAGATTTATTCTATGGATTGAAGATTTTGAATACGAAATAAATACTCAATTGATAAACATTCAATTCCTGTGGGTATTGTGTCGTAAGCAGTGATGTAGTTTCGTTTTACAGACAGACACCGAATCTCCATTAGAATAAGGCACATTAGAGGATTTTAAATGCATTAATAACATGGGCTGCTTTGAGGCAAATCAAAATTTTCAGAGAGGCATCGTTCATAAATAAGATTTATTCTATATATCAATGATTTTGACTTAAATATTCATTGATAAACTTACACAATTTCTGAGGGTATTATATCGTAAGCAGTGATGTAGTTTTGGTTACAGACAGACGCCGAATCTCCATTTGAATAAGACACATTACAGGATTTTAAATGCATTAATAACATGAGCTGCTTTGAGGCATATCAAGATTTTCAGAGAGGCATCGTTAGACACCGAATCACCATTAGAGTAAGATTAGACAAAAAGAGAATATTGATGAATTATCCACAGCGATAACATTAAACTGCATCAAGTAGTGAGGCTCCAATTCTGGATCTCAAGGAGACTGGATATTTACCCAACCCGTTTAAGATGGGTAGGATGTCACTCAAAATCGCAAGTATGGGGCGTCCGGCGAGGGTCGCAATTCAATTGTAATGGATCTTATGAGATTATCTGGCTAACCCTTATACCACGATGGGACACCCTAAGATCCAACCCGTTCGCCACAAACAGGATTTAACACAAGGTCTCAAGTATGGGGCATCTAACGGGAATCGAACTCGCTATTCAATACTAACGGATTTGGGAGACAAGCTTGCCAACCATTACACGATCATTGGACGCCATTGAAAGTATTTACCCAACCAGTTTGCCAAGCGCAGGATGTGACACACGGTCACAACTATGAGACATCTAGCAAAGATTGAAATCGTTATTCAGTAGTAATGGATCTGCGAGACTAGCGTGCTAACCGTTACACAACAATGGGACGACATTATTATATTTATTTTAAAGAATTTTCTAAGCTTTGCCTGGTCTGGCTTGCAGGTCACATGGTAGCTGTTGTTCCTCAGGGGATACCCACCTAAGTACTTTTAACTCTGGCGATCGAGCGGTAATCTGTGCTGTAAGCAGGATTTGATCCTAGGTCATCTTAATTGTGATATCTTAATCTCCACCATGAATCGATATACACTTCATTATTCATTATCATATTGCGCTTGCAGCACGGATATCCATGACAATCTCTCGCCAACCTTCCCTATCATTCATTGCACCTGGGAGGTCCTCTGTGGAGCAACCAGCATCCTCGCATAGCTAATCAATTAGGTGGGCGCCTCACACCTGCATTTCCATGTGTTGGCTTCCTCAGGAGAACGTGCTAAGGATGACCCCTGGTGGCTGGCAGTCCATGACATGCAACACTCACTTTGGCCCTTATTTAGGCTAGTCAGGCGGTCAATCGGCTGGTCACGTCAAGCCCTAGCACCTATATGATTTTCCCAATCCTATTCCCTTATGACAAACCCCAGCCCTTTTTATCATATATGGGTCTAGAAGGCAGTGGCCGAGGGTCTCAATGCCATGGGTATGACGTTAAACTCTCTGATAATTGAGGTTCCAATTTTGGAGCTTTGTAGAATGTGAAGTCCACCTTTATCACCATTACTCCCAGGTCTACTTTGACCCGGAGTGGTAGTACCTGTTAGAGTATTATCTATGGGTTAAATAAAAAATGAGCTTAAAAATATGTTTAAAAAATGAGTTTAAAAAAATGAGTACCCATTAAGAATGAATAAAACAAAATCGTCTTCGGCATAAAATGACCCAACATGGGTTGACATGCCGTAAAATCCGAACCAACCAACTAACAAAATGACTAATTTTAAATGGAGTAATTCAAGTGCGTTACCAAACGAAAGAAGAAAACACCTTAATGATAAGAAAAAAGAAAAAGAAAAAGAATGGAACTAAAAGGAAAAGCTTTCTTCCCACTCGGATAAATTTGGAACGTCCTAAGAAAAAGATAACAATCTCTGTCGGTAGAAGAAAGGTGGGGGAAGGATGGGTGGAGGGAAGGATGGGGGGTGGGGGAAGGACAACAAAAGAGACAAAAGGGAAGTGGGGCGGGGGGAAGGGGTTTAAAAAGTTGTAGTGGGAGAAACAAGAAAAATATGAAGAGGATGTGAGATAGAAGGAGTAAAGGGAATAAACAGTTAAAAAGAAAGATGAAAGAAAGAAAGAAGAAGAAGAAGAAGAAGAAGATATGCAGACTGACAGATAGATAGAAGGAAGATTAGAAAGAAAAAGATAGATAGAAAGAAGAAGGCAGAATGAAAGAAAGGGGGAAAAAGAAGAAGAAAGAAAGAAGACAGAAAAAGAAGACAGACTGAAAGAATGAAAACAAAACAAACAAAACAGACAGAAAGAAAGAAGAAAAAAGAAAGAAGAAAACAGAAAAAAGAAAAAAGAAAAAGAAAGAAAGAAGAAAGAAAACAGGAAAAGAAACAAGAAAGAAAGAAAGAAAGAAAGAAAGAAAGAAAAAGAAAGAAAGAAAGAAAGAAAGAAAGAAAGAAGAAGAAGAAGATATCAAGAAAGAATATAACAGAAAGATGAAAACAGAAAGAAAGAAGGAGACGGAGAGAAGAAAGAAGAAAGAAAGAAAGAAAATAGCAGAAAGAAACAAGACAGAATGTAAAAAAATAAATAAAAAATAAAAAAAAAAAATTAAAAAAAAGAAGGAAAGAAGAAAGAAGAAAGAAAGAAAACAGGAAACAGAAAAAGAAAGAAAGAACGAAAGAAAGAAAGAAGAAATAAAGAACAACAGGAAACAGAAAAAGAAAGAAAGAAAGAAGAAAGAAAGAAGACAGAAAAAAGATAGAAAGAAAGAAAGGTAGAAAGAAAGAAAAAAGAAAAAGACTAAGAAAAAAGAAAGAACGAAAGAAAAATGAAAGAATGAAGAAAGAAAGAAACAGAAAACAGAAAAAAGAAAGAAAGAAAGAAAAGAAGAAAAAGAAAGAAAGAAAGAAGAAAGAAGAAGACAGAAAAAAGAAAGAAAGAAAGAAAGAAAGAAAGAAGAAGAAAGAAAGAAAGAAGAAAGAAAGAAGAAGAAAGAAAACAGGAAACAGAAAAAGAAAAGAAAGAAAGAAAGAAAGAAAGAAAGAACGAAAGAAAGAAAGAAGAAATAAAGACAACAGGAAAAAAGAAAAAGAAAGAAAGAAAGAAAACAGAAAACAGAAAAAAGAAAGAAAGAAAAAGAAAGAAGACAGAAAAAAAGATAGAAAGAAAGAAAGATAGAAAGAAAGAAAGAAAAAAAGACTAGAAAGAAAGAACGAAAGAAAGAAGAAAGAAAGAAACAGGAAACAGAAAAAGAAAGAAAGAAAAGAAAGAAGAAAAGAAAGAACGAAAGAAAGAAAGAAGAAATAAAGACAACAGAAAAAGAAAAAGAAAGAAAGAAAGAAAACAGAAAACAGAAAAAGAAAGAAAGAAAGAAGAAAGAAAGAAGACAGAAAAAAAAGATAGAAAGAAAGAAAGAAAGAAAGAAAAAGAAAAAGAAAGAAAGAAAGAAAAAAGAAAGAACGAAAGAAAGAACGAAAAAGAAAGAAAACAGGGAACAAAAAAAAGAAAGAAAGAAGAAGAAAGAAAGAAAGAAAGAAGAAAAGAAAGAAAAAAAAAGAAAAAAGAAGAAAGAAAGAAAGAAAAAGAAAAGAAAAAGAAAGAAAGAAAGAAGAAAGAAAGAAGAGAAAGAAAGAAAGAAAGAACGAAAGAAAGAAAAAGAAAGAAAGAAAGAAAGAAAGAAGAAAGAAAGACAGAAAAGAAAGAAAGAAAGAAAAAGAAAGAAGAAAGAAAAACAAAAAAAACAAACAAACAAAAAACAAACAAAAAAAAAAACCTTAGAAAGAAAACTGCTAGAGAAAAAAAGAAAAGAAATGATAATAATATAGATGGTGGGAACGAGATAATTAACAAACTAAAAGAAAAATGAAAAAAAGGGACAACTTAGAAAGAAAGCAGATGATTAACATGGTTAACAAAATAAGTGAGGGAGGTGAGAGTAGGCGGGGTTTAATGCACCGGAAAAAGGGGGTAGGAGTAGTCGGATGGGAGTGGGTGGGAACTTGAAGAATCAGAGGTAAACGAAATTCAAATTGGTGGGCGGGAGAATCCGATAGGTGATGTTGAATATCCGGGTAGTTTGACCCCCAGAGATGGACAACGAAGCTATCCGAAAACTTCAAAAAATCTTCTATTTATTAATCTCCCCCATTGTGTGTTTTGTACAAGCACTTTTTTTTGACAATGCCATACTTAACTTGTGGGTGTCGCTGGATGCCCCATATTTGCGACGGCCCTCCATCCTCTCCGTGAAAAACGGGTTGAGTTAACACCTACTTAATTTCTTGGTTTTGTTAACCATTTAAAGAGAGCTCGATTCATCTGGGTTATCATAAAACGTAGCCTGAATCACGGTTATTTGGTTGTTTAATGGCATATCAAACCCTTGTGGGCCACCCAGTGTCAAATAAGTAAAGTAAAGTCGTTGGGGTGGCCTAAAGTCGGTATCAGCCAGACAGTTTATCCCCTTTTTACTAGCCTTAGACCTAGGAGACTGTTTTTAGCATCTGAGACGGCGCCACACCTACTATCAGCTCCTTATTTTACCACACAGGTCCCTGTGCTACTCATGCGAGGGCCGGTATCGAACCATGAACCTTGCGGTTCCCAGCCGAACACTCTACCGACTGAGCTAAACCCTATAATAAGTAAGTAAAGTCGACGGGGTAGCCTAAATTCGGTATCAACCAGACAGCGAGTGAGTCTACCCCTTTTCACTAGCGCTAGGATATTGTTTTGTGTCTGAGGCGGAGTGCCAAACCACCATCAACTCCTCACTTTACCGCACAGATCCCCATGATAGTAGTAAGCTGAGTTGGCGAAGGTCGGTATCGAACCAGGAACCTTGAGGTTCCCAGCGAACACTTTACCGACTGAGCTAAACCGACTCTATACTATCCTTCACTACATAATATCTGTAAGTGAATAGTTGGTAGGTGTATATTTTTGTTAGGTCTAATTTTATAAACTGGTAGAAATAATTTACATGAACTCAATGTGTATCATTGTATTAAAAGAAAAATGTTCATAAAAATTTCATTAAACTTCACTAGCAAAAATGTGTGTCTTCAGGGCACAAGTATTTAAGTTTTGATATAATTAAATATCATATTGAATTAAAAATACTAATGAAATTAAATAAGACACAAAAAGATTACACTTATTTCTATTCAATTATAATTGATTTCAATATAAAATTATACATAGCATTGCTTTTATTACGTTTGAGAATAAACAATAATATTAGAAATCAATAACACCAAGTAACTATTTATTAAACAATGTTTTATTAAAACGGGTATGGAAATTATTTACACCATATACAATGTAAACATTTATTTCTCAATGATATATAACACACATTGCAGATTTTTAAACAATAATAACATGGGTCTTCGGGCCTGTGTTTGTTAATGTAAATTAACAACGTTGATCCCGGGGGGCTACCCCCCCCAGGCAATACCTGCCCCTTAATTTAAAGGGGCAGGGCTGGTTTATTGCCCAGTGCCTGAGGCGCCTCCCTTGAGGGGAATGCCGACGGGATCGATGCATTTTTTGTGTCTACCACCCATGAGTCTCGGCTTGTGGGTGGGCCCACATAAAAATGTCCTTGTGCCATGCCCTCATAAGTGGGATGAGAGGCAAATACCATAACATGGGCTCTTCGGGCCTTTGCTAGTTAATGTAAATTAACAGCGTTGATCCCAGGGGGCTATCCCCCAAGCAATACATACTCCTTGATTTAAAGGGGCAGGGTTGGGTTTATTGCCCAGTGCTTGACGGAGAATGCCGACGGGATCAACGCATTTTTTGCACCTACCACCCATGTGTTTCGGCTCGTGGGGGGCCCATATAAAATGTCCTTGTGTCACGTCTGCATAAATGGGGTGCATGGAAATACCTTAATAATATGGGCTGTTTTGAGGCAAATCTATCTCATCTAGCCCTTAATAGAACCATGGTTAATAAATAAAATGCTAATTAAGCATCATAATAATGATTATTTAATAATCATTGAGAATATAACGTAAATAACTAAGGGAATTGTGGCGTTGGTGGTGACGTAGTTCTACTTACAGACAGACAGACAGACAGACACCCAATCTCCATTATAATAAAATGTGTATCAATATATTGGTAGATAATTTTTATGTAAATATTTCATTAACTTTATGTATATCACCAAATTGCTAGAAACATTTTTCATTAACTTCGAATAGTTTGTAGGTAAATATTTTTGTTTGGTTTGTTTTTGTAAACTGATTGAAATAATTTTCATTAAGTTTAGGAGTATTAGTTTAATAAATTCGTATAAATAATTGTCATAAGCTTGCAAACATACATATTTGATAGATAGGGACTCCAACAGGTACAGTTACTCAGAGTGAACCTGGGCGTAATGGCAATGGAGGGGTACTCCACACCTCCCAGAGACCCCAAATTGGAACTAGATGCAGTTTAGCGTTATACCAGGACACTCAATTGATAGAAATAGTCTTTAAATCGTCATAACATAGAACAAATACACTCAAAATTTGAGCATGCAACCATTGACGTTCCACATTGTTTTTTTTTACAAGTTTTAATAAACACATGCCGGTATTATATCTTTATATAAACTAGCAAATATATGCACCCTCCGGGTGCAAGCATTTAAGTTTTAATATAATAAAATATCATATCAAATTAGAAAGGCTAATGAAAATGAATAAGAATGCAGATAAAAAGATTTTTATAATCGAAAAATAGAACAACTTTGAAACTAACTCTTCCATCATTTTCCATTACTCCCGTCTTTCATTGGTAAATTTTCCTAATTTAACTATTTAGTTAAAATAGGAAGTAAATAATAATATTACAGTTATTTCTTCTTGTTAATGAATTTTTTTCAAGATTTATCTCCGAGATTGTTGCTCATATTCAATAAGAAAAAAACCCAAACAATTTGAAATCAGTAATACTAAGCATGTATTTATCAAAATCAAATTTTTAAGATCAATATGCAAATTAGCCTTCCCATTCATACTGTAAACCGCTCTTTTGTTGTATATTTAAATACAATTGCATGTTATTAGTATGTAGATATGGTCAACAGTCTTAATGATGTAAAACAATTTTATTATTAATCGAGGTTTAATTAAGAATAAAAATGAAATCCTGGAGAATGTGATGTAAATAACAAAAGAATTATGATCTGTGTAGTAATATAGTTTCGGTTACAGACAAAAAAAAAAAAAACACACAATCTCCATTATAATAAGATTTTGTTTTATTTTGACCTATATATTAAGTTTATGAGTATCAATTTAATAAATGTGAAGTTATGTCCGACAATACAATCTAGAACTGAATCGCGTCGCTTACCCCAAGCTACAATTGTCTTTGCTACTTATAGTAGTAGTAGGATCATTCCATTATGTAGATAGGTTATATCACCTATAACAATAACATAGAACAGATATACTCAAAATTTGAGCATGCAACCTTAGACTGTCCCCATTGTTTTTTTAAAAACAAGTTTTAATAAATATATGACTGGTATTATATATTCATATATAGTTTGTTTTATTTTGACATATATTCAAAGTTATCAGAATTAAGTTTCCATTTCAAATTGTTTAATTTTTTTTTTAATCCTTAAATAAATTTGATGATTTTACTTACTTATGATACAAACTCTCTGACATTGAATTTTTAAATCCCACTCGCTCAGGCGATAACTTTCAAAAATTAACTTTTACACCGCCTGGAGGGTGTTTTTTTTTCTAGTATATATTAATAAACTGATGACCCTCGAGCACCTATATTATGAAAAGGGTCTGGTGTTTGCTATAAGGGAAATGTGAAGAATACGGTCGGAGCAAACATATCGTCAATAGGACTTGATATAACCAGCTAATTTGATTGGATGGGGCCTCTCCAATCGCCCGTCTAACCCAAGTAAGGGCCGAAATGGAATATTGCCTTTCACAGGATCACTTAGTAGCCGTGTCACGAACCGCTTAGCCACCACAATCATCTCTGTAGGTATTACAGGTCACCACCTACAACCAAGAGATGGCTTAATGGGGTAGGGGATCTTACTCTTCAGCAGAGATGCAGTCGGTGTATTCTACAGCCCCATCTCTCCGCCATGGTAAATGCAATAGAGGGTGAGGGTGGTTAATTGGTTTTAATGTCAACCTGTTTGGGGTTATTTTAAGTCTAGATGGTAGGGAATCGCGTTCATTGTACGTTTATATTTCTATTTTCTGAATCGTCATTTCTTAAGAGTTTTTTTTTTATGCACACAGTTATTATATAAAATAATTCTATGTAACCCAGATAATTTGTGCACAGTTATATGGGTTCAAGTGTTCCTATCTGATACAAATAATTTGCACATAGTTAAATTGTTTCAAGTATTCCTATCTAATACAAATAATTTGCACACAGTTATATAATATCAAGTATTTCTATCTAATATAAACAATTTGCACACAGTAAAATGATTTTAGGTATTCATATCTGATACAAATAATTTGCGCACAGTTATATGATTGCAAGCATTCCTATCTGATACTAATGGAATATACATGAAACATAATGAACTTTGAACAATTCTCACTCAATTTTGATCTTATACTGAGAAATAAAAGTCGAAAACAGAAGTCTGATAAATTGAGATAGATTCAGATTACCTGTTAAAACACACACACACACACACACACACACACACACACACATATATATATATATATATATATATATGTATATATATATATGTGTGTGTGTGTGTTTTAAGATAACAGGTAATTTGAATCTATCTCAATTTATCACACACACACACACACACACACACACACACACACATATATATATATATATTTGCGCGCGCGCGCGCGCGTGTGTGTGTGTGTGTGTGTGTTTGGATAGATAAAAATATTTACTATTCATAGTCTTGGATGCCCATCTATGGACATGGATAGATTTACTATGCTATGAAAAAATCGGAAATCATCAATAACTTTAAATTATTTGGGGTTAAGACTTTTTTGATAGCATATTTGGATTTCTTAAGCTAAAATGTTTTTATAAACCAATTTTTAGGAGTAGGAAAGCTCTAGAACTCATTTTACAGACAAAAATAGATTACAAAAAGTCGTCATTTTTCGGGACCCACCTCAAATTTGGAGAGCTAAAAATCAATATACCTCCGCCAATTTTTGGAAATTGAAGCTCAAATTTTTGGGATTGTCTAACTTTATCCTAATCCACATTTAGACAAAATTTCAGAAAAATTGAAAGGGGTGGGTGACATGGCTGGATGATTTGACACGGAATTACCCAACTGACAATTTGTGCCAAATAAGTTAAGCTAACCTCTCTCACTAAATGTCATTACACGGTGCAAATATTGGAGATGGTTTTCATTAAATATTTTTGATGATTTTAATTTTAATTTCAGCCACAAGCATTCCGTTCTTAAGTATCATGGGTATCCCCCCACGGACAACAGGTGGCCCCTTGGGGGGGGGTATTAACCCTATCAGAAGTGCAGTCGGTGTATTCTACAGACCCAGCCATCATGGCTGTCGTGTTGTTCAGGGCATAAAAGCAAAGTTTAAAGAAAATAATGGCCATTTTCTATAATTTTTTCAACTTAAGTAATTAAGAAATACACATGCTATCTAGGAAGACAATTATTATTGAGTACTCTACTTAGTGATTATAATCGTTACTGATTGCTGTATATTAGAACTGAAAAAAAGAGGAACTAACCAAAGCACTGCCAAAGTCGCCGTAAAATCCGTATTTTACAAAATAAATTTAACCCCCGATTGAAAAAAATTTACCAAAAATCAGGGAATTATCCGATTTTAATGGAATTTTCAGTGTTGTTTTATCAATGAATGAATTTTATAATGCATAAGTTATGGTAATTTTATAAAATCGGGGTGGGGATTTAAATTCATTTTTGCAAAATACGGATCTTACGTCATCTTAAACAGCTTTTATGGCCATGTTTACAATATATTTGAGCAAAATTGACCGAAAAATAGTTTAAAATGTATTAAAAATAAATTACATGTGTAATATTATTTTGTGTCTTTTTACTGATGCTCATTATGTTACTACTTTTCGACTTAGGCAAAAATTTGTCCTTAAATAAACGATTTGATTAATTCTAATTCGTTTTTAAAATGAAAACGAGTCAACATTTTGGCAGTGCCTAAACTAATCGAACCTTCCTTATGGAAACCTTCTATACAATAAGAATATAGCGCTAAACCCTTGGGAAAGGTATGAATCCTACTCTCTCCAGCTATGGATAAATAGTAGGGCAGACTGGGCTCTTTAACTTTGGTTAGACAACCGGTCTAGGGGAAGGTTAGCTATGAATTGAAACCTGTTAAACTCCGCTCAAGAAATTGATCTTGGTCACATCCTGCTCATGCGGAGGGGTTTGTAAATATATATACAACAAGAATATAGCAAGCCTTTTACTTTGAATATTGCGAGGGTTCAAACCAGACCCAATGAAGACCCTTTAAACAATAAAAGATTCTCTTTAAGGAAATCCCTAAGCAAATGAAAATATATAACTTAACCTAGAAAAACTCTTATTTCAGGTTGTCAGTGAATAGAACATGACGTGTAACCCCACCTTCCCAATTTATGTTGTAGATCTCACAGGACCCACCTTGACGCTCCCTCTTTTGGGATGGTGTGTACAATGTCCTGATAGGTGGAGTCAACATTATCTGGTCTTCTCAATTACTTTTGAGAGGTTTTCAGACAAGCATTTTTAGGTATTGCGCTATCAAGATTCTTGCTATGATGTACCGTTTCACTATGTTATATAACCACAAAATCATCTATCTGTCTATACATATATAAAGGGCAGTTGTGTGTATGTATGTACGTCCGGCGGAAACTACAAAAATAAAACAATTAACAACAGAGTAAATATATGTACACATTCACTATACCAGATTTTGATTTTTGAGCAAAAATAATGAAGATTTGATTAATATTCGTGAAGATAATTAAATAATAAAAATTAAATGATAACAGCATGGATTTTTTTTACATTTGATATTTTAAATTGTAGACATTGATTTTCTTTTCAGAGTGCCTGGATCAACGCAATGTATTTTTCTACGTAGGGATTTTAATGTGGCACTCTACGAGGATCCAACTCACGATTCAGTAATAATGGATCTGCGAGACTAACCTTTAAAAAATCTCCCCTCTACCCAGGCGACGAGGGGTAGCCACTTCTAGTACATATATAAAGGGCAGTTGGTGTGTATGTATGTCCGGAGGAAACTACGAAAATAAAATAATTAACAACAAAGTAAATATGTGTACACATTAAAAATCACCGGTTCTTGCTTTTTTTTTGTATAAAAATCAAAATATACATAGAAATAGCATTGAAATTCTACTTAAAAATACCCAGCATTTATACATCTCAAAAGTAAACAAATCAATACCAGGTATTTTCCCTCTACCCAGACGACGCTGAGTAGCCGCTTCTAGTAAATAGAAAAGGCATTTGGTGTGTATGTATGTATGTATGTATGTATGTATGTATCTCTAACACTATTTGCTCGTTGAAGTCTATCGACTGAATCCACGTTCACCCCTCCCTCTCAGGAAGCAGACGTTTTATTTCTAACTTCTACCCACAATGCCTCAGGCGCTTCTATAAAGAGGCTTCTCCTTCTCCTCTCTAACTTTTTGACGTTGTATGCCTGCTACACCCACTCCTCTTTCACCGTTCAGTTCCGGTGGAGTTGCACGCAAAGCAAGTCCCTGCCCGTATTGCACGAGGTAAGTCTCCTCTCACTACAGTATTAAAGACAAAATAAATATATATACACATTCCCTAACATCAGATATTGCTTTTTGAACAAAAATGATGAAGATTTGATTTATATACATGAAGATAATTAAAAAATAAAATTTAAATAGTAACACCATGGATTTGTTTTGTACTTAATATTTTCAATAGAAAACATTAATTTTTCTTTTCAGAATGTCTATGCACTTCTTTTTATCTGACACTCCACCAGGCCGGATCAACGCAAGGTGTTTTTATATAGAGATTTTAATGGGGCATTCTGCGAAGATCAGACTCGTGATTAAGTAATAATGGATCTGTGATACTAAATTTTTGCCTCCCCCCTCTACCCAGGCGATGCCGGGTTGCCGTTTCTAGTATTATAATAAAGATATACAGTTATTCGGTAGATAAGCAACCTTTCTCCTCTGTCTCTCTCTATATAAAGCAGGTTCCATATTTCACGGAGTTCTACATTTGTGCAGGATTAGAATCAAATTCAGTTATTCTTATATTCCCCCACAGATTGTTTGCTTTCTAGGAGTAGAAATTCTTAGTTTGTTTGTTTTGTTTGGTTTGTTTTGTTTGGTTTGTTTTGTTTTGTTTGTTTTGTTTTACGGCATATCAACCTCAGTGGGTTATTTAATGCCGATAAAGCTTTGAAATAAATCAATTCTTAATGGATAATACAATTTTGTTTATTAACTCATATTTTTCTATTTAACCCATAAATGTGACCCTAACAGGTACTACCACTCCGGGTCAAAGTGGACCAGGGAGCAATGGTGATGAAGGGGTGCTCCACATTCTCCAAACCTTCAAAACTGGAACCTCACCATCAGATCGAGTTTAACGTCGTTCCCAGGACATGTAGACCCTCAGTCACCGCCTTCTATCACCCATATGATAAGAAGGATTGGGGGTTGCCATAAGGTCAATAGGGTTGGGGCAATCATATAGGTGCTAGGGCTTGATGTGACCAGCCGATTGATCGGAGGGGGCCTCTCCGACCGCCCGTCTAGCCCAAGATAGGGCCAAAGTGGAGTATTGCAAGTCATCCACCTTGGCTCTAATCTTAAGCATCACGGGTCACCAACCACGGCCAACGGGTGGCCTCATTGGGAGAGTCTTACCCTTCTGCAGAGGTGCAGTCGGTGCATTCTAACGCTCCAGCCGACAGGGCGGATAAATTCTTAGGTTTCTCATGTTAGCCTTGAAGAAAAAAAAAAGAATTGCAAGGACTATATCTCTGAATTCTTGAGATGAGGCTTGATAATTTGTATTATTTGTATTGTTCGGACTATTGTCCTCACCTTTATTGTTATCTGTACAACCGATGTTCTCTCCGGCCTTCTTCAGGTATTTCTTTTCAGACCCTGGAACATTCTCTTCGAACTCGGAAACCTTCAACACGATCTCGAGAATCTTCTTGTCGTAATCAGGAACCTTCAATTGGACACATGGCGTAGTAGATATAGGCGTTGCTTTGAGACAAATGTTCGAAAATAATAATAATAATAATAATAATAATACGTATATATAAGTAGATAATGACTCCCAAACAAAATCTCACTCACACATTATTATTATTATTATTATTATTATTATTATTATTATTATTATTATTATAACTCCTTTTGAGTTTTTCCCAGTGCTAGCTGATGGTATTTCACTGGAGTCTGAGTGACAGCAAGTCTCCTCAGGTCTCCAGACTCTTCTGAGTATACTAGCCGATTGCAGCAGTGCAGTAGTCTGGGTGGTCTCAATTCTTCCTCTGATTTCTAGATCCTCCAGTCTTTTTCAAGTTTATTAGTACCGTTCCAAGTGCACCAACTACAATTGATATCACTTTCACCTTCATATTCCACAGCTTTTTCAATTCTCTGGTAAGGTCCAGGTATTTATCCATCTTTTCATTTTCCTTCAGCTTCACTCTGTGATTTGCTGGTACCGTAAAGTCCACCAGTTGACACGTTCTCTTTTTTTAAATTAATCAATACTAGGTCTGGTATCCTGGTCTCCTGGCTGGGATAGGGTGATCCGTCTTTATCTCGAAGTCCCAGATAATTTTATGCGTTTCATTCTCAAGAACAGATTCTGGTTTATGCATATACCATTTTGTTGTATGGTCAAAGTTTAATTTTTTGCATAATTCCCCGTGGATCATTTTCCCAACCTAGTCGTGCCTAGCTTTGTATTCCCTAGTGTGCTAGTTTGATACATTCACTTAATACATGGTTTACAGTCTCATCTCTGTCACCACAGTCTACATTTACTGTTTTGTTGCGTCTTATCAATTTTTCATCTGATATAATTTGTTCTTATGGCATTCCTCTTCTTAACCATGTCCAGGTCATTTTATGTACAACGTCTGTCGTTTGTCGTTTGAAGTGTCCATATAATTGTTTTTCTTCCTATCTTTGTTTTCTAGTTTTTGTTGTTTTTCTGTTGGTCCATACATTATTATTATTATTATTATTATTATTATTATTTACTCCTTTTGAGTGTTCACATCAGCATCAGTTCTTTCACTGGAGTCTAAGTGACAGCAAGTCTCTGCAGGTCTCCAGGACTCTTCTGAGTATTCTGGCAGATTGCAGCAGTGCAGTGTTCTGAATGGTTTCAATCCATCCTCTGATTTCCAAACTTTCCAAACCCTTTTCCAATCCTTTTGGGACCGACTGCACCAACTACAATTGGTATCACTTTGACTTTCATATTCCATAACTTTTTAAGTTCTCTGGCAAGGTCCCGGTAACGCCTCCCACACTGATGTAATTGTATACGGATTGTAATGTGACATTAACCTTAGTTATTCTTTTCTATTTTTTTTAAAACTAAATAAAGAGAAAAAAAATCTTGAGATACTTTCAAAGGATCTAATGAAAAAGCCAGGAAAATTTGAAAAAAAAAAAAGATCTTGTTTGTTTACAAAAGTTTAATTTCAATAAAAAAAATTAGTGCTTGATTTGAACTCGGATTGCCAATTTTATTTCGTATGATGATTGTTATACCACGGGCGTTATGTAAACCCGTTTTTGTTCATCACGGATGTTTAGTTGAAAGAGAAACCATCAAATGTGCGGCCAGATAATCAACACTTGTCGGTTTTAATTCATCATCTGATAGATTCGCGGTCAATATGAATAAATGGATTCCTAATGTAAATAGAGCAAACTAAATTATCGTTTCTGACATCACAATCTATTTAATAATAATCACATCATCATATCATAATGGAGATTTCTGTGTTTTTCTGTCTGTAACCGAAACTATTTTACTACTCATGTCACAATTCCCTTTGTTATTTAGGTAACATTCTCCATTATTTTATCTTTATTTATGCCTAAATTATCAATAAAATTGTTTTACATTACTAATACTGTTGGCCTTACCTACATACAAATAACATGCAATTCTATTTATATATACAACAAAATAGCGGTTTGCTGTGTGAACGGGAAGGCTAATTTGCATATTGATATTAAAACTTTGCTTTTAATAAATATGTGTATATTGATTTTGGTTTTATCATAATGAATATGAGCAAAAATATCGGGGATAAATCTTTAAAGAAATCCATTAACAAGAAGAAATAACTATAATTTAATTCTTTACTTCCTATTTTAATTAAATATTTTAACTAAATAGTTAAATTAGGAACATTTAGCAATGAAAGACGGGAATGATGGAAGAGTAAGTTTAAGTTGTTTTACTTTTTGATTAAACCCCCACCTCTGTTTCAAATCTTTTCATCTGCATTCTTATTTAGTTTCATTAGCCTTTCTAATTTGATATAATATTTTATTACATTAAACTTAAATATTACATTTTATTACATTAAAACTTAAATACTCGCACCCGGAGGGTGCATATATTTGCTAGTCTATTTAATAAACGTCGAAACCCGGTATCTGTGGATGACTATATATATAAGTAAAAAAGTCAAGTTTGCGAAGTGGCCTATTGTCGGTATCAGCGAGGGAGTCTATCCCCTTTTCGCTAGCGCTAGACCAGAGAGAGTATTTTTTCTGAGGTGGAGCGCCACACCTACCGTCAGCTCCCCACTTTACCGCACAGATCAGATTATACAATCTATGTTACTCATACGCTGAGTTGGCGAGGACCGGTATTGAACTCAGAACCTTGGGATTCCGAGGCGAGTACTCTACCGACTGAGCTAAACCGGCCCCTTATATATAAAAGTGACCTATAAAAGCACAAGCAGATCATTCCTTGCATCGAACCCTGCCCTTTTATTGTACCTGACCCCTCACTAGCGATGGATGTCATCGAGCCTCTGGATCCAGAAGGAGATGCCGAGAGAATGAATTGGTATCTGCACATTCTCTTACCCCGACCCAATCCAGCACACGCTGTTCCTTCTGAGGAACTATCATTATGGTTTTTCGGGTTCAACTGTAATGATACAGGTCATCTCTAGTGAGGGCTTAATGTGCCTAATACCAGAGTGCTGACGGACAGAGTAATATTGTGAATAAATGAAGGAAAGAAAAACCCTTTAAATTTTCTTCTTGTAATAATTTATTTCAACTGAAAAATTCATCATCCTCAGGACAGAGCAAGGTTTTTGCTCTCTCAGATGATGCTGCATTTTGGAGTTGAATCAGAATCTATTAACTTCAAAACTCTTTAAAATCAAGTCAAAAATTAGCCACCGTACTTTCTAACCGGGAGTCAACTACTGACAGATACTATATAAATCTCTCCCAAAAAGTGCTAACACAATTAATGCAAACGATACCGATACGGCTTAGCTCAGTCGGTAGAGTGTCCGGCTGGGAACCTCGAGGTTCCTGGTTCGATTCCGGCCCTCGCCAACTCAGCGTATGAGTAGCACAGGATCTGTGCGGTAAAGTGAGGAGCTGATGGTAGGAGTGGCGCTACGCCTCAGATGCCCAAACAATCTCCTTGGTCAAGCGCTAGTGAAAAGGGGATAGACTCCCTCGCTGTCTGCTTGATACCGACTTTAGACCACTCCGACGACTTTACTTTTACTTATTGTTATAATTATTATTGGAATTCTTAGTTTCATTATTCTTTCACACTTAAAAAAAGTAACCTTGTAATATATATATATATATATATATATATATATATATATATATATATATAATGTTTTTACAATCACCAGAAGACTCAAGTCTGTAAACAGGCGAGTAACGGCTTACGATAAACGGTGAAATTTCAATTAATGTCCCCCCTACAGTGCTCACCCATGGGAGACCAACCCCGCCGCACGAGCAGGGTGTCAATTTCTTAAGCGGAGTTTAACAGGAGGGAGAGTAGTTGGATACATACCTTTCCCAAGGATATTAGCGCTATATAAAATGCAAACAATCTCGTCCAGGATTTGAACTCTGGTCGACGAGTCCATTTCCTACGACTCCAACCATTACACAACGCAACTACAAGTATAGGGCACCCAGCAAGTATATTCATTAGTAATGGATCTGCGAAACTATCTTGCTAACGTAACATGACGATGTGACGCCTGTCTAATGCACTACAGGTTGCACTGGTATGAGTGTTACTAGGTCAGAAGATGCTCGATGATTTAGAAAATTTTATCAGTTTACTCTTCTCTAGCAGCAATGCGTCCCATCGTGGTGTAATGGTTAACAAGCCAGTCTTGTAGAATCAATTTCTACTGAACAGCGAGTTTCATCCTTGCTGGATGTCCCATAATTGTAGCCTTGTGTCACATCATACCCGTGGCAAATGGACTGGGTAAATACCAACTATTAACAAGAGGAACCCTATGGTGTGCAATTGTTTGCAAGCTAGCCTAGTAGAATCCATTACTACTGAATTCCCCATACTTACATCCTTGTGTCACATCCTACCCGTGGTGAACGGAATGGGTAAATATCTTCTCTATTAACGAGAGGCACCTTATCGAGGTGTAATGGTCAGCAAACTAGTCTCGCACAATCCATTACTACTGAATAGCGAGCTCAATCCTCACTGGATGCCCCATACTTGCAGCCTTGTGTCACATCCTACCCGTGGTGCACAGGTTGGGTAAATATCTTCTCTATTAACGAGAGGCACCCAATCGTGGTCTATTGGTCAGCAAGTTAATCTTACATATTCATATATTGGATAAATACCAACTCTATTAATGAGGGTGACCCTATGATGATGTAATTGTTTGCAAGTTAGTCTTATTGCATTCATTACTACTGGATAGCGAGTTCGATTCTTGTCGGTTGCTTGTGTCACATCCTATCCGTGGTGAACGGGTTGCAAAGATAGCTCAGCAGGGATAAACTTGGCCTTCCAAATCTCGCTAGAGTAACAAAAGTTCTGGGGCGAATTGGTTCTCAAGG
>CM042143.1:10553815-10571315 GCA_023376005.1 Doryteuthis pealeii | reverse complement strand
AAACCGGCCCGTTTCCTGAGAAAAAAATCACTGTTTAATTTGTATCAATTAGATTTTCGGACATAAGACCCTCAGCCACCGCCTTCTATCACATATATGATAAAGGATTGGGGGGGGGTAGCCATAAGGGCAAAAGGGTTGTGACAATCATAAATGTATTTACCCAACCCCTCCGCATGAGCAGGATGTGACACAAAGTCAATTTTTAAGCGGAGTTAACCAGGTTTGAATTCAGAGTTTTCCTTCTCCCAGATCAGTTGCCGTACCAAAGTTGAAGAGCTTAGTCCGCCCTACTATTTATCCATAGTCGAAGGGAGAATAGTTGGATACATACCTTTCCCAAGGGTATTAGTACCATATGAAATGCAAACAGCTGCGTCAAGGATTTGAACTCGTATCGCCGTGTCCCGTTTCCTTTGACGCAACTATTATGCCACGGGAACTTTGGGACAATCATATAGGTGCTAAGACTTGATGTGACAAGCCGGTTGATTGAAAATGGCCCTCTGACTGTTCGTGTAGCCTAAGTAAGGGCCAAACTAGTGTTGCTTGTCATGAACTGCTCAGCCAGCAGGGTTTCATCTTTAAGCCTGACGGGTTGCCACCCACGGCGAACAGGTGGACCCATTGGGGAGGCGTATTACCCTCTGTAGGGATACAGTCGGTATATTCTTCTGTCCCAGCTGGGTGTAAAATAGTGGGTGTAAAATAGTGGGAGTAAAACAGTGGGAGTAAGATATAGACTAATGAATATTATGTAGTATGAAAGTTGTATCTAAAATGACAGACGGGCTATTTTCCCCATCTTTTTGGTTTTATACACACAACGTTTTGGTTGATGTGCCCTCCCATAGGGATAAGGATAAAGACCGTCAATGGGACAGTTCAACCGACGAAAGCTACCACTGATTAAAAAAAAAGGAAAATCGTTGGGTCTTCTGTTCTGACACAAGCGTCGTTGGAAAGACCGCTACGGACAACCGGTTCTCCCGGCTATGAACAGTGATTCACCCCACCGAACCACCCCAACCAACAGAGGTAACAGGAAGCTTACAAAGAGACAGCACTCACAACCTCCTGTGCTACAGCCTTCTCACGAGTCTTCACGTCGGAATCGAGATCCTACACAGAACTTCGAACCGAACCCTTTATTTAATCCATTGGGGTAGATCGTTCTTCTTTCGTTAACCATGAATGGATACAAGCGTTATGCTACGTTTAGTATTCTGTCATTTTCGTACGTAGTCAGGATTGAACCTGCGACGTACAATTATGATTTTTATGGCCATCCTTTAGGCTTCAAGCAAGAACGCTTGTCCAGCGGAGATCCGTGGTGTTAACCAGGGCGTGATCCTTAGTATAGAATCCTTTGGTAGTTCCTTGGTGCTCGTCAGTCTTGCAACTCCTTCGTCAATTATTGCAAGTGGAAATCTCTCAATATCAGCGATTAAGTTGTTAACCAGCCACGTATTCGTGTTGTTGATTGGCTGGGGCTTAAACCACGTGACCTCACTTAGTCTATAAATTTAAGCGGTGTATTGTAGCACACCTTATATATAAAAATATTCCATCAACTTGTCACTTGAGCTGTATTAATTCAACCCTTATATCTGTTGCGCCATCTGGACAATAATAAAATGAGGACAACTGTCCAAAAAATCTGAATAATACAAACCATCTAAAAAATTACGACATATCACTGTTTCAAGGTAAAAAAATCATACATAAGTATAAAGGTAAGTATTTTAGGTAAAATAGGACATTAGGTTTATAAGTTCCAAAAATTCACTCAGAATTGTCCAATTGGACAAAAGTACAGCTTAGCTCAGTCAGTAGAGCATCTGGCTCAGAGCTACAAGGTTCTAGGTTCAATACCGACCAGCGCCAACACAGCACATGAATAGCACGGCTTGGATCAGTCGGTGAAGTGGAGAACTGATGTTAGGTGTGGCGTTCCACTCTGATGCAAAAACAATCACCCTGATCTAGCGCTAGCGAAAATGGGATATACTTTTTTTCGCTGTCCGGCTTATACCGACAATAGGCCACTCCGTCTACTTGAATCAAAAACTGTCCAACGAATTGACTTTAGTTGGTTGGTCGGTTGGTAGGTTGGGTTTTACGGCACCTCAACCCCTGTTGGGTTATTTTATGCCGAAAACGTTTTGTTTTATTCATTCTTGATTGGTAGTCATTTTTAAGCAAATTTCTTTTAAACTCATTTTTTCTATTCAACCTATAGATTGGACCCTAACAGGTACTCAGGGTCAGAGTGAACCTGGGAGTAATGGCAATGAAGGGGTACTACACATTCCGAGAGCTCCAGAATTAGAACTTCACCATCAGATATAGTTTAACGTCATGCCCAGGACATTAAGACTCTTATCTACCACCTTCTAGCACATATATGATAAAAAAAGGTTGGGGCTTTCCATAAGGGCAATAGGGTTGGGACAATCATATAGGTGCTATGACTTGACGTGACCAGTCGAGTGACTCTGGGGGTCCTCCCCGACCGAACTGAGCTGAGCAGTCTGATTTTCAATGTATTGTTAATTATTTTTACTTTAAAAATGCATTGTGAATAATTTTATAATAAAAAGGCATTGTGAATTATTTTTACTATGAAATACATTGGGAATGATTTTTTTACTATAAAAATGCATTGGGAATCATTTATTTTATTATAGAAATACATTGGAATTATTTTCATTATAAAATGCATTGGAAATGATCTTTAATATAAAAATGCACTGGGAATTGTTTTTACAATAAAAATGCACTGTGACTTTTACTATAAAAATGCATTGGAATGATTTTTACAAAAGACAAATGCATTGGAAATGATTTTTTACAATAAAAAATGCATTGGAAATGATTTTTACAATAAAAAATGCATTGGGAATGATTTTTACTATAAAAATGCATTGGAATGATTTTTACTATAAAAATGCATTGGGGATGATTTTTACAATAAAAATGCATTGGGAATGATTTTTACAATAAAAATGCATTGGGAATGATTTTTACAATAAAAATGCATTGGAAATGATTTTTACAATAAAAATGCATTGGAATGATTTTTACTATAAAAATGCATTGGAAATGATTTTTAATATAAGAATTAGTTTGGAATTATTTTTACAATAAAAATGTCAAACTTAACCTAAGTAAAAACACTTGTCTCCTATATTTGCTGTTAATAGGTGCGTATTAATGATTTATCACCTTTTTTGTTGACCTTAAACAATCTACTCATACCGGAAATGTTTTTCATTGGCTAACATTATCAACGCCGAATCCGATTGGTTTGAAAAGATGTTTACCGGATTCTTTGGTGTCTAGGGACAACCGAGTCCGAAGATCGAAGAGGAAAGTAAGGAACAATTCAAGACTGTTATTTTAAGCATTGTTCGGATTTTCCCATCAAACCAAATCAGTTTCGGATTGAATTAGAAATAAAAGGAATGAAATTTGGATTATTTGGACTATTGTCCTCATCTTTATTGTTATCTACACAACCTTTCGGATGATGAACACTCCGTCCTTCTTCAGTTATTTATAGTCGAACTCGAGAACCTTCTCGTACTCGGGAACATTTCTTGTCGAACTCAGGAGCCTTTATGTCGTAATCGGGAGCCTTCACGGAACTTCGAACCGAACCCTTTATTCAATCCACGGGGATAGATTGTTCTCATTCCGTTAACCATGACCGGGTAAAAGTGTTAAGCTGTGTTAAATATTCTATGTTACTGTCGCCCTCGGCCAGGATTGAACCTGCAAGCCCAGAGATGACTGTCAATTAGAACTGCATTAACACAACGCCTATATCCGTTGCACCATGTGTCCAAATGGAGAGAAAAAGGGGATGAAAGTCGAGCATTATCCAGAAAAAATGGCAAATCTTTCTCAGAAGACTTATGTTTACCCAACCCCACAACCATGAGCAGAATGTTCGTTGGTTGTTTTGTTTTACATAGTGAGTTCAAATATCAAATTATATGAAACATCAAAAGTTGTGTACTGGTCTCTTAAGTATTGATACCAAACATTAGATCTTGAAATTGTACAAATCTTTGAAGAAATGGTATCAACGATCGTAGACAAAAATGCACTGAAAATTCCTCGATGAATTTGATGGGAAGGTTAGCTACCACATAATTTTTTTAGTTTTAATTTTCTTGTTTAATTTATTAATTCCGCTTTCTTTTAGTTATTTCCGCCTTATTTTATTTCAATCCATGTCTCCATGTGGTAGCTAACCTTTCAATCACACCCCCTGTTGATTCTGGTCCAGACTAAACTAATAGATAAATACAGAAGCTTGTACTCTAGACACTTGAATCAGGATTTCTGATAGTAGGAAATGGCATGTGGACTTATACTAAGTCGTAACTTAGATAATTCAACAACGCTGAAATAACAACACATGTACATGTATGAGCGTGTTTCATGTATACATGTGCATATGTATGTATAAACACAGCAAACATTAGAACCATCTTGACGCCTCTAGTGAACTTACCCCTACATCCCCCGAATAAAAACTGACCGGAATTCCTCAGTTTTGCAAAATTCGGCAAAAAAATTGATCAGAAAATGTAACAATTTCAGTATTCAAACCAGGGAATGTTGTCATTTTATTTTATCAAAATGAAAGTAAATGACAAAATTAAAACTCAAGTTCAAATTAAAAATATACCCCCCATTGTTGCAAAACCGATAATTTTTCAGGGCATTTTTGTCTACGATCTTTGATGCCCTTTCCTAAAAAAATGGTACAAGTTCAATATCTAATTTTTGGTATCAGTACTTAATAGATCAATACACAACTTTCAGTGTTTCCAGTAATTTTATATCTAAAAAAAGTGAAAAATCGACCTACCCTATTGCTGAAAGAAAAGCCACCAGTGTAAAACAACTTGGACTAAATTTCCGGTACGTCGATAGAAATTGGACGATAGTTTAAATCTTAAATAGTCTTAAGTCCAAATTGCATAAATATAAAAATTATTAAAAAAAGAAAGAAAATTAGAATGCTGATTTAATTTATCTATAATTAATATCTAGCAAAGTTTTCTATTCCGGGTAAAACTAGTCTGTAGGATTATGCGTCTAATAACTTACCTCAACGATTTTCAAAGATAATATGAATTTAAAATCTGGCAAAATCGTCGAGTTTGGTGTCAAAATAGCAAGAACCTTCCCTTCAAAATTCCCAGTGGGTGGTTGTTGGTTGGTTGGGTTTTACGGCATTGTTTGGTTATTTTATGCCGAAGATGTGTTACTCATTTGCTGAGTTGGCAAGGGCCGGTATCGAATCAAAGAAATGTTAAGTTCTCAGGACTCAAGTTACATGGGGGGTGGGGGTGGGGGTCAGGAGTAACCAACTAATTTCTTCTAAGCGCACACGCACGCACATACACAGTACTTACAGTAAGTAGAATCAAATGAGATGCAAACTTGAATAATAGATTTATCTCCTTGGGTAGAGTAGCAAACTGATAACCAAGAGGTTGGTTGGTTGGGTTTTACGGCATGTCAAATCTTGTTGGGTTATTTTTATGCCGAAGATATTTTGTTTTACTGATTCTTTATGGGTACTCAATTTTTAAAAAACTTAATCTTTTAAAATATAAAACTCATTTTCTTCTTTTTAATCTATAGAAAGAACCCTAACAGGTACTACGAATCCGGGTCAGTGAACCTGGGAGTAATGGTGATGAAAGGGTACTCCACATTCCCCAGAGTTCCAGGACTGGAACTTCTGGTATGTCAAAAAACTTCCAGGTTGATTGCATTCTTCGATGTGAGGGGCATGCGATTTTTTGCCATAGGGCCAGACGATCAGCCAGCATGTCTACAAAGAGATACCGCGGCGTTTGCTTCGTTCAGTGTGCGAGAAGAGTGAGAGATGTGGCAGGACAACTCGTGGGTGCTTTGCCATAACCACGCACCTGCCCACACTGCCCTGAGTATCCGAGAGTTCCTGGCCCAGAAGAACATCACTGTGCAGGAGCAACCATCGTACTCACCCGACCTGGCTCCATGTGATTTTTTCCTCTTCCCCAGGCTCAAGGAGGTCATCCAGGGAACCCATTTTGAGGATGTGCACGACATCAAAAAGGCCGTGACGACAGAGCTACGGAGAATTCCAGAAGAATCCTTCCAGGAATGCATGCACGCGTGGCAGTGAAGGGTGAGAAAAAATACAATTGCTATTTTGACACCAAACTCGACGATTTTGCCAGATTTTAAATTCATATTATCTTTGAAAATCGTTGAGGTAAGTTATTAGACGCATAATCCTTCCGACTAGTTCTACCCGGAATAGAAAACTTTGCTAGATATTAATTATAGATAAATTAAATCAGCATTCTAATTTTCTTTCTTTTTTTTTTAAACTCCAGAGGGATTACTTTGAAGGGGATAGCTTATAGTTTGTAGTTTGGATTTGAAATAATTTTTAGTGACACCAGTCTTGGAACTTTACTGACATACCTCGTAAGTACACATATTAAACGTTGTATTGATTAAATCATCATACTTTGCTATATCCCCAGGTCCTGCTAGTGTAGTATAAATGTTGCACACGATCTGGCAAATTCAAAGAATACTGTCAGCATTTTATAATCGCTGCCGCCAATACGGACAAGAGTGTTGCTATCTGATTCTGTATCGATATCCATCCACCTGTATATCTATTTTAACGACTGTGTTCTAAACATGTTTGAGCATCCATATACGTTCCTGCTTTACGTATCCGAACACGGCCAACCGAACAAATTAGTGAGTGAGCCTCTTTCTCACATTACGTCCAATTTTGACTCTGACTCCTTATTTAATGGATTGTTTTACAAACTAATACGCACTCAAAATTATTTGTAGTTGACTGCATCGGTGATCAAAGCGCCAACCATACCGAAGTGTTCGTGAATTGTCATAGAGGCAGTTGTTCCTCACACTAAATGGTAACGTTAATCGGCGATTAGGTGTTGTTTGTTGCATGTGGAGAATCTAAGATATTTTTTTTTTCCTTGAACTATATTGATTGTGTGTGTGTGTGTGTGTGGGGGACAACCTTTAGAGCGCATCTATCTATCTATCTATCTATCTATCTATCTATTCCTTTTCTCTCTCTTATCTCTGTATCTATTTCGGTTTATTCTTATCTCTCTCTTTCTCCATTTCATTTATTGCCCCTCTCTCTCCCTTTCTCTGTCTCTCTGTCTCTGTAGTATCTGTCTCTGTCTCTGTCTCTGTCTCTCTCAGTCTGCTCTCTGTCTCTGTCTGTCTCTCTGTCTCTGTCTCTCTGTCTGTCTCTGTCTCTGTCTCTCTCTCTCTCTCTCTCTCTCTCTCTCTCTCTCTCTATATATATATATATATATATATATGTCAGTTTATTCTTATCTATCTTTTCCTCTCTATATCTATCTATCGAACTAACTATTTATCTACCCATCTCAGTCTATTCATTTTCTCTCCCTCCCTCTCTCTCTTTCTTTTCTCTAACTATCTATCCATCTGTCTGTCCATTATCTATTTATCTATCTATTTATCTCAGTTTATTATTATCTCTCTATTTCTCTCTCTCTCTCTCTCTCTCTCCCTCAGTCTATCTATTCTCTCTCTCTTTCTCTTTCACTTATCTATCTATCTATCTATCTATCTATCTGTCTGTTCCCTATCTATCTATCAGTTAATATTTTTCTCTCAATTATCGCGTGTGGCTTATTCTATTCATTTATGTAGTCCTTAGTTCTCATTTCTGTAATGTTATTAATCTAATTCTAATAATGAATAATAACTAGTATAAACAGTTAAGATCTATACTTATTTCATTCTAGTTATATTTTAAGGGTTGAATATTAATAATTATAGTTTTTCACTTTTCTTTTCAGTATTTCTCCTATTTAAAATTAATGACTTTTAAAAAATATTCTAATCTACTTAGATTTAATATTGTAATTCCAATATTTAGTGACTGACCCAACCTATGTCTACAATTGCAGATTGATTCAATTCTATTATTCAAAAGATTTTTTTCGTATCCGGGAATCTAATTATTGCTAATTTTTTTATGTAGACATAAGTAGCATAGACCATTTAGAGATCTGCACACATTTGATTTTCGTAAGATATTCCATTCAATAATAAGTGTCATTTTCAGATCCTTTAAGTATCAAATATACCTAGATAGAGTTGTTGCATTTCTAAGCTTAATATTAAAAGAACGAGAGTTTATGGTTTGTAAATCTAGTTTTGAACACGGACTTCGTGCATCCCACATATAATTTTGTTAGATTTGGCTTTTGGGTAGATGTTACAGAGGCCTGGTAAGTGACACCTTTAGTCAAACATCTTCCCTTTGTGGGGCACATTGTAGGGCTTCGACAGTTGCATTGTTTCTCTTTATCCTATTTTGTGTGTGGTTATTTGATATTTTATTATTGTTTTTCACAATAATCCTTTCTATATTATCTGTGTAAGAGAAACTAGTTTTTAAATTATATATATATATATATATATATATATATATATATATGTGTGTGTGGGGGGGGAAATGGAAGTGAATCCGACAGTATATAATATTGTAAAAATTGAAAAAAACACAAGTTTCATAAACGAATAATGTTTATTTCGCCACGCTGTGGTATTTCGGTCTGTTTATATAGACCTTCATCAGGGCTTTCGTTGGTTTAAGGAAAAAATAAATCATTACTGAAAACTAAAAGTCTGTGAGCCTCTGTAAAAAAAAAAAAAAAAGAAAAAAAGAAGAGAATCCCAACACACCAAAAAACAGAGGCTCGCAGACTTTTTGTTTTCGGTAATGATTTATTTTTTCCTTATACCAACGAAAGCCCTGATGAATGTCTATCTAAACAGACCGAAACACTGCAGTGTAGGCAAAATAAAACATTATTCGTTTATGAAACTTTGTTTTTTCAATTTTTACAATATTACAAATGCACACACACACACACACACACACACACACACACACACACACACACATATATATATATATACATATATATATATGTATTTATAGTATCCCATGGCTGCTTTAACTTAATGAATTACCGGTAAAAATATTGGATTAGTCTCAATATTTGGTTGGTATAAGTGTTACTCGCATAAGTCAGCATTACAACAATATAAAGTGCTCAATACGTAAGTAGAGCGGATTTAGTTAATATTTTTTAGCTGTAATTCATCAATATCTTGATTAATTCAGTGGATTTAACCTTGGAGATCCTTATGGTGGAACTCGAGTAGGTTATTTCTGTACACACATATAATAATAATAATAATAATAATAATATAATAATAATAATATTTATAAATAATATAATATAATACTATTATATATATATATATATACATATATATATATATATACTGTTCATACGTGTGTGTGTGTGTGTTGTGTGTTGATATTGTATAAGTCATATATCTATATATAAGAATATCTTGATTAATTCAGTGAATTTAACCCTGGAGATCCTTATGTGAAACTCGAGTAGGTTATTTCTGTACACACTATAATAATAATAATAATAATAATAATAATAATATAAATAATATTATATAATAAATAATTAATATAAATATTATTAAATATTATATACTAATTATATTATACTAGCAAATATGCACCCTCGGGTGCATATTTAAGTTTAATGTAATAATAAAAAGATTTGAAACAGAGTGGGGGTATAATAGAAAAATAGAAATGAAATTCCTCTTCCATCACTCCCGTCTTTCATTGCTGAATTTTACTTATTTAACTATTTAGTTAAATAGGAAATAAAGAATAAGAATAAAATGACAGTATTTTTTCTTTAATGGATTTCATTTAAGAGTCATTGAAGAGATTTTTGCTTATATTCATTAAAATAAAGCAAACAATTAGAAATCAATAATACTAAGCACATATTTAATAAAATCACATTTTTAATATCAATATGCAAATAGCCTTCCCATTCACACTGTAAACGCTATTTTTGTATATATAAATACACTTGCATGTATTTGTATGTAGATATGGACAACACTAATAAAAAGTGAAGCAATTTTATTAATAAATTAGGTTTAAATATAAATATAAATCATGGAGATTGTGATGTAAATAATAAAGAAATGTGACTTGTAGTAATATAGTTTCGTTACAGACAGACAAACCCACAATCTCCATTATAATAAGATATATATATATATATACACGTGTTCGTACGTACGTGTGTGTGTGTGTGTGTGTGTGTTGTTTGTTGATATTGTAGTAAGTCGAGAACAACTGAATAATCTGAGAGAGTGAATGTGAAAGCGCGAAGACATTTCATAAGTTTTATAGCGACAACCATTGTCAACCTCTGCCACCCAAGTTGGGACACAGTCGGAAGTTATGGTGTCAGGGTGAGACCTTCAATCATCGGAACGAGAAAGCTTTTAGAACGATAGTATCCTATAAACATTGCCTATGCAAAATGTACTCATGTATACGTACGTGTGTCTGTGAAAGAGTAATATACGGCTTTTCACTGTATTCTTCCATTTATGCAAGAATGAAAAAAGAAAGAGCAATACTTATAAAGGAAGAGTAACAAATGAAAAAAGCGAAAAAACAAACAATGAAGAATTGCTCTAATCTTATTATAATGGAGATTCGGTGTCAGCCTATTTGTAACTGAAACTACGTCAATGCTTACGTCACAATAACCAAAGTCATTGCAAGAATGAAAAAGGAAAGAGCAATACTTATAAAGGAAGAGTAACAAATGAAAAAAGCGAAACACAATGAAGAATTGCTCTAATCTTATTATAATGGAGATTCGGTGTCAGCCTATTGTATCTGAAACTACGTCAATGCTTACGTCACAATAACCAAAGTCATTGCAAGAATGAAAAAGGAAAGAGCAATACTTATAAAGGAAGAGTAACAAATGAAAAAAGCGAAACACAATGAAGAATTACTCTAATCTTATTATAATGGAGATTCGGTGTCTGCTTGTTTGTAACCGAAACTACGTCAATGCTTACGTCACAATACCCCAAGTCATTGCAAGAATGAAACAAGGAAAGAGCAATACTTATTAAGGAAGAGTAAAAAAATGAAATAAGCGAAAAAAAACAAAAAAAAAACATTGAAAAATTGCTCTAATCTTATTATAATAGAGATTCGGTGTCAGCCTATTTGTAACTGAAACTACGTCAATGCTTACGTCACAATACCCTAAGTCATTGTATAAGTCTATCAATGAGTATTTAATTAATAGCCAAAATCATTACTACATAGAATAAATCTTATCTAATTACGAAGTCCCTATGAAATCTTGACTTAAGTTTACCTAAAAACAGCCCACAGTTTTTAAAAATGTGACTTATATATCACTAAGAAAATAAAGGTTTACATAATATATAGTGTGGTTAATTTACATACTGGTTTTAACAAAACCGTGTTTAATAAATAATTACTTGGTATATCAAATCACTCTTCCCCATTGAAATAAATTGAAATTCCATTAATCCGTTCTAGCATACACCCACCAAAAACAGTCTATTTTTAACGTTTTTTTTAAATAGGAAAATAACATTGTATTGTATAACAGATGATAGAATAGAATGTAATGAATTATGTGTTGTAATAAGATTTAATGTTAAAATATATACAGTAGTACTTTGATTTACGAGTTTAATTTGATTCGCTTGTAACTCAATTTGCTCGTAAGATTCGTATGCAAGATTTTCATTCTTGTATAGAGAAACCTATGGGTTGCATTCAAAACTTAGGCCTGTAACTCCATTTTCTCGTATATCAAATCACTTTTACCCATAGAAATAAACTGAAATGCCAATGATCCGTTCTAGTCGCTCATAAAAAAAAATATTTTTTATGTTTTTAAATAAGAAAAATAGAACTGTATTGTATAAGATCTATATAAGATTCGTATGCAAGATTTTCATTCTTGTATAGAGGGCCCATAACTCCATTTGCTCGTATGTCAAATCACTTTTACCCATAGAAATAAACTGAAATGCCATTAATCCGTTCTATCCCCCCCAAAAAACAACACAACAAAAAAACACCCATTTTTTTTAAATAAGAAAAATTGCACTGTATTGTATAAAAACAATATAAGATTCGTATGCAAGATTTTCATTATTGTATAGAGAAACCTATGGTTTTATTCAAAACTTAAGACCATAACTCAATTTGCTCGTATATCAAATCACTTTTACCCATAGAAATAAACTGAAATGCATTAATCCGTTCTACCCCCCCAAAAAAAAACAAAAAAAACACCCATTTTTTTTTAAATAAGAAAAATTGCACTGTATTGTATGAACAAATATAAGATTCGTATGCAAGATTTTCATTCTTGTATAGAGAAACCGATGGTTGCATTCAAAACTTAGGCCCATAACTCAATTTGCTCGTACATCAAATCACTTTTACCCATAGAAATAAACTGAAATGCCATTAATCCGTCCTAGCCCCCCCAAAAAAAAAAAAAAAAAAAAAAAAAAACAAAAAAAACACCCAGTTTTTTTTTAAATAAAAAAAATTGCACTGTATTGTATAAAAACAATATAAGATTTCGTATGCAAGATTCTGAACCTTTCTTTCTGTATAGAGAAAAACCGGGTTGCGTTCAAAAGTTGCACCGGAGACAAAAATACCGAAACGAAAGGGAAACCTAATAAATATTTCCAGTCAAGTATTGTTGCCAATACGAACCAATGCCCAAGAGCAAAGCAGGGGAAATGGGCGAGTAGACAACGAGTGAATAACTATTTGTGCAGATCTACGATGCAATCACTGGTTTATGGCGATCGTACGGTGCAATAGTCTATTGTCAGCGTTGCTTTGCTCCTTTTAGCGTTCGGCGTCCAGCAAAAAAAAAGGCCGGACGCAGTGAGCGTTATGTGATATGCCGGGTGATTTCTATGACCTCAAAGATTTGGGAGAAACAAGAATAACGAAAATGTAATGGTTCTAATTCTTTTTTATATTTCGATAATTTAACGTGATCGGATAGAAAATTTACTTTTTCAAGCAAAGCTTTTTAAAAAATCATTTGTCATCGGTCTTTTGCTGAATTTTCAACATATGCCGTTTGACAGATCTATCTATCTATCTATCTTTCTATCTATGTATGTATCTATATCTGTTCATGTCTATCTAAATCTGATCATAACTAACTATCTATCTGTCTGTGGCTATTCATATCTATCTATCTGCCTATCTCAATCTCATTCTGTTCTTTATCTATCTATCTATCTATCTATCTATCTATCTATCTATCTATCTATCTATCTATCTATCTCTCAGTCTATTCATATCTATCTGCCTATCTCAATCTCATTCTGTTCCTTATCTATCTATCTATCTATCTATCTGTTTATTCATATCTATCTACCTCAATCTCATCCTATTCCCTATCTATCTATCTATCTATCTATCTATCTATCTATCTCAGTCTATTCATATCTATCTGTCTGCCTATCTCAATCTCATTCTATTCCTTATCTATCTATCTATCTATCTATCTATCTATCTCAGTCCATTCATATCTATCTATCTATCTACCTATCTCAATCTCATTCTGTTATCTATCTATCTATCTATCTATCTATCTATCTATCTATCTATCTATCTATTCATATCTATCTATCTACCTATCTTAATCTCACTCTGTTCTTTATCTATCTATCTATCTATCTATCTATCTCAATCTCAGTATATTCCCTATCTATCTATCTATCTATCTATCTATCTCAGCATATTCATATCTATCTATCTACCTATCTCAATCTCATTCTGTTCTCTATCTATCTATCTATCTATCTATCTATCTATCTATCTCAGTCTATTCATATCTATCTGCATTTCTCAATCTCATTCTGTTATCTATCTATCTATCTATCTATCTATCTATCTATCTATCTATCTATCTATCTATCTATATCAGTCTATTCATATCTATCTAGCTATCTCAATCTCAATCTGTTCTTATCTATCTAAATCTATTCATATCAATCTCAATATGTACATATCTATCTATTTATCTATCTATCTGTTTCAGTCTATTCATATCTATCTATCTACCTCAGTCTATTTACATCTCTCTCTCTCTCTCTCTCTCTCTCTCTCTCTCTCTCTCTATCTATCTATCTATCTATCTATTCACATCTATCTATCTACCTCAGTCTATTCATATCTATCTATCTACCTATCTTAATCTCACTCTGTTCTTTATCTATCTATCTATCTATCTATCTATTATCTATCTATCTCAGTATATTCATATCTATCTATCTAACTATCTCAATCTCAGTATATTCCCTATCTATCTATCTATCTATCTATCTATCTATCTATGTATCTCAGTCTATTCATATCTATCTATCTACCTATCTCAATCTCATTCGGTTCTCTATCTATCTATCTATCTATCTATCTATCTACCCCAGTCTATTCATACATATCTATCTGCCTATCTGAATCTAATTCTGTTCTTTATCTATCTATCTATCTATCTATCTATCTCAACTTATTCATTTCTATATCAACCACAATCTCAATCTGTTCTTATCTATCTAAATCTATTCATATCAATCTCAATATGTACATATCTATCTATTTATCTATCTATCTATCTGTTTCAGTCTATTCATATCTATCTATCTACCTCAGTCTATTTACATCTCTCTCTCTCTCTCTCTCTCCCTCTCTCTCTCTCTCTCTCTCTCTCTCTATCTATCTATCTATCTATTCACATCTATCTATCTACCTCAGTCTATTCACGTCTATCAATCTATATATCTATCTATCTATCTATCTCAGTCTATTCACGTATATCTATCTATCTATCTATCTATCTATCTATCTATCTATATACCCCAGTCTATTCATACATATCTATCTGCCTATCTGAATCTAATTCTGTTCTTTATCTATCTATCCATCTATCTATCTATCTATCTATCTATCTCAACTTATTCATTTCTATATCAACCACAATCTCAATCTGTTCTTATCTATCTAAATCTATTCATATCAATCTCAATATGTACATATCTATCTATTTATCTATCTATCTGTTTCAGTCTATTCATATCTATCTATCTACCTCAATCTATTTACATCTCTCTCTCTCTCTCTCTCTCTCTCTCTCTCTCTCTCTATCTATCTATCTATATATTCACATCTATCTATCTACCTCAGTCTATTCACGTCTATCTATCTATATATCTATCTATCTCAGTCTATTCACGTATATCTATCTATCTATCTATCTATCTATCTATCTATCTATCTATCTATCTATCTATCTATCTATCTATCTATCTACATAGCTGATGAATGAAATGCTTCCACATGTTGAGTTATTGCCATATCACCGAAGATCAAAGGAAAACAAAGATTTGCCTCGTAAATGTTCATTTGTTCAGTCTGAATTTTTGAAGAAATTAAAACAGACAACGAAAGAAATTCAATCGAAAGTTTCAATTGGAAGATGATTAATCATCGTGCCAGTTGGTTTTATCGTGCATGCAAACACACACACACACACACACACACACACACACACACACACGCACACGCACGGACACACAACACGGACACACGCACGCACACACACAGACAAACACACATACACCACACCAGTGAGATACAGACACAGACAAAGACATAGACAGACACACAGAGACACGGACAGACACACGCACACGCACACACACACACGCCCGCACGCACACACACACACACACGTATGTATGCACACACACACGCACGTACACACGCAGGTACACACACACAGAGACACATACGCATTCGCGTACAGTGAGATACAGACACAGACAGATATATAGACAGACACACAAAGACACACACAGGCATGCATACAGACACACACACACACACACACACACACACGCACACTCACAGATACAAACACACACAGGCGCACAGAGAGACACATGCAGAAACACACATAGACATAAACACACAGACACCCACAGTCACACACACACTGTGAGATACAGATACACACAAAGACACAGAGAGACACACAAACACACAGAGGCTTGCATACAGACACACACACACTGATACAAACACACACACACGCACACAAAGATACACACCCGCGCACAGAGAGACACAGACACACACACGCACACACGGAGACACATGCACACACGCACAAACATAGACACACAAAAATACAAAAACCCATACACATACATACATACACATGCACGCATAGAGACGCAAACACACACACACACACACACACACACATACAAGCCGACACACACAGACAGACATACATACACACAAACGTTCGAGTATATCTATCGTATGATATCATTTCGTAAAAGAATTCGTTTTGTAAAAGAAGAAAGAAGAATCAAATACAATTACATTTAACCCTTTTCTGTTGTTCTGAATGTTAATATCTGAAAATTTTTTTAATAGAATCAAATTGTTAGAAAAAAATAAAATGCAAGCTTTTTTTTCTTCGATACTTCTAAAATATTGTTCAAAACTGATTAATTAAGAATATCAATAATACCCGTGTTCTTATTTAGTACGACCATCATCATCTTGTAATACCCTCTGGTTGAAAATGAGACCGTCCAAATCGTCCAAGATGAAATTATCTGCTTTTTCTTACCTGCCGAATTCTTGATTCTTATGAGTGTCGACCCCTTTGCTAAATAATGGACCATTCCGTTCTTATTATGAAGAAAAAAGGGAAGAAAAGGGTCACGCTACAAAGAAAATATACTGAGAGAGAGAGAGAGAGAGAGAGAGAGAGAGAGAGAGAGAGAGAGAGAGAGAGAGAATATATACCATATTTATTTATTTATTTATTTAGAGAGAGAGAGAGGGACCGGTTTAGTTCAGTTGGTAGAATACTTGTCCAGTAATCGCAAGATTCCTGGTTCGATACCGACCCTCGCCAACTCATCGTATGAGTAACACAGATCTGTGCGGTAAAGTGAGGAGCTGATGGTAGGTGTTGCGCTCCACCTCAGACGCTAAAAAACAATCTCCTTGGTCTAGCGCAAGTGAAAAGGGATAGACTCCACCGCTGTCTGGCTGATACCGACTTTAGGCCACCCCGACGACTTTTACTTATATATATATATATATATATATATATATATATATAATCATCCACAGACACATGAGTCGACTTATCAAGTCTCTTCGGTGTGGCTAGACATTCCGTGAGTTACCTACAACCGGGATAGATCTCTGATCGATTCAGCATCATATATATATGAAAAATGTTTTATATATATATATATATATATATATATATATATAAATGAGGAAAAATGAGTATAGAAAAGAAATATAAATGGATAAAATGAATTTAATCGATATCACATTAATCGATATTACTTACACATGTGTTTCGGTCAGTTTATGTGTGTGAAAATATTTCGCACACATAGAAGAATCGACCTTCATCAGAGT
>CM042143.1:10538815-10546315 GCA_023376005.1 Doryteuthis pealeii | reverse complement strand
GCCTGCTTAGTGGCTGGAATAGTTGCGAATTTCTCACGAGTGTTGGTAGAGTCCTGCTAAAGCAGGATATGATACAAGGTAATTAAGTAAGTATAAAATGGTTTGAATTTAGAGCTGCCCTTCACCTAGACTGGTTGCCACATCAGGTTTAAAGAGCACAGTCTGCTCTATTAGTTACCCATAGCTACGTAAAGAATAAGTTGGATTTATACCTTTCCCAAGGGTATTAGCGCAATTGGTATGGAGGCGCGTGGTATAATGGTTAGAGTCGTAGGAAATGGACTCGTCAATTCGAGTTCAAATCCTAAACTAGGCTGTTAACATTTCACATAGCGCTAATACCCTTGGGAAAGGTATGAATTCATATATTCTCCCTCTATGGGTAAAATAGTAGGGAAGACTGGGCTCTTTAAATTTGGATAGCCAACCAGTCGAGAAGAAGGAAACTCTGAATTTTGATTAGGTTTATGGCATTCCTTGTGTACCAATTCTTTCCTATCGACTGAACCAAAAAGTGCGGATGGTCCAACACAAGCCTTTACCACTATAAAACAAAACACTGTTTAGGATGTTTATTGGATGAACCCCAATGCGTCGAAATCGACGAGAGGGTCCATTTTTCTATTATAGCGCAATCGTTAATGCAAATAGTCTCGGCGAGGATTTGACCTCGGGTTTCCGAGTCCATTTTTTATGACAATAACCGATACAAGTGCATCAAAACTGAATGGCTGAATATTTTTCAATCCAGAAATCAGATGTAAATTTTTCTTTTATTGCTTTTTTCCCCGATCACCGGAATAAGTAGTGTTGTGTTTGTGTTCGTAGTTGGTTGGTTAGTTGAATTTTAAGGCATGTCAACCTTTGTTGGGTTATTCTATGCAGAAGACATTTTGTTCTATTCATCCTTGATGGTATTCAATTTTTTTTTAAACTCAATTTTTTAAACGCATTTTTCTATTTAACCATAGATGGTACCCTAACAGGTACTACCACTCCGGGCCAGAGTGAACCTGGGAGTAATGGCGATGAAGAGGTACTCCACACTCTCTAGAATTGGAACTTCACTGAACATAGTTTAATGTCATACCTAGGGCACTAAGACCCCCAGCCACCGCCTTTTAGCTCATATATGATAAAAAGTGATGGAAGCGCGTGGTGTAATGGTTAAAGTCATGGGAAATGAACTCGTCGCCCCGAGTTCAAATCCTGGACGTAGTAATTGCATTTCACTTAGCGCTAATACCCTTGGGAAAGATATGAATTCTACTCTCCCTCCAGCTATAGGTAAATAGTAGGGCAGACTGGGCTCTTTTACCTTGGTTAGGCAACCGGTCTGGGAGAAGGAAAACTCTGAATTCAAACCTGTTGAACTTCGCTTGATAAATTGATCTTGTGTCACATCCTGCTCGTGCGGAGGGGTTGGTAAATATATATATGATAAAAAGTGTTGGGGGCTTTGCCATACGGGCAATAGGGTTGGGACAATCATATAGGTGCTAGGGCTTGACTTGATCACCCGATTGATCGAAGAGGGCGTCTAGCCTAGGTAAGGAACAAAGTGGAGTGTTTCATGTCATGGACTGCTCAGCCACCAGGGTTCCATCATTAAGCATCACGGCTCGCCACCCACGGCTAACAGGTGGTCCCATTGGGGGGGGGTTATCCCTCTGCAGAGGTACACTCGGTGTATTCTACAGTCCCTGCCGACCGAATTTATTATTCTATGTATTAATGATTTTGACTATAAATTAAATACTCATTGATAATCTTATGCAATTCCTGTGGATATTGAGACGTTTCGGTTACAGACACCAAATGTCCATTATACCATGTTAAGGTGGTGGAGATATGAAGCGAACGGTGCTTGGTAACATAGACAGTTTCTCGCCTATACAATTTTCAAACCAAAACTGCATAGGCAAGAATCTGTCTGTTATCAAGCGCAGTTGACTTCATGTCTCCACTACCTTAGCTTAAATATGTTCTATCAATGATATTGAGCACTCTTTACTAATAAATAGATAAAACTTTATTATTTTTATATATATATATATATATATATATTATATATATATATGTGTGTGTGTGTGTGTGTGTGGTGTGTATATATATATATATATATATATATATATATAGATGTGAGGTATCCAAAACTTGGTAGTGAGGGATGATTCTATATGTGATTTCTGAGATACACTGTATTATTATTGTATGATCCAGTATGTATAAATACAGTGAATCGTTAAATCACTAAAGAGAGCTCAATGTATAATAAACTTTTTAGATCATATACAGAGCAATATTTATCGTAGAAAGGAAGGAAAAACACAACACCGTAATTCCATAATAAATTTATTTCGACCAAAATTGGGGCCTATATAAATCTAAGTTGATTTAATATAGCTCCCCAAAATCCAGTCCATCAGATGGAAGATCAGGTTATGTTATAACTAAATAACCTGGTTTTCCATCTGATGAGACTGGATCAACTTAGATTTATATAGGCCCCAATTTTGGTCGAAATAGATTTATTATGGAATTACGGTGTTGAGTTTTTCCTTCCTTTCTAAGATATATATATATATACTAGCAAATATATGCACCCTCCGGGTGCAAGTATTTAAGTTTTAATGTAATAAAATATTGTATTAAATTAGAAAGGCTAATGAAACTAAATAAGAATATAGATAAAAAGATTTGAAACAGAGGGAGTATAATAAAAGATTTGAAACAGGGAGTATAATAAAAAATGGACAACTGAAACTTACTCTTCCATCACTCTCGTCTTTCATTGTTATTTTTTCTAATTTAAGTATTTAGTTAAAAGAGGAAGTAAAGATAAATGACAGTTATTTTTATCTTGTTAATGGATTTCATTTAAGATTCATTGAAGATTTTTACTTATATTCATTAAAATAAACCAAACAGTTAGAAATCAATAATACTAAGCACATATTTATTAAATTCGATTTTTTAATATTAATATGCAAATTAGCCTTCCCGTTTACACTGTAAAACCGCTATTTTGTTGTATATATAAATATAATTGCATGTTGTCAGTATGTAGACATAGTTAACAGTATTAATAATGTAAGACAATTTTATTAATAATTGAGGTTAAATAAAAATAAAATCATGGAGAATGTGATGTCAATAACTAAGAGAATTGTGACTTGAGTAGGAATAGAGTTTCGGTTACAGACAGAAAAACACTCTCCATTATAATAAGATATATATATATATATATATATATATATAAATTGATTTGATATACGAAGAAAGTGACTTATAAGTGGAACTAATTAAACTCATATGTCACGTTACCACTGTACAGATTTTCCATAAAGTCCGTGTGCACTTTAGAATATATATAAATTTAAAGTGCCCACGGACTTTGTGGACACAATGTATTTAATAGAGAAATCAGTACTCAATAAATAAAAAACGTTTTTTTTTAATTAGTTATTTAAAATAATATAAAATTATTTAGGAAAAAATAGACAAGTTTAAAAAAAACATAATTATATATATATATATAATATATACTAGCAAATATATGCACCCTCCGGGTGCAAGTATTTAAGTTTTGATATAATAAAATATCATATTAAATTAGAAAGGCTAATGAAACTGACTAAGAATGCAGATAAAAAGATCTGCAACAGAGGGGGGTATAATCGAAAAATAGAACAACTTTGAAACTAACTATTCCATCATTTTCCATTACTCCCCTCTTTCATTGGTAAATTTTCCTAATTTAAATATTTAGTTAAAATAGGAAGTAAAGGATAATATTACAGTTATTTCTTCTTGTAAATAAATTTCTTTTAAGATTTATCCACGAGATTTTTGTTTATATTTCTTAAGATAAAACCAAACAATTAGAAATCAATAATACCAAGCACATATTTATTAAAATAAAATTTTAAATATCAATATGCAAATTAGCCTTCTCGTTCAAACTGTAAACCGCTATTTTTTGTATATATAAATACAATTACATGTTATTAGTATTAAAACAGTATTAATAATGTAAAACAATTTTTATTAATAACTGAAGGTTTAAAAGAATGAAATCATGGAGAATTTGACGTAAATAATTAAGGGAATTGTGACTTGAGTAGTAATATAGTTTCGGTTACAGACAGAAAAACCCACAATCTCCATTATAATAAGATATATATACAAGTTTTGTTGAACTGTACAGACAATTCTTGTCGGACAAGTTTTTGGTTGATCCTTTCTAATTTTCGGGCCATCTTTTTGGTGTCGGGGTGGAACTGGTGTAACAGTCCACCAAATGTTTCAAAACGAGCGCTTTCGGCAATACAGTTTGCCATCATCAGGTAGGAAACGATGGTATGGTTTCGTGTCTCGTTTTTAACGAGAACGAGTAGTAGCAAGGAATTAGAAGCGCTCGTTTTGAAACTTTGGTGGACTGTTACACCAGTTCCACCCCGACACCAAAAAGATGGCACGAAAATTAGAAAGGATCAACCAAAAACTTGTCCGACAAGAATTGTCTGTACAGTTCAACAAAACTTGCATAAAAGAAAAAATGCTGCCAAAATACACTTATTTTAATATATATATATATATATATATATATATATATATATATATATATATATATATATACCGTATTTGACTGCATATAAACGCACGGGCATATAAGACGCACCTCCATTTCAGCAGGTCAGATTCAGGAAAAAAAGTTTTTATTGTATTTAAGCATATATTGTTGAAAACAGTCTAGATGTGTATTACACAAGCTGAAACATAGCTGTATAAAAGCAATTTAGCAGTACATGGTAGGTAAAAGTACTGAGCGTAACCTGGGTTAATGAGCATCATAGAGAAGATTAGCCTAGGCCTACGAGAGGTCTCAAACTTCACCTACGATGTATAAGATGCAGGCAATTTTTTGAGCCAACATTTTGGAAAAAAGTGCGTCCTATATGCCGTCAAATACGGTATATATATATATATATAATATTAGTTATAGTAGTCGAGGAAAAGAGTTAAGGTTCTACCATAGTTTCAATCTAAATGAGTTCATCAGGACCCTACCCTACACTTAACTAAGTCGATATAATTCCTTACTTAAACTGAGATAAATTTCGTATCGGTTAGGGGTAAGACTCCCCCAATGGGGCCACCTGTTGGCCGTGGGTGGCGACCTGTGATGCTTAAGGATAGAGCCCAGGTGGATGAGCAGTTCATGACTTGCAATACTCCACTTTGGCCCTATCTTGGGCTAGACGGGCGGTCAGAGAGGCCCCCTCCGATCAATCGGCTGGTCACATCAAGCCCTAGCACCTATATGATTTTCCCAACTTTATTGCCCTTATGGCAAGCCCCAGCCCCTTTTTATCATATGGGTGCTAGAAGGCGGTGGCTGTGGGCCTACATGTTCTGGGAATGACATTAAACTCTATCTGATGGTGAGGTTCCAGTTTTCATCACCATTGCTCCCTGGTCCACTCTGACCCGGAGTGGTAGTACCTGTTAGGGTCCCATCTATGGGTTAAATAGAAACAATGTATTTAAAAAAAAAATTGTATTATCCATTAAGAATTGATTTATTTCAAAACTTTATCGGGATTAAATGACCCACTGAGGTTGATATGCCGTAAAACAAAACAAACCAAAGCAATGATTCATTGAGTCCCAAATATACCTAGATAGAGTTGTTGCGTTTCATTCGTTTTCTAATATTAAGCTTAATTGGTAGACTAAGTACTTTGTTTTTTTTTTCTTTTTCTAAACCATTATCAAATTAGTAAACTTGAAAGAAGAAAAAAAAGAAGAAAAAACTTGAAAACAATAAGAATTCTATTATGTTTAACCAAATTTGTTTGAATGAAAAGATGCTGCCCAAATATATCTATTTCAAATATATATCTTATTATAATGGAGATTGTGGGTTTGTCTGTCTGTAACCGAAACTACACAAGTCACAATTCCCTTTGTTATTTACACACATTCTCCATGATTTTATTTTTTTTTATTTAAACCTCAATTATTAGTAAAATTGTTTTACATCATTAGACTGTTAACAATATCTACATACTAATAACATGCAATTATATTTATATATTCAACGAAATAGCTGTTTAAAGTGTGAATGGGAAGGCTAATTTGCATATTGATCTTTAAAAAATTGATTTTAATAAATATATGCTTAGTATTATTGATTTCTAATTGTTTGGTTTTATCTTAATAAATATGAGCAAAAATCTCGGGATAAATCTTAACAGAAATTTATTAACATAAAGAAATAACTGTAATTTTATTATTTTCTTCCTATTTTAACTAAATAGTTAAATTATGGAAATTTACCACTGAAAGACGGGAGTAAGGGAAAATGGTGGAACAGTTAATTTCAAAGTTGTTCTATTTTCCGATTATACCCCCTGTTCCAAATATTTTTATCTGAATTCTTATTCAGTTTCATTAGCCTTTCTAATTTAACATGATATTTTATTATATTAAAACTTAAATACTTGCACCCGGAGGGTGCATATATTTGCTAGTATATATAGTGTTGCTTACTCTCGTTAGCATATTCTGACCACTGTTGCCCTTCAACGCCTCGACAATAATTTTCGGGTCCCCATCTTCATTCCTTACCCTCTACTTACGGCCTAAAAAAAAAAAAAATCGCAAACAAACCCCGTGGGTTCAGTCAACTGAAATGTTTCGGTGTATTACTACGGAGGAGGAAATAATTTTATTTTCTCTTTTTCTTTATTTCTTTCTAGTGCTCATCAGTCATGGGTCTCTCCATGTGACACGATTAACGTTTCTGTAGAGGGGACAACAGCATAAGCAACATCTCCCCTCCCCCGCACACACACATACACACGAACGCACGCACACACGAATGCACACACTCTAGCTCTGTATTTATATCCCTTTCTCTCTCACTCTCACTCACATATCTATCTATCTATCTATCTATCTATCTCCCTCTCTCTCTCTCTCTCTCTCTCTCTCTCTCTCTATATATATATATTATATATATATATATATACAAATATATGTATATAATATATATATACACATATATACACACAGACAACACATGTATGTGCACACACATGTATATGCACACACACACGCACATATATATATATACACACATTCACACATACACACACATATATATATATAAACACACACACACACACACACACACACACACACACATGTATATATATATATACACACACATATATATGCACACACACATATATACATACGCACACATATACACACACATATATATATGCTAACACACACATATATACACACGGACACACACACATATATATATATATGATACCATAATATATATATATATATATATATATTATATATATATATTCGCTCTGGTTCTTTTAACCATTGAGCACTTTTGATTATAATATATACATATGCACACACACACACACACACAACACACACACACAATATATATATATTATATAGTAA
>CM042143.1:10535528-10538715 GCA_023376005.1 Doryteuthis pealeii | reverse complement strand
AAAAAAAAAAAAGAGAGAGCTGAAATGTTTCGGTGTATTACTACGGAGGAGGAAATAATTTTATTTTCTCTTTTTCTTTATTTCTTTCTAGTGCTCATCAGTCATGGGTCTCTCCATGTGACACGATTAGCGTCTCTGTAGAGAGAACAACAGCATAAGCAACATCTCCCTCCCCCGCACACACACATACACACGAACGCACGCACACACGAATGCACACACTCTAGCTCTGTATTTATACCCCTTTCTCTCTCACTCTCACTCACATCTCTCTCTCTCTCTTTCTCTCTCTCTCTCTATATATATATATATATATATATATATATTATATATATATATATATATATATATATATATATATATATATATATATATATATATATATATATATATATATATATATATATATATATATATATATATATATATATATATATATATATATATATACCATATATATATATATATATATATATGATACCATATATATATATATATATATATATATATATATATATGATACCATATATATTATATATATATATATATATATTATATATATATATATGATACCATATATATATATATATATATATATATATATATATGATACCATATATATATATATATATATATATATATATATATATATATATATATAATATATATATATATATATATATATATATATAGTATCATATATATATATATATATATATATATATATATATATATATATATATATATATATAGTATATATATATATATAATATATATATATATATATTATATATATATATATATATATATATATATATATATATATATATATATATATATATATGGTATCATATATATATATATATATATATGATACCATATATATTATATATATAAATATATATATATATTCGCTCTGGTTCTTTTAACCATTGAGCACTTTTGATTATATATATATACATATGCACACACACACACACACACACACACACACACACACACACATATATATATATATATATATATATATATACACACACATATATATGCACACACACACATATATACATACGCACACATACATATATATATAATATATGCTAACACACACATATATACACACGGACACACACACATATATACATACAAACATATATATACACACACAAACACACACACACATATATATATATACACACATATATATATACACGCACACATATACACACACACAAACATACACATGTATATGCACACACACTTATATACACACGCACACACATATGTATATATGCTAACACACACATATATACACAAGGACACGCATACATATATATATACACACACAAACACACACTTATATATATACACACACATATATATACACAGACAAACACACACATGTATGTGCACACACATGTATATGCACACACACGCACATATATATATATATACACACATTCACACATACACACACATATATATATAACACACACACACACACATATATGTATACATACACACACACATATATAAACACATACACATATAGATATTTTACTAACCCCTCCGCACGGGTAGGATATGACACAAGGTCAATTTCTTAAGCGGAGTTTAACAGGTTTAAATTCAGAGTTTTCCTTCTCCTAGACCAGTTGCCTAACCAAGGTTAAAGAGCCCAGTCTGCCCTACTATTTACCCATAGCTGGAGGGAGAGTAGGATTCATACCTTTCCCAAGGGTATTAGCGATAAGTGAAATGCAATTACCACGTCCAGGATTTGAACTCGGGGAGACAAGTCCATTTCCCATGACTTTAACCATTACACCACGCGCTTCCCACATACACATATATAAACACACACACATATATATATATATATATATATACACACACAAATATATATATATATAAACACACACACACACACACACACACACACACACACACATATATATATATATATATATATATATTGGATTCCTCAATTATTCTATTTCTTGTACACCGAGTCGTAATCAGTTCGCCCCTGGGTGTGGGTCCAGAATTGCCCTCCCCATCACATTAGCGTTTCCCCATTTCTTATTATGATTTATTTTAAAGCCAGGATTAGGAATAATCAAGCCCCCAAGTCTATCGTTCCCTTTTTTATTCCTTTCGTTCAGTTTTTCGTTTTTCGTTTTTTTTTATTTTCATTTTTTTATCTACCCTTACGGACATGAGCAGAGAGAGAGAGAGAGAGAGAGAGGCTGCTGTCCATCATCCATTGTTTCAGGAACTTTAAGGCTGTCGCTTATTGAGACTAATCTCTGCTGATGCTGTTCCTTCTTAAAATTGCTACAATTGTGCTAAACGAGGCAACAACCAAATGCCTCGAAGGACGAACGAACACTTCGGGCAGGTTTTATCGCCCCCTTTCTAATAGCGGTCAGTCCATTGGTGCAGATAAAAAAAAATCTCAGTCACTGAATTGCAAAACACAGCATCGCTGATAAATAAGTAAAAAAAAAAAAGTAAAGTCGTCGGGGTGGCCTAATGTCGATATCAGCCAAACAGTGAGGGAGTCTACCTCCTTTTCAATAGCGCTAGACCAAGGAGATTATTTTAGCGTCTGGGGTGGAGCGCCACTCCTACCATCAGCTCCTAACTTTACGGCACAGATCCCTGTGCTACTCATTCGCTGAGTTAGCGAGGGCCAGTATCGAACCAGGAACCTTTTGATTTCTAGCCGAACGCTATACCGACTGAGCTAAACCGACTCTAATAAATAAGTAGACCTCTAAAAAAAATAAAAACTTGTAAGTGGGGCGGTTCCCAATCACGTAGTGGCTAACTGCTTTACTTCGAAATCGTAGAAAATGAGTTCGAACTCTAGTCGTGTTATTACGGTCAAGCCACACTGAAAGTATTGGTTTGGGATATAAAGTGAGGGGGCATTTTAGTATTATAACCTAGTTGTAAACTGATCCTCTATTTATTAGAATCCATTCATTTTTACTATTATATTTTAAGACTGGTTACGGTCAAGTCATATTGAAATCACCGGTTCCCCGTGGATTACCTTTCCCACAGTGTCGTGCCTAGTCTTGTACTCTCTTTGCGCTAGTTTGCTGCATTCGGTTATTATACTCTGTCTCCACACATTCTGCACTTGCTATTCTGCTATTAGTCTTTCCTTACTTTTATT
>CM042143.1:10520528-10530528 GCA_023376005.1 Doryteuthis pealeii | reverse complement strand
GTAAAAAATTCAATGTCAGCGAGTTTGTACCCTAAGTAAGTAAAAATCATCAAATTCATTAAAAGATTAAAAAATAAAACGATTTGAAATGTAAACTTTAAATATGTATTAAAATAAAACAAACTGGACCGGGTTAGCTCAGTCGGTAGAGCGTTCGGCTAGAAACCGCAAGGTTCCTAGTTCGATACCGGTCCCCGCCAACCCAGCGTATGAGTAGTACAGGGATCTGTGCGGTAAAGTAAGGAGCTGATGGTAGGTGTGGCGCTCCACCTCAGATGCTAAAATAATCTCCTTAGTCTAGCGCTATTGAAAAGGGGATAGACTCCCTCGCTGACTGGCTGATACCGACTTTAGGCTGCCCCGTCGATGACTATATATATAGATATATAATACCAGTCATGTATTTATTAAAACTTGTTTTAAAAAACAATAAGGACTGTCTAATGTTGCATGTTCAAACTTTGAGTGTATTTATTCTGTTATGACGATTTTGGGTAATCTGACGTAAGCAATGACGTAATTTTTGTTACAGACAAAAATCGGAAGCGAATCTCCATTATTAATAGAAAGATAATATAATGCCGTTCTTCTGGTACATCGTTTCTATCTTTAGTATCATCTGCGTTATTCGGACTATTGTCCCCATCTTCATTGTTATTTGTACAACGTTTCGGCCGATATGCCCTCCGTGATGGCTCCCGATTACGTGAAGAAAGTTCCCGAGTTCCAAAAGAAGGTTCCCGAGTCCGAGAAGACAAGAAATACCTGAAGAAGGCCGGGGGCACATTGGCCGAAACGTTGTACAAATAACAATGAAGATGAGGACAATAGTCCGAATAACGCAATTTAATCTTCTACGTACGTTTTGAATAACTAGCTGGTATCTTACTTTCTTCTGTTTCTTGTGTGTAGCTAGGCCGATATTCTACTTTCTGTATTTCTTCTATCGGTATGGTTCTGCTATCGGTCTGTTTCTGGCTTCTTTGGTTATGCCAAGGTTGTCATTAGTTTTTAGAGACAAACTCAAGGCATATAGTTTGTGGTGATCACAGTTTATTCAGACCTTAATTCTTAAGGATTTCTCAACCACGGGGGAGTGGAGTCAAACATCAGGAGGGGCTCGCAACTAACACTTTCCCCACCGTTTGCGTAACGGGAAAGGAAGTCGAGTCAGATCGAGGTTAACATCAATCAACATAACATTCTCCACAATACCTGAATTTAAATCTGTTTCTACACTAACCGTCTAAAAACCGACGGTACCCCTCATCAATATATAACATTTCGGAAAGACATGAATCGGTTAAATTGAACTTAACGGATTTAAATTCCACCATCGTATACCACTCCACCGAAAGAAAAAAATACCAAAAATCAGGGAATTAACCGAATTTAATGAAATTTTCAGTGTTGATATATTAATGAATAAAAGATATAATGCATCAGTTATTTTATTTAAAAAAAATGACATTTTTTTCAGGTCAGTTAACTTTGAACCACGTATCTTTGAGGCGTAACACAGATTTTAAAAGATACAGGGTACAAGTTAACTGACCTGAAAAAATGTCAAAGTTAGATTTTACGGCATGTCAACCTTTGTTGGGTCATTTTATGCCGAAGACATTTTGTTTGATTCATTCTTGTTGGATATTCAATTAAAAAAAAACAAAACAAAAAATTATTTTTAGTCTATTTAACCCATAGATGGGACCCTAACAGGTACTACCACTCCGGGTGAGAGTGGACCTGAAAGTAATGGCCATGAATGTATACTCCGTACTCCCAAGATCTCCAGAAATGGATTCTCTCCATAAGACACAGTTAAATTAACTAACCAGGATGCCCCTTTTGGGTGAGGGACTGCTGGGGTTAAAGTCAGGGTATTTTAAGCTAAGGGTTAACATTATTACAGAGGTAATAATCTGGTGTACGAAAAACACCTCAATTTTTACGAAAGGGTAAGTATTTACTGACATCACACCATGTCAATCAAACACAAGGATCATAATAGTGGGGAACCACGCACAAACCGAAACTCATGCGTGGCTAGTGATTAAAAATTGCGTGTATCCGCTCGGCATTACTATTTTGAGGCATCTCAGGCACTGGACAATAAGCCCAGCCCTGTCCCTTTTAGATGAAGGAACAGGTACTGCTTGGGGTGAATATCCCATGGGATTACGCTGATATTAATATCTTAGTGGGGAGCCACGCACAAACCGAAACTCATGCGTGGCTAGCGTTTAAAAACTGCGTGAATCCGCTCGGCATTACTCTTTTGAGGCGCCCCAGGTACTGGGCAATAAACCCAGCCCTGCCCTTTTAGACGAGGAAACAGGTACTGCCTGGAGTGAATATCCCATGGGATTACGCTGATATCAATATCTTAGTTGGGGAACCACGCACAAACTGAAGCTTATTCGTAGCTAGTGCTTAAAAATTGCGTGAATCCCGTCTTTTGAAGTTCCCCAGGAACTGGGCAATAAACTAAACTCTTTTAGACGAGGGGGGCAGGTGTTGCTTGGTGGGGTGGACCCCCTGGGATTATGCTGATGTTAATATCTTACCGGTACAATAGCCGAAAGTACTGGACACAAAGCCCAAAGACCGGGTATGTGTGTATGAAGAAGTTGTGTATAATGTACGTGGTGTGCTTGTGATAATCGAAATGGGTACATAATTCTATGTCCGTTTCTTCTGTATTTGTTATTGTTATTGTTGTTATTGTTGTTGTTGTTGTTGTTGTTGTGTGTGTATCTGCCAATTTATCCGTACGGGGAGATATCTCAGATAATTCCCAACCCACCCCCCTTTAAGCTCGTCTTTCAGCTGGTCGTATCGGCTAATAACCTCAAACAAAATGCCTACAATTCAGAAAGATGATCAAAGAAAGTCGGATTATTGAGCAGATTATGCAGGCTCAGACATAAAATTCCTCCCACGCAGACACACTCGCACACACATGCAAATGTGTGTCACACGTATGACGCATGCGCACATCGTATCGATCGAGTGGACACACAGGATTTACAATTTTCCATTCAGCCATTTATACGTGTTCATTCAGACGTTTTCATATTAATACTTCAATATAAGAGAGATGCGCTCTTTATACAAAGAAATTTATAGCTGCACAAAGAGCAAAGAAGATATATTTATATGGAGGGGGGGTGTATGCATATCCGTATCTACTAACATAGACAGAAATACACACATACGTACAGACATGTGAATGTGTTTAGGTGTTGATGTAAAATTAGTGATGGCTTACAACCCCCCCCCAAAAAAAACAAAAAAACAAAAAAAACCCACATAGATACTTAACAATGAAATGTAACACGTATCCATAAACTATGTACACCTTTCCATCTGAAATTCTTATATATATATATATATATATATATATATATATATATATATATTATATATAATATATATATATATATATACTATAGTGTCGGATTGTCACTGTTTCAGCATTGACTGGAACGGTATGCCAAAATGCAGTATTATTGGTAGAGTGCTCAATATAAAAAATAGATATATAAAGGTTATATATATATATATATATATATTATATATATATATATATATATATATATAAAGGTTTATATATATATATATATATATATATATATATATATATATATGAAGGTTTATATATATATAAGGTTTATATATATATATATATATATATATATATATATATATATATATATATATGACTTATTATATGCCCACGTAACCCGGTAGTGCTCTTTAGGAGCGACTTTAATAAACTTTCACCGCCAGCTTAACGCAATGATTTGATCTCTCTGGTGATCGTAAAGTATATACACAGATGTATATATTTAAAACAGTTAAAAGACCGCTCCTTAAACGGCAGCTGACAATGGCCTAGAGGTTAACGGATCGGACAAGCGTAAAGTCGGAGTTAGTTGTTGTGTCTGGCCACACTGATGAGACGTGAAACGTCTAAACACGGTGTCTGTGGATGACTTTATATATATATATATATATATATATATATATATATATTTATATATATATATATATATATATATATATATATATATATATATACATTTTCTCTTTAACCCTTAGATGGGACGCTAGCAGCTACTACCACTCCGGGTCAGAGTGGAACTGGGTCAAATGGCAATGGAGGGGTACTCCACAATCCTCAGAGCTCTACAATTGTAACTTCACCACTAAATTCAGTTTGTCTTACCCAGGGCACTAACACCCTCAGCCACAGCCTTCTAGAACATATAGTCTGTCCGAATTAATCTTAAATTGGTCTTAATCCGGAACAAATTCCGAACAAGACATGTTTGGTACCGTTAGAAAGATTAACATACTAAAATCCTCCCTTATAAGTTTTCGGGCAAAAACAGTTAGAGGGTGTTGGATTATTTTGGTATATAAATGTGCTGCAATACGCCACTTAAATTTATAGAGTGAGCGAGGTCACGTGATTTAAACATCAGCCAATGAACAGCCCGAATACGTGGCTGGTTACTTAATCGCTGATACTGAGAGACGTTCATTTGTAATCATTGACAAAGGACCTGAAAGAATGAGGAGCACTAAAGAACAACCAACGGATTCTACACTAAGGATCGCGCTCTGCTTAACACAAAGGAACTCCGCTGGACAAGCGCTCTTGCTTAAAGCCTAAACCAGTGATTCTCAACGTGGTCAAGCTGGACCATCTGTGGTCCACAGAACATTTCTAGTGGTCCACAGAGAGTTCGAAGCCACAAAAATGTTTTAGCCATTTCACAAAAATCTAACTAATTTAGCGCTTCTTATAATGACCCTCCCCAGTTGAAAATCTCTATTTAAGCGAACGTCGATGATCGGTGGAAAATGAATTGTCTTGTCTTACTTTAACATGTTGCTCGCAGCAACATTCAAGAAAAGTAGGATTGGTCCATGGGAATTTTTTGAATAAAAAATGGTCCATAAGCCGAAAAAGGTTGAGAAGCGGTGGCTTAAAGGATGGCCACAAAAATCGTAACACAGGGATTTGAAGAGACTATGGTATATTGAAAATGCTGTTTTCATTTACTTCACTATTTAGACGTGCCTAAATCCACTTATCCAAAGTTATTGTCATATCTTTGCCAACGGCTTAGGAAGCCAAAAACAATAGGATCTGAATTTATTAGTAACAAAATCTGGTTCAACACCGCTATATAGGATAATGTAAGAAATAGACTCAGACAAAAGAAATGAATTCCATAATTAAAACCAAAGATAAATAAACAAGTCGTTACACGATCAGTCTGATTCCAAAATGGTATGATATGTTGTGATATGGTCTCTAGGAGTAAAGTTAAAAAATATGACACACTGACATTCATATTTATCATTTTGGATGTTAATCCAGAAATTGCTTAAATAAGCTATGCATTTATTATTTTCTAACCATTAACAGTCCTGTTCTTCCTGATTTTAATGAATTTCTATAGCAAAATTCGTTAATTCTGCTATATTAAAATCATAATCAATAAATTTACATTGTGCGTACAATCGTTAGACAAAAGAAATGAATTCCATAATTTTAAATAGTCGTTACAGGGTCAGTCTGATTCCAAAATGTACGACCGTTATCATCTTGCAAACGCAATCTGGTTAAAAGTGAGACGGTCCAAATCGTCCAAGATGAAATGCAAAAATGTAAATCCTGATTAACTGGTATTGCTTATCCGTCGAATTCTTATTTCTTATGAGTTTTTTTTTACCTCAGTTAAATAATGGAGCATTTCGTTTTTATTATAAAGAAAGGAAGAAAAAAGACATGCTACACAGAAAAAAATAAATAAGAAAAAAGAAAGAGAGTAGGAAAAAGATAAACAGAGGGGGGAAGGATATGTTGTGATACGGTCTTTAGGAGTAAAGTTAAAAATATGACACACTGACATTCACATTTATCATTTTGGATGTTAATATAGAAATTACTTAAATTTAAGTCATACATTTATTATTTTCTCATCATTAGCGGCCCTGTTCTTCCTGATTTTAATGAATTTCTATAGCAAAATTCTTTTCAATACATTTCTATATTAAAAACACTAGCAAAATAAAAAAACGCCCTCTGGGCGACGTAAAATAAATATTGCCTGAGGGGATGGGAGTTGAAAATTTAATATCAGAGAGTTTGTATCATAAGTAAAGTAAAGTCATCAAATTTATTAAAGGAGTAAAAAATAAAATAAATTTATTAAAGGAGTAAAAAATATAAAAAAATTGAATTGGAAACTTAGTTCTGATAACTTTAAATATATATCAAAATAAAACAAACTATATATAGATATATAATACCAGTCATGTATTTATTAAAACTTGTTTTAAACAACAATGAGGACTGTCTAACATTGCATGCTCAAATTTTGAGTGTATTTATTCTACGTTATAACGTTTTAGGTAGTGTGACGTAATCAGTGACGTCGTTTTTGTTATAGACAAAAACCGGAAGCGAATCTCCATTATTAATAGATAATCAATAAATTTACATTGTACATACAATCGTTAACTAGATAGTTTCTAGCCCAGACCGCTGAAATATTATTGGATAAGTAGCAGAGAGATAAAAATATCAACAAAAGAATTGAATAATAATAATAAAAAAAACGAGTTTATATCGTGAGTATCCTCAGTAACCCCGTCACTAGCGACAACAACCGACAGACACTGCGATAATAAGTGAGCAGTCAGACATTATCTTTACTTACCACTTCTGGAGGCACGTGGTATAATGGTTAGAGTCGTAGAAAATGAACTCGTCGACCCGAGTTCAAATCCTAGACGAGATTGTATACATTTCACATTTCGCTAATACCCTTGGGAAAAGTATACACCCACCTGCTCTCCCTCCAGCAAGGCAGACTGGAATTTTTAACCTTGGTTAGGCAACCTGTCTAGGAAAGGAAAACTCTGAATTCAAACTTGTTAAACTCCGCCTAAAAATGACCTTGTGTCACATCCTGCTCGTGCGGAGGGGTTGGCAAATATGTACCGCTTCTGTTTTATCGTCCAAGCAAATTGGCCAGTCAGTACCCGCTGACTATGTAGCGTCACAATACACAAAATACCAATCTATATATTAATGTTCATGTTCCTTAATTGTACGACCGTTATCATATTGCAACACAATCTGGTTAAAAGTGAGACTGTCCAAATCGTCCAAGATAAATGCAAAAATGTAAATCCTGATTATCTGGTGTTGCTTATCCATTGAATTCTTATTTCTTATGAGTTTTGCTACATAAGTTAAATAATGGACCATTCCGTTTTTATTATAAAGAAAGGAAAGAAAAGGACATGTTAGACAGAAAAAATTAATTACAAAGAAAGAAAGAGAGTAGGAGAAAGATAAACAGAGGGGGTAAGCGTGCCGAAGCGATAATGCTGATATTTTTCAATCGAACATAATGAAAAAAAAGGAAAAAAGAAAACAAAAATAAAATAGTGTGAGCGAGAGTTAAAAATTATATTTACATATTGAACTATTTACAGTAACTCTTAAATAAACATAGCTAATTCTGTGCGATAATGTAGGGAGCTGATGGTAGGTGTGGCGCTACGCCCCAGACGCAAAAAGGGCGATAGACTCCCTCGCTGTTCGGCTGATACCGAAAATAGACCACTTCGTTGACTTAACTTTACAACTAGTTTGAGTAATGAAGTAGTTCACTCTGACTCGGAGTGGTAGTATTCGTTAGGGTCCCATCTATGGGTTAAATAGAAAAAAAGAAAACGAGTTTAAAAAATGTGTTTTAAAAAATTGAGTTTAAAAAATATTTTGATTACCCATCAAGAATGAATAAACAAAACTACTTCGGCATAAAATAATACAACAAGGGTTGACATGCCGTAAAATCCAATCCATCAACCAAGAATTACGTTAACTTTTATTCCTTTTTTTTCCTGAGCTTTGTTGAATTTTAATTCATGTGGGTTAGGGGTTTACAAATGTGAAATTTTGACCATGCTTACGTAAAACAAACTCTCCAACCAACCAACCAACCAACCAACAATCAAACTAACTAAATCCTCAACTAGCCAATTAAATGTGATATTTATTGACGTTGTAAAAAAAGTGGTAGTACCTGTTAGGATCCCATCTATAGGTTAAATAGAAAAACGAGTTAAGAAATGTGTTTAAAAATTACAATTGAGTCTTAAGAAAATTACAATTGAGTTTAAAGAAAATTTGAATACCTATGAAGAATGAATAAAACAAAACGTCTTCGGTACAAAATAATCCAACAAGGCTTGACATGCCGTAAAATCAAACCGACCAACAAACCAACCAAAAAAATTACATTAAATTGTATATCATATTTTCAAGCTTTGTTGAATTTTAATTCATGCTGGTTAAGGATTTACAAATGTGAAATTTTAGCCGTGCCTGCGAAATACCATTCGCCCAACCAACCAACCAACCATCAAACCAATTAACAATCCAACTAACTAATTAAAGTCATCGGGGTGGCCTAAAGTCGGTATCAGCCAGACAGCGATGGAGCCTATCCCTTTTTCACTAGCGCTAGACCAAGTAGAGTATCATTATAGTATGCGGCCTATCTTTTGAATGTGGCCTTCGAAATCATGTCTCTCTTATAGTATGTGGCCTACCATAAAAAGCATATTATAAGGTTATAATAATAACTGCTAACCCTAACCCCTAACCCTATTTCAGAATTTTAGAATATTTTAGAATTAAATAGATCTCTGATTCGTGTAAATTATGGATAAAAATTGTAAAACTATTCTTAATTACTCTATACAGCTTATGACTGAATTGCATTTCTTGAAATTGAATATATGTGAAAAATAATTAGTTTCAATAAATTGCCTACTACTTATATCTATAAATACACTCTTACTGGGGTAGGACACATTCAAACCGGGTAGGCCATATACTATAACATAATAAAAAAGGCAGGCCACATACTATAACGGCACCCCAAGTAGATTGTTTTGAAGCGTCTGAGGTGGAGCGCAACACCTACCTTCAGCTCCTCGCTTTACCGCACAGATCCCTGTGCTACTCATACGCTGAGTTGGCGAGGGCCAGTATCGAAACAGGAACCTTGTGGGTCCCAGGTGGCAAATTTATTGACGTAGTAAAAAAAAAAAGAAAGAAAGTTTCTTAAATTCCCAGCCGAATACGGGTATATCATTTCTTGCCGCGGGTTAGATAAGTCTTTCTTGATTGGATTTACATAGCACAAGACTATATTTATGGAGTTCCCGCTTAGGAAGGGATTTATTGTAAATAGCAATGGTAGCTAAAACCTTCCATCACATTTAACGCTACAATAAGCAAGTGATACACAGCTGTTAACCTTTGACATCATTGCAAATAAATAACTATAATTATCATCGAAAGGCCTCGTGGCAATAGCATCATAATAAGAATAGGATTAATAACACGATTATTATTATTATTATTATTATTATTATTATTATGCGAATTTTTCACACCAGCGTAAGCTAAAGGTTTTTTTTACACAAGTCTGAGTGACAACAAGTCTCCTCAGATCTTCAGGACTATTCTGAGTATTCTGTCAGATTGCAGCAGTGCAGTGTTCTGAATGGTTTCAATCCTTCCTTTGATATCCAACTTTCAAATTATTATTATTATTATTATTATTATTATTATTATTATTATTATTTCACTTTATTCGAGTTTTTCACACCTGCAGAAGCCGGTGGTTCACTGGAGGCTGAGGGACAGCAAGTCTCCTCAGGTCTCCAGGACTCTTCTGAGTATTCCAGCCGTTCTCAATAATGCTGTAGTTTGGATGGTCTCGATTCTTCCTTCGATTTTCAATTCTTCCAGACTCCTTTCCAACCCCTTGTGGATTGTTCAAGGGCCCCAATTACTATTGGTACGACCTTAACCCTCATGTTCCACAGTTTCTCGGTTCTCTGGCAAAGGTCCAAGTATTTGTTGATCTTTTCGTTTTCTTTCATTTTAACTGTG
>CM042143.1:10495528-10503028 GCA_023376005.1 Doryteuthis pealeii | reverse complement strand
TTTTTTTAAAAAATTGGAGTAAGGAATATATAATGCCCGATTACAATTGTAAGAGTTGTATTTATTATCATTATATTGTATACATTACTGGCAGATTTATTACCGTCAGTTTCAAAGCATAATATACCTTTCGTCAGATAAATCGCCTTGGAAGTGACATCTAAATAAATATCCGTTATAAACCGCGTCTCACTTTATTTCACCGCGTGTATTTCTCGTGCGTTCGTGATGTTGACATAATATTCGGAAAAATTTTTCTTTTAAGGTGGTTGATCGTCTTTTGTTACTTTTTCAGACCAAGATCTTAATGAAAATTTATTTCTGTGTGGACAAGCTTTGAATATTTTTGATTTCGTATTTAGATGTTTTTGCATTGAATTTCGACCTTAAAGGATCCGGAATTTCTCTGCAGAGCATAATCCACATCTCTTGGATCTATTAATATATGGTTTGTGCTGTTTCAATATCTTCCACTTTATTTCATATCGGGTACCCTGGTCTTAGTACCCCCATACGCGGTTTGCGAGTCTTGTAGCTGTTCTCTTTTTTCACGTTCCTGAAAGATTCATTATGAGAGTAGAATCTCTGTTTAAAATCCCCTTTAACCATTTCGACATATTTTTCGCTGTTTTTGGGTTGGTCAGAGGCGGCTGGTTTTATTGTCGCTTCATATGTAACGGATTTCACGCCGCACTTTTATTTTAGTGTGCAGTCTTTCTTGATTCTACAGGAAACATGTTGGGACCTCTTTAGGTTTAGGTCTTGCTGTTATTATGGATTTCATTAATGGCCCGCAAGAGTAACTTGTTTTTATTGTGTTTCTGTTAAAAACTGTATGGTATTTAAGTTGGGGTGGGAAATGCTTATCTATTAATTCTAAGAATTTATGTCTACATTAATTCTGACATTTAGTGAATATGGAGGTGTAAACCAGATAATTTTTCTTTTCCTGTTTTTGCATTTATTCGATATTCTTGTGTCTGCTATGTATGTTATTTTGTCTTTAAACCCGCTATCATGTAGGGCCTTATTGCAGTATGGAGCAGCTTTCTCTAATATGTCTTTGTTCGAGGATAGGTTAGAGATTCTGCGGCTAATACTGGTTTTATTGTCGCTTCATATGTAACGGATTTCACGTTGCACTTTTATTTTAGTGGGCAGTCTTTCTTGATTCTACAGGAACATTTTTAAAACTATAGTTGGGTGGCAGGAGCCTATGTTTATATATTTCAGTTTCTCGTTAGGTTTATGGTATGGCTTATGTATTCCGTTTTCTAAGTTTAAATTAACATCTAGGGAATTAATGTTTGTTAAATTTGTAACTAGAGTAATCTTAAGGTCCATATTATATATATATATATATATATATATATATATATATATATATATATAATGACTTGGCTTCGTGAACCGAAATCAAGCGAGTATTTACTTTTCTAGTATGTTCGTGGCCAAGAGAGGCAGGCCCAGTTGCAGCGCTTGCAGCTGAAGATCTGGTCATCTTGTAACACCGGATGCTTTCGCCAAGGTCGTGAAGATGACGAACGACACTGAACTGTGAGATGCCGAGTTCGCTTGTTTTAATTCATACAATTTAATTTAAAAAAATCATAATGTTAAATTTTTTACCAATATAATATATATATATATATATATATATATATATATATATATCAAATCCCCTAATCTAAGACCTGCTCTGTTATTATAGCATTGAGTACTCTTTCTATCCAAATACTTTTCTTAATAGCTATCCTTCATTATATATATATATATATATATATATATATATATATATATATATATATATATATATATATATAGTAAGAGTTTTATAGAGATGTTAAAAATTGTTTTTCTATAAAACTTTCTTACATATTGTCGAGTCCATAGAAAAAACAAATTTGAGGAGGCTCATATTTTCGGATGTAATAAGGATCCGACTCTGCGAGTTTAGCAGATTCATGATGACTTGTTACATTTTTTAACTTTCATTTGTAACCGGAACATTTTCCTGAACTTTTTGATATTCATATACATTTTTACTACAAACTCTTTTGAGCTTTTTATAATAAAAATGCTTAAACATTTTAAAAATAAAATTTATTTTATTTTAACAACAAATATGTATTTTAAAATTAAAAAAAAATTCACTGATCGAGAGCGTTCTGTGCCTTGTAATTACTGATATATTCATTTCGTTTTTCCGCTTACAATGTTGCTTTGATAAAGATATATTCATAAGGTCGAAACAGATATCTGTCAGCAAAAATTTTTAACATCTTGTTGTTTTCTATAAAACTTTCTTACATATTGTCGGATTCAATATCCATTTTTACCTTCATACGAGAAAGACAGACAAAAACAAAACAAAACAAAACAGAAGACCAAAAACAAATACCACTCCCCCGAAAAAAACACTTAATTTTCTCAAAATGAAATAAAACGAAAATGCATTTGGAGGCGTCTTTGTTGCGTAGTGGCTTACGTGCAAGATTTCGTACGTTGTAGTAAGTGATTTCGAACCCCAGTCGCACTATCACGTTCACTTTTAAACTTAATACCCTTGGAAAAGGATTCAACCCATCATCCTTCCAGCTATGGGATAAATAGTACCACTACAGTTGTTCTATAAGCTTTGGCATTGAATAACCTATGGATGTTGATGTGCCATTAAACAAAGAAACCAAAGCAAACCTGTCGATGGCCCGCAAGAGTAACTTGTTTTTATTGTATTTCTGTTAAAAACTGTATGGTATTTAAGTTGGGGTGGGAAATGCTTATCTATTAATTCTAAGAATTTATGTCTACATTAATTCTGACATTTAGTGAATATGGAGGTGTAAACCAGATAATTTTTCTTTTCCTGTTTTTGCATTTATTCGATATTCTTGTGTCTGCTATGTATGTTATTTTGTCTTTAAACCCGCTATCATGTAGGGCCTTATCTCAAATATGTCTTTGTTCGAGGATAGGTTAGAGATTCTGCGGCTAATACTAGCTAAAACCAGAGAGGAATACTACTGTTCTTCTACAAGGATAGCCTTGGCATTGAATAACCTATGAACGTTGATATGCCATTAAACAAAGAAACCAAACCGAACGAAAAACCCAACCCAAAAGAAACAAAAACAAAAATGTATTTAATTCCCTTGATATACGATCACCCTTTAATACTCATTTTTAGAAACCTATTTAACCCATAGATGGGACCCTATCAGACACTAACACTCCGGGTAAAAGTGGGTCTGGGAGTAATGGCGATGAAGCGGTACACTACATTCCTCAGAGTTCCAGAATTGGAATTTCACCATTAAATGCAGTTTAACGTCATACTCAGTACACTAAGTCCCTCAACTACCGCCTTCTAGCACATGTAGGATAAAAAAAGGGTTGGGGCTTGCCATAAGGTCAATAGGATTTGGACAATCATATAGGTGCTAGAGGTTGACGTGACCAGTCAATTGATCAGAGGGGGCTTCTCCGAATGTCCGTTTAGCCTAAGTAAGTGCAAAAGTGGAAAATGGCCTAAGTGAAAAAATATTACAAAGAAATTAGCACAATTGTTATTTTTCTCGATTATGCAGAAATACCAATCACGTCATGACTTTCTTCTTCGCGTGTACCGATCACGTCTTGACTTTCAAAATGAACGCTGGTCAAAATACGGTTAAGAGCCATTTCTCTATATATTCCCAACTGATATCATTAAAAAAAACACCCATCCCTGTTTGGACAGCAGTTTTTTTCCTTCCTGTTATATTGTCCTGATGAAGGTTTAATATAAACCAAAACATTTAAACGTCGACTTCCCCATCAAAAATAAATTCATCTTTTTTGGAAAACTTTTTTTCTTTTTCAACATATTGTCGGATTTAGTTCCATATTTTACTCCCATAGCTAGCTAGCTAGATAGATAGATAGATATAAACAAAGTATTGTTTGTTTTGTTTTGTTTTACGGCATATCAACCTCAGTGGGTCATTTAATGCCGATAAAGTTTTGAAATAAATCAATTCTTAATGGATAATAGAATTTTTTTATAAATACATTTTTCTATTTAACCCATAGATGGGACCCTAACAGGTACTACCACTCCGGTCAGAGTGGACCAGGGAGCAATGGTGATGAAGGGGTGCTCCACATTCCCCAAACCTCCAGAACTGGAACCTCACCATCAGATAGAGTTTAACGTCATTCCAGGACATGTAGACCCGCAGCCACCGCCTTCTAGCACCCATATGATAAAAAGGGGTTGGGGCTTGCCATAAGGGCAATAGGGTTGGGAAAATCATATAGGTGCTAGGGCTTGACGTGACCAGCCGATTGATCGGAGGTGGCCTCTCTGACCGCCCGTCTAGCCCAAGATAGGGCCAAAGTGGAGTATTGCATGTCATGAATTGCTTATCCACCTGGGCTCTATCCTTAAGCATCACGGGTCGCCACCGACGGCCAACAGGTGGCCCCATTGGGGGAGTCTTACCCCTCTGCAGAGGTGCAGTCGGTGCATTCTAACGCCCCAGCCGACAGGGCGGAAAACAAAGTATTCCAAAAATGTTCCGATGAAGGTTTAATAAAAACCAAAACGTTTTAACGTCGGCTTCACCATCTTCCCATTTTCTCGATTATACAACACATCCTTTTATGTAATAAACTTGGTGGACATTCAATTTTGGTGCGGTAAAGCTAAATATTATCATTTTCTTTCTTTTCCCTTTTTTTTTTAGTTTTAACCGACATGTCTTTTGGAATTGATTGCTTTTTGGATTAGATCCATGTCTGGGTATTTCTGTCAGCGTAAGGCTGGCCATGTTTATCTGAAGACACGCGCATATACGGGTGAATTTATAAATACATGTGCGTCTGTATTTACTTGGACACTGGGTAAATGATGTAATGTATCAGTGTGCATATCTTTCTATAATACAAACACACACTCATATATATATATATATATATTATATATATATATATATATATATATATACACACACATATACACACATATATATATATATATACATATATACATATATAAATATATATGTACATATATATATATATATACACACACATACATAGGAAGCACGTGGTGTAATGGTTAAAGTCATGGGAAATGGACTCGTCGCGCCGAGTTCAATTCCTGGATGTGGTAATTGCATTTCCCTTAGCGCTAATACCCTTGGGAAAGGTATGGATCCTACTCTCCCTCCAGCTATGGGTAAATAGTAGGGCAGACTGCGCTCTTTAACCATGGTTAGGCAACCGGTCTAGGAGAAGGAAAACTCTGAATTCAAAAACTGTTAAACTCCGCTTAATAAATCGACCTCGTGTCGCATCCTGCTCGTGAAGAGTGGTTGGTAAATATATATATATATATATATATATATATATATATATATATATACATGTATACATATATATTCATATATACATATTCACATATATACTCGTATATACATATACACATATATATATATGCATATATACATATACACATATACATATGCATATATACATATATATACATGCATACACATATATATATAAAGTAAAAGTAAAGTCGTCGGGGTGGCTTATAGTTGGTATCAGCCGCACAGCGAGGGAGTCTATCTTCTTTTCACTAGCGCTAGTCTAAGTAGATTGTTTTTGAGTGTGAGGTGGAGCGCCACCTACACACACACACACACACACACATATATATATATATATATATATATATAATATATATACGTATATATCAATGTGTATCTGTTGGCACTATTACACTTGAAGAAGCGGTAGTAATCCAACTTACAGTGTTATTAGAAGAGTGCTCAATATCTTTGATAGAGCGTTACTAGATAAATAAATAAACAAATAATTGTTTTAGTTTATATTTATTTGCATTCGAACATTTTGCTACCATTGGTTTCTTGCTGTGTAGCAGTCATCAGGCAACGAAAGTGTTTTGAAAATGATGCAAATGATATAAATATGGTGTGCGTGAATACAGTTAACCAAAGGCACACATTGTACCATATTTATATCATTATATCTATAACACAAAAAAAAAAACAAAACAAAACACCAGTTATTGCAACCCTCTCCCTAAAGACACGAATAATTAATTTATATTAAGAAGACAATTACAATGTGTATAGAATAAAATAAAATAATGTCCAGTGTCTAATTAATTTCGAAGAAACTTCATCTTCAGAGACTGTTTTTGAAATGGACGCGGTCTTGTGTGTTTTTTTGTTTTGGACGTTATAAACACGGTCTCGTGGGTTGTTATAACGCCATGCGAAAGAGCCGTGATATCCGTTGTTCAATCTATTTCAATTTCATTCCTTTTATTTATTTATTTATTTAGATATTTATTTATCTTTTTCATTTTTTATTCTTTTATATCTATATGTGTATTTATGGAGTGTGTATGTTAACTAATTATATATTCAGTGTTTAATTCTAACCTCCTGTTTATGCGAGGGTGTAACTTAGCTATTAATAAACTTTCTCTAATTCTGAGATTACCAACATTGCGTATTATTGTCTCTACCTTAACGGAAAAACTATTGTCCTTATTTTTGCATTTGATTAAATGTTGATGGAATGAGAATGCACGTGTGTGAATATGCTCTTTAATTCTAATGTGGATGGGGTCTGATTGTACTTCTTATATAGAAATTAAAACATTTAGAGCAATTTTAATAATTAGGCTTCGTCAACTTCATGTCCACGATAATCTAACTTATATACAGTAATACCCTTGGAAAAGGTATGAATCCAATTCTCCCTCCAGCTATGGGTAAATAGCAGGGGAGACTGGGCTCTTTAACCATGGCTAGGTAACCAGTCTAGGGGAAGGAAAACTCTGAATTCAAACCTGTTAAACTCCGCTTAAGAAATTGACCTTGTGTCGCATCCTGCTTGTGTGGAGGGGTTGGTAAATATATATATACAGTAATTCCCTATTATCCCATAAAAATTTCAGAATCGGCCTATGTTAGCAGTATGTTGTAGAATTACTTCAGATAAGATTGTGGGTCATTTCATTTTTTTTGCAATATGATGAATGTCGAAAAGTATCTCCCCATATTGCTAAAATCTTGCCAGTTATCAATACTTGGGAGAATATTGAAGACTTGCTTTTTTATGCAAGATGGTGCTCCTCCACATTTTGCTATTGTTGTTCTTGAATGGCTGAATCACCAATAAAACTCCATATTATGTGTATTCTTCTCATATTCAGTTTTTGTAAAAATAATGATTCAGAAATAGATTATAAGATTTTTAGAATATAGAGTTACTTTACAATCACCCTGTTGAGATAATGGTATGTTGATGTAATGGTTACCGTCGCAGGAAATGTATATGACAAGACGAATTCAAATCCTGGACGAGGCTGTGTGCATTTCACATGGCAATTGATAATAATCTCCGTCCAGCTATGAATAAATAGTGGAGCAGACTGCGCTCTTTAACCTTGATGAGGCAAGAAGGAAAATTGAATTCCAA
>CM042143.1:10475528-10488028 GCA_023376005.1 Doryteuthis pealeii | reverse complement strand
GAGAGGATAGGTGATTTGAAATAATTGGGATATTCATTTTGAACTTTAAAAAGTGGACAGATTTACACAAAAAAGAAAATTTATTGTCTCTGATTTAGAATATTAAATGCAAAAAAAAAAAAAATGAAACTTATTTTATTAAAGAGAATTTTATTTTATTTAAAAAGGTAATAAAAAAATGACTGGATTTATTTTATTTGCTGGATTAGGCAAAAACACATGTCTGAAGCCATGATTCCTAGTGTTATCTTAACATAAATTTTCATTTCATAGTCTTTTGAAATATGATTAAATCTTCATAATATCATGACGAAATGAGAGAATATGTGATAGCGAAAAAAAAAAAAAAAAATGTGTATATTATATTTACTTTGTCGTTGTTTATTTTTATAGTTTACTCTGGACATACATACACACAATTGCCCTTATATAATATAATTATATATATTATATATGGAGAGAAAACATAGAAAATATATTTATCTATCCTATTTTGACTGCACTTTTAGAAAAAGAGGAGAAAAAAATCAGCCTGTATGCTAGATGCAAAGTGAAGTTTTTTTTATAAATCAATATTTAATCCTTATTGCTGTAGTTTTATTTATTTTAAAATAAATTAAACAAACAACAACAAAAAAAAGATCTATCAATTGAAGTTGTACAAAATCAATAGTTAGAAAAGTATTTCAATTTCAAGTAAACTCAGTTGCAAATAAATCAGTAGCCTCGCCTTACTCTGCCCTTTTCAAGATTTATTAGCTTTCCTTCTTTTTTAATATTATAAATGAAAACAAACAAAAAAATAGATGAATCTTATTACCGAGATTGGTGCCTGTATGTCTGTAACCGAAACTATTTCACTGCTTACATTACAATACCTTCAGCAATTGTTGTAACTTTATCAATAAGTATTTTATTTATGGTCAAATCATTAATGAATAGAATAAATCTTATTTTATTAACAATGTCTCAATGAAATCTGAATTAGATTTGCGCTCAAAACTGCCCCTAAGAATTAGATTTGCCTCAAAACTGCCCCTGTTATTAGTTTGCGTTCAAAATCCTGCAATGTCTCTTATACAATCACTAAGAAATATAGGTTTACATAAATATTATGGTGTGTTAATTAGTAATCTTGCTTTTAACAAAATCTGTTTAATAAATATTACTTGGTATTGATCTCAATATTTTGTCTTATTCTCCAACAATTAAAAATCAATCCTATGAATGATTTATATAGAAACCAATTAAAATATAATTAAAATAAGTGCATCTTTTTATTGTGTCTATTTTAATTTTGTTAGTCTGTGCCAATTAATTATATTTCAGTACATTTAAAACTAAATACTTACACCTGGAGGGCACATATTCTTGCTAGTATTTTGAATTAACTTTTTTTCTCTGAATCATACAAGAAATGTACTTTTATTTCAACTAGCTTACAAACAACAACACTAATTCAATCAATTTTTTTTCTAATTAAAAAAAAAAAAAAAAAAACCTTAAAAGGATAATATCCATAAATTGACAGGTTCTTATATCTGAGCAGTTAACAATTTTTTGACAAGTATATAACAGTACAAATCATCTTACACTTCATCTGTGATAGCTTTTGTGTTGCGTGATATACACACATCGCTTTGCGTGTAAAGCCGTCACAAAGTGCTCCATTCCTTAGAAGAGGTTGCGTTTACGCTTGAGTTGGCGGCCCGCAAGCAAACCCCCCCAGAGTGCTCAACCCAGGGGATGGGGAGCATATATATATATATGGTCATATACAAAACTCCTAAGAACCCTCCCTCACATATAAAGNTCATTGAACACCGAACCCCGACGGGCAAAAAGTCAGACCATTCTTGTTGTTATTTGGAAAGATAGTGACTTGAGCCCGGAATCAGAATGAGAGGAGTCGTTTGCTTTAATTAACTAAAATGAACGAATAATGATGGGGCGTGCGAGGATGTCGGTGTGGGGAGGCCGTGTGTTTTATGATAGGGTGGGAGAAAGGATGTCGAGTGAAAGAAAGATGATTTATTTATGTATTATGTGGAATTTGTCAGGAGGGGAGGAAGGAAATGAACGAGTTTATAAGAAGCTCAATCAGTTGAAAGGCAGTGAGGAGAGCTGGATAAGGGATGCAAGGATGGGGAAAACCCCGCTACGCAAAGAGACCAACGTGCATACGCTTTTCGTGTTGTGTGTGTGCTGCTTGTAAAAGAGAGAGAGGAGGAGAGGGAGGAGAGAGAGGGAGACGAGAGAGAGGGGAGAGAGGGAAGAGCGAAAGAGAGAGACGCACAAGGATGCGTCAGTATGTAGAAAGAGATCTGGTGGGACTATTCCTTTGATGACATGAAGTTACTGAAGTTTATTTTGAGATAGTTGATGACGGAGCACAATCGATGAGCCAGTGAGCGGATGCTTGTGCGTCACTGAAGAGGATCTGAAGTAAGGAAGGAAAGACCACAAGTGGAAGAGGGACCAAGGATTGAAAAAGTAGCATGTTGGTTGAAGAAAAAACTGAAAAATGATATTTAGAAAATAGGAAATAACGATAGAAATATATTATATATATATATAATATATATATATATATATATATATATATTATATATATATATATATAGAGAGAGAGAGAGAGAGAGAGGGGGGGGAATAAAACCAAGAAAAAGGCATAAAAGAAAGAACATAGAAATAGATAAAAAGAAAGAAAATCTGAAAAAAAATGATCAAAATTAAGCAAAGAATTGAATATAATAATAATAATAATAATAATAATAATAATAATAATAATCCAAAGCTCTGGAAAAGAATTTGGGTGAATTGGAAATTCAGAATAAGAATCGTGACCATCCAAACTACTGCACTGTTTGGATCGGCTAGAATACTCAGAAGAGTCCTGGAGACCTGAGAGGAGACTTGCTGTCTCTCAGCCTCAGTGAACAACCGGTTACGACATGTGTAAAAACCAATAATAATAATAATAAATAATAATAATAATAATAATAATAAAATCTGGGAATCAGAGGGAGAATCGAGACCATCCAGAATACTGCATTGCTGCAATCTTCCAGAATACTCAGAAGAGTCCTGGAGAACTGAGGAGACTTGTTGTCACTCAGACTCCAGTAAAAGGCCATCAGCTAACGCTGATGTGAAAAACTCAAACGGAGTGAACAATAATCCAAACCTCTGGAAAAGAATTAGTGTGAATTGGAAATCAGAAGAAGAATCGAAACCGTCAAAACTACAGCACTGTTGGGATCGGCTAGAATTCTCAGAAGAGTCTTGGAGACCTGAGGAGACTTTCTGTCACTTAGCTTGCACTAAAAACCGGTTACGGCAGGTTTAATAACATAATAATAATAATATTATCCACTGGGAATTATGCAAGAAATTAAATTTTGACCACACAACAAAATGGTATATGCATAAACCAGAATCTGTTCTTGAGAACGAAACGCACAAAATTCTCTGGGACTTTGAAATTAAAACGGATCACCTTATCCCAGCAAGAAGACCAGACCTAGTGCTGATTAACAAAAAAGAAAGAACTTGTCAACTGGTGGATTTTGCAGTGCCAGCGGATCACAGGGTGAAGTTAAAGGAAAATGAAAAAATTGACAAATATCTGGACCTTGCCTGAGAACTGAAAAAGTTATGGAATATGAAAGTGAAAGTTATACCAATTGTAGTTGGTGCACTTGGAACAGTCCCAAAAGGATTAGAAAAGGGTTTGGAAAGTTTGGATATCAGAGGAAGGATTGAAACCATTCAGAACACTGCACTGCTGCAATCTGCCAGAATACTCAGAAGAGTCCTGGAGACCTGAGGAGACTTGCTGTCACTCAGACTCCAGTGAAAGACCATCAGCTAACACTGATGTGAAAACTCAAATAATAATAATAATAATAAAGGAATAGAAAAGAATCTTAAAAAATGGTTTGAAAAAGTGGAGATAAAAAATATGACGATTGCAAAGACAATGGATTGATAATAATAATAATATGAAAGAAAGGAAGAAAAAGAAGAAAAAAAGTAAAGAAAGGAAGGAAAACAGAGAAAGAAAGATGAAGTGTAATGGAAAAAGTAATGAACGGATAATATGAAAAGTAAAAGAAAGAAAAGAAAGAAAGAAAGAAAATAGAAAAGTAAGAACGACACATGCAGATAAAAATGAAGAAAGAGAAAGCAGAGAACAGGTAATAGGAAAAGGGGAAGAAAGAAAGAAAGAAAGAAAGAAAGAATAAAAAAGGAGCAAAAATGTCGGGCGGTGAAAAATTGAAAAATCGAATTGAAGAAAATAATATTTTAATGCAGAATAATCCAAGTATCAAAATTACATAAAAATATCAGAAGTATTATCGAAAAATACACGTACGTACGTACGCACGCACACATACACTCATACACATACATGCACGCACACACTCACACACACATGCATATACATACATACATACATACATACATACAAATACACACTCACATGCATATACATACATGCAAATACACACATACACACTCACAGATTCTCACACATACACATTCATACACATACACATTCATACACAACACACACACACAGATACAAATACACACACACACGCACACACTCAGGCACTCTCTCACACACATACACATTCATACAAAACACACGCATGCAAACACACACATATACGCACAAATATGCACACACACACACACGCACACACACAAACTCGAACACACACACAAACGCACCATCACACATACAAACACTCACCCCTCACAAATACACACACATAAACACATACATACAAACATATACACACACACACAATTCACACACACACACACACACACACACACACACACACACACACACACACAATGATTTGGAGTAGAAATTAATTAAAGCTTTGAATCGAAGACAAAATTTTCGCCGCTCCTAAACGGCGGCCATTTTGGCTTCTCCTTCTCCCGTTACACAATTTTTGTTTTTCTGTGTCACTGAAGAAGACCAATAATTCATCACCGCCAATTGCCAGACAGCCAGAAAAAAAAAGAAGTGCTGTTGAATTATCGGATCGGCTATAAATATTAGGAGTCGTTCAGAGACTAGTCGCCATTCTCTGCTCCTATGACCAGCGGATCCCAAATTTGCCGGTTTCAGACCACAGAACGCTATCTTTTCTTCATTCCTACCTTCTCTCTCTCTCCCCCACCCCCACCCGCCACCGTGCTCTGACAATCTTGATCTTTCTTTTAAATCTTTTCGATTCGCTTTTTTTTTTTTTTTTTTTTTTTTTTTTCATTTTACTTCGGTTTTGTTTGAGACTTTTACTTGGGTTAATGAAAAAAAAAAAAAAAAAAAAAAAAAAAAAAGAACTCGAAAAAAAACAAAAAAACAAAAAAACAAACGTGTACGTCTTCTGTTCGTTTATTAAGGCACAACAGGCGCAAGGACAGAAAAAACCCCAAAAAACCAAAAAAAAAACCAAAACAACAACAACAACAACAAAAAACAACCAAATAAACAAAAAACAAGGAAATCCCAAGTAGTTCTAGACTCGAAGAATGATAGCCAGCCAGCCAGCCAGCCAGCAGCCAGCCAGCCAGCCAACCAGCCAGCCAGCCAACCAGCCGCCAGCCAGCCAGCCAGCCAGCCAACCAACCAGCCAGCCACCAGCCAGCCAGCAACCAGCCAGCCCAGCCAGCCAGCCAGCCAACCAGCCAACCAGCCAGCCAGCCAGCCAGCCAGCCAGCCAGCCAGCCAGCCCAACAACAGATCCAGAATACCAGATATTCCGATCCACAATAGCACTAGACCAAGGAGATTGTTTTTTTAGCATCTGAGACGAAGCGCCACACATACCATCAGCTCACTTTACCGCACAGATCCCTGTGCTACTCATACGCTGAGTTGTCGAGGGCCGTTATCGAACCAGTAGCCTTGTGCTTCCCAGGATGACGCTTTGCCGACTGAGCTAAACCAGCCCTACGACCTTTAATCTCCGGTGAGATCAAAAGATAAGTATACGAATGAATGAATACACGTCTTCTTTAATTAGTACCATTATAAAATTCCCTTCTTAACTGGAGCCGTAACGTCACAATACTCCTTCTCCGTAACGTATGGCAATTTTGGAGCCGTCGTGCTCAAAATTACCAACGTTACCAAAATATTGCAAAAAATTGATTCACTATCATTCTTCATTTATTCCCCTACTTGCCAATCTTGATTCTTTTCATCTAAAAAAATATTTTTTTTTATTTTTCTCTTTGGTTGTCTGGTAGGATTTTTCATTTAAGTCTTAAAAGGACAACTCTCAAAGCAATGAGAGTTAAGTCCCTTTGTTCTTTTTCCGAGAAGAAGCATGTAAACAATGGTAGCTATCTTTGAATAAACGGAATTTTCACGGAGAAAACATGACGCTCTTCAAATCCATTTTAATGCATGTTTTTACCTCCAAAATATCATAAAATATCTTTTTAATGACAATTAAGTTCATTTCCTATAAGGCGCAAGTACAATTTTATGGTAAGAATTTAGTTACTTAAAGTTCAAGATTACCATATTACAGCATGGCAACCCTTGGGTTATTTCAAAGACGTTTTGTTTTTATTTGTGTGTTTTATTTGTTTGTTTTTGTGTGCGCGTGTGTATGAGTGTGTGTGTGTGTGTATGTGTGTGTGTGTGTGTTTTGCATGCGTATGTGTGTGAGTGTGTGGCGATTTTGTTGGTTGGTAGGATTTAACGGATATATATATATATATATCGGTTGGGTGTTTGTTATAAGAGAAATAGGGTCGGGACAATCATATAGTTATTAGGGATTGACCTGGCCAAGCGATTGATCAGTGGGGTGGGGGGGGGCTGTTCGACCACCCGTCAAGCCCAGGTAAGGGTCAAAGTAGCGTGTTGCATGTCATGGACTGCTTAGCCACCAGGATTCCGTCCTACGGCGAACAGGTGGCTCCATTTGGGGGGGGGATTTTAACCCTCTTCAGAGGTGCAGTCGGTGGATTATACTACCCCTGCTGACAGGGCGACTTCGATTTTGTTGTGTACCCGTCAAGATTTAGTAAAAAATATAATAAGTCAGATCGATAATGGCTAAATCATCATCATCGTCACTATTATTAATAGTATTGTAGCGTTAGTTTCGTATTTGCCTGGGAGAGTTGTCTGCCCGAGTTAGTTTGCTGGTGCCCGCTAGGGGATATAGTATTTAAGCGGCTGGTTCAAAACGCTTCTGGCTCTTTTCCTGTTCCAGTAACCACGAGACACATGGGGTAGACACGGTCTATCCCTTCTCGTTGGGGCTTTTGGCCCCACTTACATTACTGTAAGTTCTTCACAGCATGGACTATCCCTAGTCTCATGTCTGTACTTTTTGTATATCTTGTACCATTCATGAATGTGTATTTTTCTGTCTACATGTAACTTGTTTTACCATGTACTTTGTATCTCGTCATATCCATGTGCTGTACTATATTAAATGTCAACCTTCGTCGGAGTTTTGTATTCAAAGTATATATAACTTTGAACCATTCATACAGTATCATCCATAGATAAATACAATCATTAAATGTTGCTGATGATTATGATAATTTGTAATCATCATCATCATCATCATCATGTCTTGCTGGCAGAACAAATACCTATTACTCTCTCACCACCCGTCTCTATCGGTCCTCACTCCGCCAGGTCCTCCATACAGGATACAGAATCCGCACAGAGCTGATTGATGTATTTTTCTTTTCTTTTTTGCTGGTAAACCCGAGTTAAAATCCGAGACGAAACTGTTTGCATTTCACTTCGCGCTAATACCCTTGGGAAAGGTATGAATCCAACTATACTCCCTCCAGCTGTGGGTAAATAGTAGGGCAGACTGGGCTCTTTAACCTTGGTAAGGCAACCTGTCTAGGAGAAGGAAAACTCTGAATTCAAACCTGCTGAACTCCGCTTAAGAAATTGACCTTGTGTCGCATCCTGCTCGTGCGGATGGGGTTGGTATATATATATATGTGTACCCGTGTGTAGATACTCACAGGAGAACGCCACATGAACTTGTTCCTGCTTCTCTAATAGTGTTCAGCATGTCTTGTTCGTCTTCACTGGGGGTTTATGTTATGGGAGGTAAGTGGCCATACAGCTGCTCTTTTGTGGGATGCTGATTCCAGGATTTGGTCAGGACAAAAGATAACATACTTGTACAATTCCCATCTAGCGTTTCGCTTGAGTCCAAGTATTGCAGCCACACAGTACAACTTAGAAAGCGATGCCTATATACGCATAAAAAAGTGAACTGTTATAGACAGATTATTGATCATATGGAAATCTAATCTCTCTGATAAGACGAAGCGAAAATTCTTCCACGCTGCAGATTTAAGATAATAGGATTTTATTATTTCTCGTGGAACATTATACAATAAAAACAGACATAATTATGTATTATTTATTTCCAAACTCTAAGTTAACCTCCCCGCAAAACATGGGTAATTCAATGATCGAACCGCCCTGTCGGCTGGGGCGTTAGAATGCACCGACTGCTCCTCTGCAGAGGGGTAAGACTCCCCCAATGGGGCCACCTGTTGGCCGTCGGTGGCGACCCGTGATATTAAGGATAGAGCCCAGGTGGATGAGCAATTCATGACATGCAATACTCCACTTTGGCCCTATCTTGGGCTAGACGGGCGGTCGGAGAGCCCCTCTCCGATCAATCGGCTGGTCACGTCAAGTCCTAGCACCTATATGATTTTCCCAACCCTATTGCCCTTATGGCAAACCCCAACCCCTTTTTATCATATGGGTGCTAGAAGGCGGTGGCTGCGGGTCTACATGTCCTGGGAATGACGTTAAACTCTATCTGATGGTGAGGTTCCAGTTTTGGAGGTTTGGGGAATGTGGAGCACCCCTTCATCACCATTGCTCCCTGGTCCACTCTGACCCGGAGTGGTAGTGCCTGTTAGGGTCCCATTATGGGTTAAATAGAAAAATGTATTTATAAAAAAATTGTATTATCCATTAAGAATTGATTTATTTAAAACTTTATTGGCATTAAATGACCCACTGACGTTGATATGCCGTAAAACAAAACAAACCAACAAAATCAATGATCGAAATCACTACCTTGCTTAATTGTTTACTTACCAAATTTCTTCAACGGCTGTACCAAATTTTCTTACCTGTATGATGAGATATTTCAAAGTTCAATATCTATTCACATCAGAACTCATTCTATTCAAATAAATTCCTATTATTATTATTGCAATCTGACTCCTGCTCAATTATAATGAATTAACCATCAGATTTTGTACATTGCTTGTTGGTGCGGTATGCATAGGATCGCAGTGGTGTAAGAGTTGCTGTGAGCGGCTTAAGGTATGTAAAGAGTTAAATGCCGACTTAGAATATGCTGGTTGTATGCTCTGCAGAGAAGTAAAAACCCCTAAAATGCATCTAAGGTTCTATCTCTGGAGATTTGGGGATTGCTTTATTGAAAAGCAGAATGTACATGTACTTATGTCAATAAAGGTTTGAAAAAGAATCACCCATAACGAGGCGAAATATCAATTGAATTTAACTGTGTTGTTATAATCACACACACACACATAAATATATATATATATTACATATACTAGCAAGTATATGCACCCTCCGGGTGCAAGTATTTAAGTGTTAATGTAATAAAATATCATATTATATTAGAAAGGCTAATGAAACTGAATAAGAATACAGATAAAAAGATTTGAAACAGAGGGAGTATAATAAAAGATTTGAAACAGAGGGAGTATAATAAAAATGGAACAACTGAAACTTACTCTTCCATCACTCTCGTCTTTCATTGTTATTTTTTCTAATTTAAGTATTTAGTTAAAAGAGGAAGTAAAGAATAAAATGACAGTTATTTTATCTTATTAATGGATTTCATTTAAGATTCATTGAAGAGATTTTTGCTTATATTCATTAAAATAAAACCAAAATTAGAAATCAATAATACTAAGCACATATTTATTAAATTCGATTTTTTAATATTAATATGCAAATTAGCCTTCCCGTTCACACTGTAAACCGCTATTTTGTTGTATATATAAATATAATTGGATGTTGTCAGTATGTAGACATAGTTAACAGTATTAATAATGTAAGACAATTTTATTAATAATTGAGGTTTAGATAAAAATAAAATCATGGAGAATGTGATGTCAATAACTAAGAGAATTTTGACTTGAGTAGGAATATAGTTTCGGTTACAGACAGAAAAACACACAATCTCCATTATAATAAGATATATAGGAGAGAGAGAGAGAGAGAGAGAGAGAGAGAGAATTGATATCATGTAACTGTGTACATCTCCTCCCAATAAAAAACAAACTAAAAACAAAAAAAAAATCTCTTACGAAAAAACTCACAGAAAATGTAGATATAAACGTACAATATATGGAATTCTCTTTTCTGCATAAAATAACCCCAGACGGGTTGACATACTCTGACTCGGAGTGGTAGTACCTATATAACTAACGGCACACACATATACGCACACACACACATTTAAAAAATACTCATAAAATATAGATATAAAAATACACTATATGGAATTTCCTTACTTCTCGGCATGAAATAACCCCATACGCGTTGACATACCGTTAAATCCAATCAACCAATCAATCAATCAATAAATCCCAGAATTCTGAGCGATTGATGGACACTACTTCCTGTTGTGTCAATTATTGATTTGCCAGATTTTCGAAGGGAGAAAACTAGGTCAATAAAATGATCACTTGATCGTTTCTGCTTTGCTCTAATAAGGATTAATATCGGAACTAAAAAAGGAAAAAGAAAAAGAAAAAAAGCCAAACAAAAACAATAGCATTGCACGTTTATAGTTCTTTTATAACAGCCAAACAATCTCAGGAATGCGCCATTGAAGAAGAAAAAAGCCCGCCAAATAGCCAAACGGAAGCGATGAGGAATTGAGTGTAAATCGCTGACGGGGGTTTTTGCCCGTGGGTCATCTACTGTTAGTCACTGTTATTCTTCACACTTCTCTCTCTCTCTCTCTCTCTCTTTCTCTCTCTTTCTCTCTCTCTCCTCTCTCCTCTCTTCTCTTCTCTTCTCTCTCTTCTCTCTCTCTCTTTCTCTCTCTCTCTTTTATTTCACGTTTAACAATATCGTCTAATCTGTTAATTTATCTCGCTTATCAATATTGATACGAACTTTGTCGATATCAGTTATCTTGATCGGCCATATTGATTGAATGAAAGCTGAAAATAATGAAAGTTATTTGAACTTCTTTCATCCACTTGGCCTTGTTCTATACTAAAGCTAAGCTTAGGGACTATAAAGAGTTATTCTGGGATAACGCTATAGAAAATAAATATTATATTATAATTCTCAAAAACTAGAAAAAAAAGGACGCCTTCCGGGCAGTGTAAAATATGATTTTTGCCACGCTCTTACGTACAAAAATGTAAAAAGATCTTTGAAACCTTTTTTTTTTTTTCGAAATGAGACATAAAAAATAGTTTTTCTGTCAAAATTCAAATGAATAATTTTCTTTCTAATAAAACCAAGTTCCTAGCGGTTAAATTTAAATCAATCTAAATATTTATGGTTCTTCGTTTGTTAGTTCCCCAAAAACAAAATATCATGAAATGAAAGTTAATATATATATATATATATATATATATATATTATATCATATTTTTACGTGAAAATTATAACTATAAGAAAAAATATTTTTACTTGAAGGCAATTATAACTATAAGAAAAAGTATCGAATTTTATGCGATACATGCATTGTAATTGCCTTCAAGTAAAAATATAATATATACTTTATTCAACAATGCTTCCAAAAAAACCACCAAAACAAACAAACATACAAAAATCTTATATATATATATATATATATATATATATATATATATATATATATTATCTTTCATTCCATGATATTTTGTTTTTGGGGAAACTAACAAGCGATCCGAGATGTGGGTCCCATGCCTTTACCCCAGGGGCTATATGATAGAGAGAGAAAAACTCAGTACGTTGATTTACTCACTGAATTAGCAATAATCGTAATCAATTGAAAAATCCAGAACTATCACTGTTTGATTGAAGGTTCAATTAAATATAAAATTCTATGCTTATACACCACTATATATCTCTTAAGACTAGAACCTGACTTATAGACTTTGTTACAGATTGCATAAGACACATTGTTTGTTCCTGGAGTTTGCATGAATTGTCCCTGATGTGATTTCCTATGACTTACACATCCAGCCTCAGAAGCAGAATTCGACCACATGTCTGACATTTCCAACCCTCCATGTTCTCTCCAATATGACGGGTGTATCCCTTTCGACGTTGACGCTTGAGGTTTTCATGCTCAATTCTTTCACTCTCAAAACTGGTACAGCCATCATCCATAATGATTTATCCAGTCAGTACTCTTCAATGCCAGCTTTTCCCTGTTGTGAGGATCTAATTTTTATTTTTACAAGGTTGTTTTTTA
>CM042143.1:10465528-10470528 GCA_023376005.1 Doryteuthis pealeii | reverse complement strand
CTTATTTATTAACGATGTCTCTATTAAAGTCTAGCTGGGTGAGATTTGTCGCAAAACTGCCAATATCATTAAGGTATTTGCCTCTCACCCCACTTATGAGGGCGTGACACAAGGACATTTTTATGTGGGTTCACCCACAAGCCGAAGCTCATGGGTGGTAGACACAAAAAATGCGTCGATCCCGTCGGCATTCTCCCTCGAGGGGGGCGCCTCAGGCGCTGGGCATTAAACCCAGCCCCGCCCCTTTAAATAGAGGGGGCAGGTGTTGCCTGGGGGGGATAGCTCCCTAGGATCGACGCTGTTAATTTACATTAACAAACACCGGCCCCGAAGAGCCCATATTATTAATGCATTTAACATCTTGACATACGTGATATTTATCTCTAAAAATTAACGATTTCATTAGTATATGGGTGGGAATAATTTGCATAATGATTTTAACAAAATTGGGTTTAATAAATAATCATTTGCTGTTACTGATTTCTAATTCTATCATGTTATTCTCAAACGTATCAAAAGGAATCCTATGTAAAAATTTTATAAAGAAATCAATTAAAATAACATTAGTATAAGTAATATTTTTATATTCATACTTAATTTGGTTTCGTTAGTCTTTCTAATTTAATATGATATTTAATTAGATTAAAACCTAAAGACTTGCGCCCGGTGAAGTGCGCCTTCTTTTGCTCGTTTATTCAATAAATCGGGTCGCTTTCTACGTTGTTCATAAAATAATGATTTTGAAAAATAATTTATAAATTTTAGTAAAAGAAAACTAGCAACAGTATCTACAAGGGTTATGATGGTTATGAAATCAAAAACGACAATCTTTATGGACATTTAAAATCTCGGAATAAAATATATTCTAAATTATGCTTATGACTCTTGCTTAAGCTATGAATTAGACCAGGGGTTCCCAACCTTTTTCTATTCCCGTACCCTTAAAAGAGTTTTGCTTTGTCTTCGTACCCCTAAAATGTATTCCTTTGTTCAAAAATATAGAATGTGAATTCATACTACAGTTTTATCAAAAGATCATATATATTTCACTCTCTAAATCTAATATAATATGTAAACAAAAGTCAAACATTAATATTTTAATTACTTGTTAAACCCTGACTCAAATTTAATATGGAACTCAAATTCCTGACACAATTGATATTTGTATAAACTTTACAAAAATAGTTACTTGCTTAAAATAAGTACAAAATAATAAAAAAGAAGGCTGGCTTCAAAAAGTCTGTTAATGTATTTTAATTCAATGATGAAGGGTAATGATAATAATCTGAAATAAAGAAAGGAAAATATTAATATTAATTACAAAAGGAAAAAAATCTAATTTTGAACGAACGCTTCTCACACCCACTGGAATGATGCTCGCACCCTCAGTAGGTGCTCGCACCCCTGGTCGGGAACTCCTGATCTAAGCGAAATGAAAATAGTACGGACTATTGCCGCTATCTTTTATGAGCAGCAATCTTTGCAAGTCAGTCCATACATTTATGATATAATATGATATAATATATTTTTATAGTAAATTAGATGTTATTGTAATCTGAAAAGTAAATAAGATAATCTAAGCCCGTGATTCCCAACCTTTTTCTATTCCCGCATTTTAAAAGAGTTTTTCTCTGACCTCGCACCTCTACAATTTATACTTTTGTTCAAAAAATATGAATGTGAACCCATACTACAGTTTTATCAAAAGATCATATATATTTCACTCTCTAAATCTAATATAATATGTAAACAAAAATCAGACATTAATATTTGAATTACTTGTTAAATCCTGACTCAAATTTAATGTTGAACTCAAATTCCTGACACAATTGATATTTGAATAGACTTTACAAAAATAGTTACTTGCTTAAAATAAGTACAAAATAATTAAAAAAAAGATGGCTGTCGTCAAAAAGTTTGTTAATGTATTTTAATTCAATGACTCTTTTTTTGTTGCTGTTTCTGGCTTATGAGTTCTTCAAAACGGGGAATTATATTGCTGATAGCACCACGTTTGTCTACCTGCGCATTCAAGCGGTTTTGAGATTTCGTCTTAATTGACAAAAGAGTGCTAATCCCGACTCGCATAAGCATGTTGTCGCAAAAGGAATGAGCCCAACTAGTACAGTTTCACAAAGCCTTGAAAACATAATTTAAAAAATTTAATCTAAATTTGAACGGTCGCTTTTCGCCCCGGAATGATGCTCGCATCCCTGAATTAGACGATTTGAAAATATCACTGTTGTATGAGAAATCTATACAGATATAAAGGGCAGTAGTGTATATGTGTTTGTCCGGAGGAAACTTTGAAAATAAAACAATTAATGACAAAGTAAATATATGTATATACATTCACTATCACCAGGGCTTGGTTTTTGAGCAAAAATAATCAGATTTTATTTATATTTGGGAAGATATGTTAAAATTAAAATTTGTATCGTAACAGAAGATAATTGAAATATGATGCTGATTGATTGAATTAATCGCCTCATTTATATTGGATTTTTTTTTAAATTGTGAATTATTGAATTAAAATTTACTATATTGTTATATATTTACGTGGGTTTTTTTTGGGACATCCAGTGAGGATCTAACTTGTGATAATTAATAATGGATCTGCGAGACTAACTTTAAAAGATCCCCCTCTACCCAGGCGACGCCGGGTAGCCACTTCTAGTTATAATTAAGTAGAAAAATGTAATTAACGAATGTTGAGTATAAGTACCTGTAAATTTCACGTATATCAAATCACGTTCTATTTATCATTATTTATTTATTTTTTTCAAAAGGTGATATGTCAAAAGTCCCGGTCGTTGTTATATACAAAGAGATTATCACGGAACGGATTTGTCTTAATCCGTTCTTTAATCCGTTCTTTGTTATACTTATAAAAAGTGACAGGAAACCCCTTTTAAAATTAAAACTGCGGTCTCTTTTAAATTGAAGATTGGAGTTCCTAATTACGTTACCATGGCAACCTTTTACGGGGCCATTATTCTGAAATACAATAAAAGTTTACAAATCACCATTTGATGAGGACCGTAAAGGGTGAAACATTGTATCAAATAAATAAATACTCAAACTAATGCTGGTTTTTCCGTCATATTTTCATATATTTTATAAAAAAGAATATCCGCAAAATGGATCACGTCTTAAAAAAAAATCAGCATTAGCGACTCGTGTTTTAGATTTTAAGAATCTGAAACACGTGTCACCAATGTAAAATAAAATAAAAAAAAAACATAATCCATTTTACAGACCTTCTTTTTTATAAAATATTTAATTTTACCCCGTTAGACCCACAATAACGCTTATTATATATATATATATATATATATATATTATATATATAATATATAGAGAGAGAGAGAGAGAGAGATTTGTGTGTGTATATATATATATATATATATATATATATATATGAACAAACTCCTGACCGAAACACGTGTTAGTAAATCTATTTTATCCATTCAACATTTTATTTCCTTTATTTATTTTTCTCTCTATATATATATATATATATATATATATATATATATATATATATATATATAGAGAGAGAGAGAGAGAGAGAGAGAGAGAGAGAAAGGAAAAATAAATAAAGGAAATAAAATGTTTAATGGATGAAATAGATTTACTAACACGTGTTTCGGCCAGGAGTTTGTTCATGTACACATATATTCTATTTATTATTATTTTAAATATAAAACAAAATAATAATAATAGAAAATTATAAAATCTTTAACTTCGCATACCAAACATTTTACTCTGATGAAGGCCGTTATTCTTTGTATGCTTAAAAAGTTTATAATTTTTGTTATTATTATTATTTTCATATTCAAAACGATAATAAATAGAATATATGTGTACATGAACAAACTCCTGGCCGAAACACGTGTTAGTAAATCTATTTTATCCATTCAACATTTTCTTTCCTTTATTTATAAATAAATTATAATTAAGTAGAAAATTGTAATTAATGAATGTTGAGGTTAAGTGACTGTAAATTTCAAATCACGTTTAATACTAATTTTTTTATTTTTTATTTTTTATTTTAATTTTTATTTTATTTTTTATTTTTATAAAAGGTGATACACACACGCATATATATCTTATTATAATGGAGATTGTGTGTTTGTCTGTCTGTAACCGAAACTATATCACTACTCAAGTCACAATTCCCTTTAGTTATTTACGTTGTTAATATCTACATACTAATGACATGCAATTGTTTTTATATAAACAACAAAATAGCGGTTTACAATGTGAATGGGAAGGCTAATTTTAATACTGATATCAAAAATTTGATTTTAATAAATATCTGCTTAGTATTATTGATTTCTAATTGTTTGGTTTTATCTTAATGAATGTGAACAAAAATCCCGAGGATAAATCTGAAAAGAAATTCATTAATAAGAAGAAATAACTGTAATTTTATTTTTTTACTTCCTATTTGAACTAAATAGTTAAATTAGGAAAATTTAGCAATGAAATATGGGAGTGATGGAAGAGTAAGTTTAGTTGTTCTATTTTTCCATTATATGCCCCCCCCCACTGTTTCAAATCTTTTTATCTTCATTCTTATTCAGTTTCATTTGGGCTTTTTAATTTAATATAATACTTTATTACATTAAAATTGAAATACTTGCACTCGAAGGGTGCATATATGGGCTAGTATGATTAATTATATATACTAGCAAATATATGCACCCTCCGGGTGCAAGTATTTAAGTTTTAATGTAATAAAATATTGTATTAAATTAGAAAGGCTAATGAAACTAAATAAGAATACAGATAAAAAGATTTGAAACAGAGGGAGTATAATAAAAGATTTGAAAAAGAAGCAGTATAATAAAAAATAGAACAACTGAAACTTACTCTTCCATCACTCTCGTCTTTCATTGTTAATTTTTCTAATTTAAGTATTTAGTTATAAGAGGAAGTAAAGAATAAAATGACAGTTATTTTTTCTTCTTAATGGATTTCATTTAAGATTCATT
>CM042143.1:10395528-10460528 GCA_023376005.1 Doryteuthis pealeii | reverse complement strand
GGTGGAGCGCCACACCTATCACCAGCACCTTACTTTACCGCACAGATCCCTGTGCTAATCATACGCTGAGTTGGCAAGGACCAGAATCGAACTAGAAATCTTGTGCTTTCTGGCCGAACGCTCTACCGACTGAGCTAACCCGGCCGTAATGAGGTGTAACTCAAAAGAATTGAAGTGTCTTGGCTTTGACATTAAACTGCATAACCAATTGAGATAGACAGACAGATAGACAGACAGATAGATAGATAGATAGACAGACAGATAGATAGATAGACAGACAGATAGATAGATAGATAGATATGATCAGGTTGACAGATGGATCGATAAATATGAACAGACTTGGATAGATAGATAGATACATTGATGGATAGATTGATAAATAGATTGATAGACATATAGATATGAATAGAAGTAGATAGATGTTAACAGAATGAGATATATGGATTAATATATAGATATAAACATACTTGGTCTGAAGATTGTATAGACGAGAAACTGTCAGTAACCAGGCGCCGTTGACTATATCCACGCTACCATAACACACACACACACACACACACACACACACATATATATATATATATATTACATTAATAAAATAGCCTTTAAAGTCGGAGACAACGTATTAAATATCTTCAATAACTAACACTCACCTAACCCCCCTCTTAAAAATAATAGACTCTCTGAATTAGATAAAAGCATAGATAATAAAACTAAAATCAACTAAAAACCAAATTACATAACCCCATGAATACGACTGGAGAAACAGTCGAAAGCGCTCGGGAAATAAGTATGAAAAATATGATGAATCAACTCGATCCAGATTCAAAAAGGATAGCCAGAAGACTGGAAAAAATATCCATACAAAAAATGAAAAAAGAATACTCCGTGGTATTCAATAACACATGTCTTACGAATATATATATATATATATATATATGACTTTCAGAAATAGACATAAGTAGGATATAAACAAAAAGAAGAATAAAAAAAGGGGATAGGAGTAAAAACAGCTGATAGATAGAATTACAAATTACTTTTGCCGGATGAGCATATGGAAAACTAATCTTTAATTTCAAAGGAAAACAGTTTAGACTTAAAGACTAAGAGTTAATTTTACAAGACAGGAAGAGAAATAAAAATAATTCTAAACCAGACAAGTATATATAATATTAGCTGCCTATGTTTTTTTAGTTCTCCTGAGGAAGGTGTACCTTGAACACAGAAACCGTGGTAGAGATAAAAACTTTTCTACAACTATAAATGCTCTATATTTTACAAGATATATTGAGCCCTTTTGGATTAACTACTTATGCTACTGCAATGAAAACGTGGTAGTAACTTTTTGATGAAATATATATATATATATATCAACAGCCACTAGCAACAACTTCAGTTCTAGTAATCTTCTGTAGAAGAGATTTTTTATCCCGAAATATTAATAATTGAGAATAAATCACAGGTTAACAAACAACACCATAGTTACCTTCTTTTTTCTTTACACTTGCATTGTGATAGCCTTCAAAACCAACCAACAAACCAATATAGACACAATTCTTCAAGCAAATTACAAAACCCTTATATATATATATATATATATATATATATATATATATATATATATATATATATATATATATATATATATATATATATATATATATATATATATATATATATATATATATATATTGATAGATTGATAGTTATGAACAGACCTAGGCAAATAGAAAGATAGACTGATAGATAGATAAAAATAGACCTATCTATTATGAAGAACAGACTGAGATAGATAGATAGATAGATAGATAGATATAATCGTCAAGTCTAACGAGAAGTGATCATTCCTATATTTATTTATTTTTTATATTCATTTCTATTTTGTCCCCCTTTTAAATCGTGCTATTTGTTCTCTGCCATCTTATTTTTATCTCTTGTCTTCCTTGTCGTCCCAGACAACTGGCACACCCTTATGTATTTTTCTTTTTCTCTGAAACCTTCAAATATCTCCTACAATTCCGTTTATTATTCTTTATTTTTCCCTTTTTTTTCATTAAAAAAAAAAAGATCCGCTTTGTTTTTATCTCCTGAAGAAAGAAGGACAGGGTGTGATCTTTTTTATACGACACACTTCCCATAAAAACAGGCGCAGGGGATTGAGACGTTCATTTTTGTGGTAGAAGCTGAAGTGGACATCTAAAAATGAACCTAAAAACTTGACCGCCCACACGCTTAGGCTAATATTCAAACTCTCATATTATTTCATGCGTATATTAATTTACTAGCTATTAAATAGATTCGGTGTTTTTCTGTTTGTAATCGAAACTACGTCACTAATCACGTCACAATACCCCAGGAATTCCGTAAATATATCAATAAGTATTTGGTTTGGTTTGTTTTGTTTTACGGCATATCAACCTCAGTGGGTCATTTAATGCCGATAAAGTTTTGAAATAAATCAATTCTTAATGGATAATACAATTTTTTTATAAATACATTTTTCTATTTAGCCCATAGATGGGACCCTAACAGGTACTACCACTCCGGGTTAGAGTGGACCAGGGAGCAATGGTGATGAAGGGGTGCTCCGCATTCCCCAAACCTCCAAAACTGGAACCTCACCATCAGATAGAGTTTAACGTCATTCCCCGGACATGTAGACCTGCAGCCAACGCCTTCTAGCACCCATACGATAAAAAGGGGTTGGGGCAATAAGTATTTAATATATAACCAAAATCATTAATCATTAGAATAAATTTTATTTATTAATGTTAAGTTTTTAAGAGCCATTCCTTTGCCTTATAGCATAAGCGCTTATCTGGTGGAATCCTTGATAAAGAGTCCGTCGACAATGTGAATCCTTTGGTTACTTAAGTGTCCTCAGTTACTGGTAATCATATAAGTCCTTCGTGAGTATTGGTAAAGATCCCAGCAATCCTATGTGCATCCGTCGTCAAAGGCCAATGTGGGGGGTTTAAGTATCTTATCAGGCCAGTGATTGGTTAGAAGAGTCAATCACGTGACCTTGGCCAGTCTATAAGTATAGGCGGGGAACTAGCACACAACTTATATCAATAAAACACCTTGATGTGGTAATTGCATTTCACTTAGCGCTAATACCCTTGGGAAAGGTATAAATCCGACTCTCCCCCCCCAGCTATAGATAAATAGTAGGACAGACTGGGCTCTTTAACCTTGGTTAGGCAACCGGTCTAGGAAAAGGAAAACTCTGAATTCAAACCTGTTGAACGCCGCTTAAGAAATTGACCTTGTGTCACATCCTGCTCGCGTGGAGGGGTTGGTAAATATATATATATATCAATAAAACACAACAATTAGCGATGTCTCTATGAAAATATGAGTTAAATTTGCTTCTTGTCCATAATATATGGCCTTTGCTTGTTAACGACACTTATCACTCCTTTCGCAACATCAGATGCCCTTAATGTGTTTTTATTTTTCAGAAAAGTCGAAATCGTCGATTTCGCTATGCCATATTGGGCTGCAAGATCTGAGACCACCATTCTCAAACTTGGCGAGTTTTTCCTACAGCGGCGGCAGTAACATAAAAAATAATTAACACAACTCCTACCCCAGCTATGGTTAGCGGAATGAGAACAGGATACCCCGTGGACTGAATAAAGGGTTAGCTTCAAAGTTCCGTGATGGCTCCCGATTACGACAAGAAGGTTCCCGATTACGACAAGAAGGTTCCCGATTACGAGAAGGTTCCCGAGTTCGAAAAGAAGGTTCCCGAGTCCGACAAGAAATACCCGAAGAAGGCCGGAGTGCATATCGGCCGAAACGTTGTACAGATAACAATAAAGATGAGGACAATAGTCCGAATAACGCAGATAATACTAATCATCAAGCCTCATCTCAAACATTCAGAGAAATCCCCTTCTTCAGTTCTATCGTTACTCTCACAACTTTTCTCTTTCCCTTTCCGGTAGTATCACAGCTGCCTTTCTTGGCATAAAATATAGAATAAGCAGAAACAAAGTGAGGAATTTGCACAAAAACAATGTCAGACTCTGGTTCAAGATAGCGACTGACGCTAACTGATGCTTCTTGGGTAGATTCGACCAGCCGTTCGTCCGTCTTCGGTTTGCGCAACTCGTATGTTCGAAGTCTGAAAATTTGTTCGACAACTGAAGCCTTTTTCACGCATTTTTTTTTTGTTCGAACTCTGAATTGTTCGACTTTAGAGTTGTTCGAGAACCATGCTTTCACTGTACTATAAAGAATGTCCATAAAGACCGTGTGCACTTAAAAAAAAAAAAAAAGTTAGATTTTTAATTGCACATGGATTTTGTGGACACCGTGTATTATCATGGGCTGGTTCAGCTCGGTCGGTAGAGCGTTTGCCTACGAATCAGAAGGTTCCGGCTAGAAGTAGAAGTTTTTAGAGTGTCTTAGTGTCCTGAGTATGGCGTTAAATTCGATCTGATAGTTAAGTTCCAATTCTAGAGTTCTGGGTAATGGGGAGTACCCCTGGATCATCATTACTCCCAGGCCCACTCTGAATCGGAGTGGTAGTACCTGATAGCGTCCCATCGATGGTTTAAATAGAACAAAATAAGTTTTAAAAAATGTCTTTGAAAAAAATTGAGTTAAAAAAAATTGAGTACCCATCAAAAATAAATACAAAAGTTTTTCGATATAAAATGATCTAATGGATTGAAATGCCTTAAAATCTAACCAATGTATAAACTAACCAGCATGTTCATTAATACTTTGTTTTTTTTTTCAGTAATTCTTTCTTTCTTTCCTTTTTTAATTTAAAAAAAATTCATCTTCATCACTTTATTGAATTTCCACGATTCTTACGAATAGTTCCACGGGCGCTCTTTATTGACGATAAGTGGCTGACACACTGCTTTAAAACCAAAAGTTGTTACTTTCGTTCGGTTTAGTTTTACCTCATTTTTTCAATTTTTATATTCTGTTTTTAAAAAGAATTTGGTTAAAAAAATTAGTTAAAAAACTTTTGATTAAAAAAAATAATACACTTGAGTAAAAAAAATATTTTGATTAAAAAATTAGTTTAAAAAAGAATTTAGTTTAAAAAAGAATTTAGTTTAAAAAAATAATTTGGTTAAAAATATTGCGTTAAAAATAATTTGATTGAAAAGAATTTGGTTTAAAAAAATTTCTTTAAGAAAATTGCTTTAAAATAATTTCTAATATTAAATTTCAATTTTCATATACTCCTATCTTTTCTTCACATCTTTTGTGTCTTTTATGTTGTTTTTTTTTTACTTTTTACTGACTTTGCTTAAAGTTTTTTTTACTGAATTTCCGTAAAGCTTATAAAATCTTCTTAAAATTCCTTCCGATTTTCGTCTCATTGATCCTTTTTTTTTGCAAAATTAAAAAAAATTGGTTAAAAAATTGATTAAAAAGAATTTGCTAAAAAAATGTTTAAAAGATAAAACGTATGAAGTTAAACAAATAATTTATCAAAATGACTATATTTCGCATTAAATAACCCAAAAAGTGTTGATATGCCGTAAAACATATCAAGCAAACCTCAAAGTATGTTCATCGATTCTTTGATATTTTTTCAGGAATTCTTTCTTTCTTCTTTCTTTCTTTTTTTCTTTCTTTATTTCATCTTTTATAGTTTTATCGAATTCTTATTTTTCCCACGAATCTTACAAATCGTTTCTTTGAATTTTACTTCCTTTTCTTTAAATTCATATATTTCCTTTTCTTTTCTTTAAATCTTTTGTGTTTTGTATCGTTATTTTTTCTACTTTAAAGTGATTTGCTTTAACTTCCGCAAAGCTGATAAAACCTTCTTAAAATTCCTTCTGAGTTTTTATTTTATCTACCTTAACACCCCCCCTCCCCTCTTTTCTTTCTTTGACCCAAGAGAATGTACAAAACTGGTAAACCTCGTCATTAATACTGTCCTTCAAGAAGGGTAGCAGTTGGACATCGCAGGTGTGGCCACTTCTGAATGGACGGAGAATTGACACGAATGGATTACGCTGACCTCAAATCTAACAGCATTAACCAACGATTAAACTAGCCATTAAAAAGGTGCCGAATCTTAAACGGAATTCCTTTTTGACAGCCACATTTTAAACGGGGATTAATAGACTCACCCCCTTCACCTTTATAATTCGAGATTTTGTTCTGTAACAGGTGGGATCAGAGAAATCCAACTCATTATTGAAAAGAAATTGTCATAGTTCCTTTATTTTTAGTTTAGGAAAATCTTGGCTTATCAAATTTCAACGGTATTTTCCTGTATCTTTTGTGGCCTTTTTTTTCCCTCGCTTTTTGTTCAGATGGACAGCTAAGATGGTGCGCACCATAAAACAATAAAGGATAAGATATAAGGATTTTTTGGAATTAAAATAAGAAGATAAAAGATAGAGAAAAAAAAAACTCGTAAAAATTAATAATAAATAAATAAAGTATCTATCTATCTATCTATCTATCTATCTATCTATCTATTTAGTCTGTTTATATCTATCAATCTTTCTTGGCCTGTTTCCATCTATCTATCTTTCTCAGTATCTATCTATCTATCTATCTATCTATCTATCTCGGTCTGTTTCTATCTATCTATCTATCTATCTTTCTATCTATCAGTCTGTTTCTTTCTTTCTATCTATCTATCTATCTATCTATCTATCTATCTATCAATCTATCTTTTTATCTATCAGTCTGTTTCTTTTTATCTATCTATCTATCTATCTATCTATCTATCTATCTATCTATGTCGGTTTCTTTTTATCTATCTATCTATCTATCTATCTATCTATCTATCTATGTCTTTCTTTCTTTCTTTCTTTCTTTCTATCTATCTATCTATCTATCTATCTATCTATCTATCTATCTATCCCGGTCTGTTTCTATCTATCTATCTATCTATCTATCTATCTATCTATCTATCCCGGTCTGTTTCTATCTATCTATCTATCCCGGCCTGTTTTTATCTATCTATCTATCTATCTATCTATCTATGTTTGTATGTATCTACCTACTTATTTGCTTGTGTCCATTTCTATTTCTCCCATTATATCTATCTATCTATCTATCTATCTATCTATGATGAATTTATCTTATGTTATCAAGTCAGTGTTTGTCTGAATCAAGACTGGAACATACCATCAATGATCAAACTATAATGGTATTGACACATCTAATGAGAAGATGAATTAATATCTACATCAATTTGTATTTGCAAATGCATATATAATTAGTCTTAAGTTTAATGTATGTATCCCACCCCCCCTACCGCCACGGACAGGATGTGGCACAACGTCAATTCTTAAATCTATTAAAAATAAACTGCATATGTAATGATATTTTTCTTTTTTTAATAATGGTCATTATGTTACTCCGTATCGATTTAGACAAAGTTTGACCTTAAATAATAGATTTAATTATTTTTAATTCGCCTTTAAAACTCGTAGCAGACGATTTTATTGCCAGTACCTACATATTTGCATATTGTTATTCTATTATAAATCATCATAAAGTTTATTTATTTCAAATCTATTTTAATGAAGTTTCTTTTTTCTGATAAAGAGTTTTACATTTTCAGATATTTGGTAAAAAGACAAAAACAAAAAAACAAAACAAAAACAAATGTCTTTTCATGAAAAAAAAAAAAATTAGTAAAAAGAAATGAAGTATATTACATAACTATTACATGTACATTGCATTATTAGTTTTATACATCATGATTTTTAAAATTACATCAAGTTAGTATTATCTGCGTTATTCGGACTATTGTCCTCATATTCATTGTTATCTGTGCAACGTTTCGGTCGATGTGCCCTCCGGTCTTCTTCAGGTATTTCTTGTCGAACTCGGGAATCTTCTCGGACAAGAAATATATAATAAGGCCGGAGGAGCAGTTTCAATTCTGAATTTTTCTTCTCCTACACTGGTTGCTTAATCAAGACTAAAAAATCCAGTCTGTCCTATTATTTTTTCAAGGCTAGAGGGCAGACAATTAAAGAATTCTTGCATTTCCCAAGGGCAAAGATGGTAGAGGTGTTTACGAAGTGATCTTTTAGTGTAAACAACTGCCTGCGAGCTACGGTAGGATCGCAGTCGTAAGAAAGCCGCTGTGAGTGACGTGAAGTAGGTAAAGATGGTTGGTTGGTTTATTGATTTTAACGGCATATCAACCCGTCCAGGGTTATATCATGCCTAGCGGTTGGGGCGTTTACATATTGTGTATTCATATATATACTTTTAGTAATTGGTTTTAACAATGTGTTAGCATTATTGGGAATTATATTGTATGGCATTGATTTGTTTCATGTCTATATTCTATGGTATAATTTTATTTCCCTTAAAAAGGAGAAAATAGTAGATTTGCCTATAGATTTAATAAATTATTTTCATATTTGTAAAATTCTATTTTCTTTTAGATAAATGTATAAAAATATAATAATGTTTTATTTTTGGCTATGATAAGCAAATGATATATTTAGATCACACACTAAAATAAAACTAGACTTTTGTCTCCTTTTTTTAAAATGAGGCTTGATAATTTGAATTTGCGCTCCTGTTGTTGCAGGTTCAATCCTGACTACGGATGAAAATAACCAATGCTAAACTTATATTAACACTTGTACCCGGTTAAGGTTAACGGAATATGAACAATCTAACCCAATGGATAAAATAAAGGGTTCAGTATATATATATTTATATATATATATATATATATATATATATATATATATATATATATATATATATATATAATATTACAAAGTATTTCATATATATATATATATATATATATATATATATATATATGATGCAAAACATTATTAGATACTAATTATTAATACTTATTAATATTATTAATTACTATTGATAATTAATAATTATTGAATAAAACGTTTAAAAACGATTTTCTTAAATCAAGAAAGTGCTCAAATTCTGGCCAGAAGGGCACGATAAAGCCTAAAAGAAATAAAAATCTCACTTCTTTTTATGGTGGTTTCATAACTCAACTATCATCAGATAAAACTCGGTTAAATTGAACTTAACGGACCTAAATTCCACCATCGTATGTCATCGTGGCGAAAGAAAAAATACCAAAAATCAGGGAATTAACCGAATTTAATGAAATTTTCAGTGTTGATATCTTATTATAATGGAGATTGTGGGTTTGTATGTCTGTAACCGAAACTATATTACTATTCAATTCACAATTCCCTTTGTTATTTACATCACATTCTCCATGATTTTATTTTTATTTAAACCTCAATTATTAGTAAAATTGTTTTACATCATTAAGACTGTTAACAATATCTACATACTAATAACATGCAATTATATTTATATATTCAACGAAATAGCGGTTTACAGTGTGAACGGGAAGGCTAATTTGCATATTGATCTTAAAAAAATTGATTTTAATAAATATATGCTTAGTATTATTGATTTCTAATTGTTTGGTTTTATCTTAATAAATATGAGCAAAAATCTCGGGGATAAATCTTAACAGAAATCTATTAACATAAAGAAATAACTGTAATTTTATTCTTTTCTTCCTATTTTAACTAAATAGTTAAATTAGGGAAATTTATCACTGAAAGACGGGAGTAAGGGAAAATGGTGGAACAGTTAGTTTCAAAGTTGTTCTATTTTCCGATTATACCCCCTCTGTTCCAAATATTTTTATCTGAATTCATATTCAGTTTCATTAGCCTTTCTAATTTAACATGATATATTATTATATTAAAACTTAAATACTTGCACCCGGAGGGTGCATATATTTGCTAGTAATAATAAATAAAAGATATAATGCACCAGTTATTTTATGTAAAAACCTTTACAGTTTTTCAGTTCAGTTAACTTTGAACCACGTATCTTTGGGAATCTGTGTAACGTTTCAATATAAATATATATATATATATATATATATATATATATATATATATATATATATGAATACTTTGTAATATTATATATATATATATATATATATATATATATATATATATATATATATGAAATACTTTGTAATATTATATATATATATATATATATATATATATATATATATATATGAAATACTTTGTAATATTATATTATATATATATATATATATATATATATATATATATGAAAATACTTTGTAATATTATATATACTAGCAAATATATGCACCCTCCGGGTGCAAGTATTTAAGTTTTAATGTAATGAAATATTGTATTAAATTAGAAAGTCTAATAAGAAGGCAGATAAAAAGATATGTAACAGAGTGGGGGTATAATAGAAAATAGAAATGAAACTTACTCTTCCATCACTCCCGTCTTTCATTGCTGAATTTTACTTATTTAACTATTTAGTTAAATTAGGAAATAAAGAATAAAATGACAGTTATTTTTTTTGTTAATGGATTTCATTTAATATTCATTGAAGAGATTTTTGCTTATATTCATTAAAATAAAACCAAACAATTAGAAATCAATAATACTAAGCACATATTTAATAAAATCACATTTTAATATCAATATGCAAATTAGCTTCCCATTCACACTGTAAACCGCTATTTTTGTATATATAAATACAATTGCATGTTATTTGTATGTAGACCTGGTCAACACCGGGGGTCCAGTGGCTTCGGCCCTGGATCTTTACGAGTTAATAGCGTCGATCCCAGGGGGCCATCCCCCCAGGCAACACCTGCCCCCTCGATTTAAAGGGGCAGGGCTGGGTTTATTGCCCAGTGCCTGAGGCGCCCCCCTTGAGGGGGAATGCCGACGGGATCGACGCAATTTTTCACCTGCCACTCCATGAGCTCCGGCTCGTGGGTGGTCCCACGTTAATAGGGACTTTGTGCCTGACCCGTACAGGTGGGGTACGCGGTAAATATCATGTAGATATGGTCAACACCGGGGGTCCAGTGGCTTCGGCCCTGGATCTTTACAAGTTAATAGCGTCGATCCCAGGGGGCCATCCCCCCAGGCAACACCTGCCCCCTCGATTTAAAGGGGCAGGGCTGGGTTTATTGCCCAGTGCCTGAGCGCCCCCCTTGAGGGGGAATGCCGACGGGATCGACGCAATTTTTCACCTGCCACTCCATGAGCTTCGGCTTGTGGGTGGTCCCACGTTAATAGGGACTTTGTGCCTGACCCGTACAAGTGGGGTACGTGGTAAATATCATGTAGATATGGTTAACACCGGGGGTCCAGTGGCTTCGGCCCTGGATCTTTACGAGTGAATAGCGTCGATCCCAGGGGGCCATCCCCCAGGCAACACCTGCCCCTCGATTTAAAGGGGCAGGGCTGGGTTTATTGCCCAGTGCCTGAGGCGCCCCCTTGAGGGGGAATGCCGACGGGATCGACGCAATTTTTCACCTGCCACTCCACGAGCTTCGGCCGTGGGTGGTCCCACGTTAATAGGGACTTTGTGCCTGACCCGTACATGTGGGGTACGCGGTAAATAAAAGATATGGTCAACACCGGGGGTCCAGTGGCTTCGGCCCTGGATCTTTACGAGTGAATAGCGTCGATCCCAGGGGGCCATCCCCCCAGGCAACACCTGCCCCCTCGATTTAAAGGGCAGGGCTGGGTTTTATTGCCCAGTGCCTGAGGCGCCCCCCTTGAGGGGGAATGCCGACGGGATCGACGCAATTTTTGCACCTGCCATTCCATGAGCTCCGGCTTGTGGGTGGTCCCACGTTAATAGGGACTTTGTGCCTGACCCGTACAAGTGGGGTACGCGGTAAACACAGTCAACACCGGGGGTCCAGTGGCTTCGGCCCTGGATCTTTACGAGTGAATAGCGTCGATCCCAGGGGGCCATCCCCCCAGGCAACACCTGCCCCCTCGATTTAAAGGGGCAGGGCTGGGTTTATTGCCCAGTGCCTGAGGCGCCCCCTTGAGGGGGAATGCCGACGGGATCGACGCAATTTTTCACCCGCCACCCCATGAGCCTCGGCTTGTGGGTGGTCCCACATAAATAGGGCCTTCGTGCCTGACCCGTACAAGTGGGGTACGTGGAAAATATCATGTAGATATGGACAACACTAATAAAAAGGTGAAGCAATTTTATTAATAATTGAGGTTTAAAATATAAATAAAATCATGGAGAATGTGATGTAAATAACGAAGGGAATTGTGACATGAGTAGTAATATAGTTTCGGTTACAGACAGAAAAACACACAATCTCCATTATAATAAGATATATATATATATATATATATATATATATATATATATATATATAATAACAGACAAAGCAGTCTTCCTCTCTATAGGTCTGCTGATGAGGCATAATAGGCTGAAATGTACATACAGAAATGTACATACATTTAAATAGGTATGCCCGCCTAATTCATTAATTATGAATTAATTAATTTTCAAAATTAGGTACGACTTCAATTAAGCACATATTCTCCCAAAATTGTCGGCTAAAAAGTCATATCAAACACATTGTTTGTTTGTTTACTTCTCATATTATATATATATATATATATATATATATATATATATATATATATATAAAATACTTTGCAATATCATATATATATATATATATATATATATATGAAATACTTTGTAGCATTATATGTATATATATAAAATACATTGTAACATTATATATTTTCTTTTTTTTGTGTGTCTATGTATGTATATATGTATGTATGTATGTATAAAATACTTAGTAACATGTACATGTATACTATGTACACATCGAGCGTTGACACCCGGAAGTGATTTTGTGCCAAAATTGATTAAAGGTCTGTCAAACATTTTTTCTGTTGTTCTTGTGCCATACATGTCCGTGATGTTTATGTCCGTATTCTATTTGAAGGGATCGCCACGGATTAAATAAATGTCCAAATCCAGACCCCCCAATTGACTCTTCCCAACTAAAACTATTTTTACAATTAATCAGTTTCAATATGACTCTGGGTGTCAACTCCACATTTGGGAAGAGGAGGGGAAGTGTGTGAGTACGTGTGTATGTGTGAAGAGTGTATCTACGAGTGTGTATGAGTGTGTGTATGTGGGAAGAGTGTATTTATGGGTGCGAGTGCGTGCTTGTTTCTATGTATGTGTGCGGGTAATATCCTTTTTTTTTAATGTGCACCTTGGCCGGCCCAACTGCCATTTTTACCTACTTTGACGTTAGCATGTTATTTCCCGTGTTGGTCTGCTTGGTCTGTCGGTAAACACTGATCAATGAAGTCAACCAGAAGCAATTAACAAGAGAACCCCCCCTCCCCTCCCAGAGTCTTAACAACCCCCACCCCTGCCCCAATCTCCCTATCACGTTTTTTTTTATTGAATTGTTTATTTATTTACGTTTGATTTAGCCGGAAGGGTAAAGTATTTTTTTCCTTCCTATTATTACCTTGTCCGGCATGTGTGCACTTGTACTTACGGAAGTACTATACTTGAAACAAATCTGTGGCATCTCCACAGAGGAAAATTGGAGTGAGTACCCGTGGTGTAGTGGGTTACGCGCTGGACTGCAGTCACACGTTGAAAGCACCGATAGCCGCTAGTCCAGCCCGGTCGGTGGGGCCTTTGCTTTGTTGGTTTGGTTTGGTTTGTTTTGTGGCATAGCAACCTTAGTGGATCATGTAATGCGAATAAAGTTTTGAAATAAATTCATTCTTAGTAGTATTATCTGTGTTATTCGGACTATTGTCCCCATCTTAATTGTTATTTGTACAACGTTTTGGCCGATATGCACCCGGCCTTCTTCAGGTATTTCTTGTCGGACTCGGGAACCTTCTCGGACTCGGGAACCTTCTTTTCGAACTCGGGAACTTTCTTGTCGTAATCGGGAGTCATCACGGAACTGAGTCCGACAAGAACTACCTGAAGAAGGCCGGAGGGCATATCGGCCGAAACGTTGTACAAATAACAATGAAGATGGGGACAATAGTCCAAATAACGCAGATAATACTAATCATCAGGCCTCATTCTTAGTAGATACTCAATTTTTTTATAAACACATTATTCTATTCAACCCATAGATGGGACCCTATCAGGTATTACCACTCCGGGTCAGAGTAGACCAGGGAGCAATGGTGATGAAGGGGTGCTCTACATTCCCAAACCTCCAAAACTGGAACCTCACCATCAGATAGAGTTTAACGTCATTCACAGGACATGTAGGCCCTCAGCCACCGCCTTCTAGCACCCATATGATAAAAAGGGTTTGGGCTTGTCATAAGGTCAATAGGGTTAGGGCAATCATATAGGTTCTAGGGCTTGACGTGAACAGCCGATTGATTGGAGGGGGCCTCTCCGACCACCCATCTAGCCTAAGAAAGGGCCAAAGTGGAGTATTGCAAATCATGGACAACAGGTGGCCCCATTGTGGGAGTCTTCTGTAGAGCTGCAGTCGGTGCATTCTAACGCCCCAACCGACAGGGCGGCTGGGCTTTAAAATTCACCGACTGCACCTTCGCGGAGAGGTAAGACCCCCCCCAATGTGTCCGCCTGTTGGCCGTGCGTAGCGAACCGTGATGCTTAAGGATGGAAGCCTGGTGGCTGAGCATTGCATAACACGCAACACTCCACTTCGATCCTTACTTAGGCTACACGGGCAGTCGGAGAGGCCACCCCCGATAAATCAGCTGGTTACGTCAAGCCCTAGCACCAATATGATTGTCTCAATCCTATTGCCCTTATGGCAAACCCCAACCCCTTTTTATCATATGGGTGCCAGAAGGCGGCGATTGAGGGTTCTTATGGCCTGTGTATGACGTTAAACACTATCTGATGGTGGGGTTGTAATTCTGGAGCTCTGGGGAACGCGGAGTACCCCTTCATCCCTATCACGCTCGGGTCTACTCTGACCCGGAGTACTTGTACCTGTTAGGGTCTCATTTATGGGCTAAATAGAAAAGTGTGTATTAAAAATGAGTTTAAAAAATCGTATAGGTGCTAGGACTTGAATAGAGTGAAATGTTTCAAGAACAAGGAAACAATTTTAAGGCTTTATTTTCAACTGGGGTTCAAAATCATCGAAGCTACCAGTAGAATTCAGAAAGTGAAAGGGAATAAAATGATATCTAACTGTAGTACCCTAATATCTCCAGTATAATACACTACTAAAAATATTATTTTATGATGTTAAATTCTATCTAATGGTGAGGTTCCAGTTTTGGAGCTCTGGGGAATGTGGAGTACCCCTTCATCACTATTTACTCCCAGGTCCACTCTGACCCAGAGTGGTAGTACCTGTTAGGGTCTCATCAATGGGTTGAAATAGAAAAAATGAGTTTAAAAAACGTGTTTAAAAAAATTGAGTTTAAAACAAAAAATTGAGTTCCCATCAAGAATGAATATAACAAAATTGTTTCGGCGTAAAATAACCCACAAGGGTTGACATGTCGTAAAATCCAACCAACCAACCAACCAACCAACTTCTTTTTTTTAAAAATATATTATTTTAATTTACTATTTTAATATCATCGTATTTGACTTTCATCTCTTCATCGTCTTTATTCTTTCCTATCATTTGTTTTTTCTCCCTGTGTGAATAGCATCCAAACGAAACGATTCCAACCCGGCCAGAATTTCTGCTTTTTCTTTTTCAATAACGAATAAAACGAATAAATGAAATAAAATACTAAAACTACATTTGATATGTATCGATAAAAATAATATTTTTATACGAATTCCAACATTCATTTTACTTTATTTTAATTTATTTTTATTTGTTTATTTATTTATTTCGGCAAAATTTCAATATCGACTTGCGTAGTCATATATCCACCATCGTCTGAAAAAGTGTAACACACTTGTTTAACATGGTTTTATATCCACGAATATTTCAATGCAACCTCTTTCTTTCTCGCTTTGCAAAATAAATAAATGAATAGATAAATAAATAGAAAAATAGTTAAATAAATTTCAAAAAAAAAAAAAAAAAAAAAAAAAGAAAATTAAAACAAAAAAAAATAACCCCTCAAAAATACGAATGAATAAATTTTGATTGCATCCACTGAATCGTTAGGATGAACAAAAGTAGCGGCTTCTTCCATTCTTCTCGCTGCTCCCCTCATGCCTCCCCCCTCCAACGACACCCAGCACATTTCCGTCTCGTGCTGTCTGCAATTCACTAACGTCAGCTCAGTTTCGCTTTTTCTTTCTTTTTTTTTTTTTGTTTTTTTTTTTGTTTTTTTGTTACCAATGCTTGGTCATTAAACAAGACACGCAACACTCGGTCAAGCCAATTCACAGTAAATCATTTTATGTAATTTCGTTAGTGGACCCTGAAATGGATGGGCAACGTAGCGACAATTGTTGATGTGATTTTGTCTGCTGGCTTTGAATTTAAAGATGTCCCCTCTTTATTGGCGCCAAACAAACGGGCTGACAACGACAGCAACGCTTACACAACTTTATCCCCTCTCCCCCCCCCAGTTCCCGCCACCGGCTTATCGGTAGCATCAACATTATCACCACTCTCACTAACAGCATTAAAATTATAATTGATAATCGTCTTAACAGTTGTAGCAATGGAAGTTTCAGTCGATGCCGTTACACCGGAATAATTTTTAGTAATACTAGCAAATATATGCAAGTATTTAAGTTTTAATATAATAAAATATCATGTTAAATTAGAAAGGCTAATGAAACTGAATATGAATTCAGATAAAAATATTTGGAACAGAGGGGGGTATAAATGGAAAATAGAACAACTTTGAAACTAACTGTTCCACCATTTTCCCTTACTCCCGTCTTTCAGTGGTAAATTTCCCTAATTTAACTATTTAGTTAAAATAGGAAGAAAAGAATAAAATTACAGTTATTTCTTTATGTTAATAGATTTCTGTTAAGATTTATCCCCGAGATTTTTGCTCATATTTATTAAGATAAAACCAAACAATTAGAAATCAATAATACTAAGCATATATTTATTAAAATCAAATTTTTTAAGATCAATATGCAAATTAGCCTTCCCATTCACACACTGTAAACCGCTATTTCGTTGAATATATAAATATAATTGCATGTTATTAGTGTGTAGATATTGTTAACAGTCTTAATGATGTAAAACAATTTTACTAATAATTGAGGTTTAAATAAAAATAAAATCATGGAGAATGTGATGTAAATAACAAAGGGAATTGTGAATTGAATAGTAATATAGTTTCGGTTACAGACATACAAACCACATCTCCATTATAATAAGATTAGAAGATTTTATACTTTGATTGGCTTGGACAGAATCGAGTTAGACAGAAAGTCATATTTATGAACTATCAAGGACTGAACATACTATAATTTCCTTGTAAGGTTATCTTGCTTTTCGCTGTGCTACGGGAAGGGTATCTTTGCGGGATTTATATCTCGCTGGAGAGCATACATTATTATTAAACAAATAAACTGATCGCAGTGAAATAAGGGGTAGGAAAAGAAAAGTAGGTCAATGTTAGGACAGCGAAAGATTATGGACAGCATGAGTTTTCACAAAGGTAAAGTTTTAAACAATTCAAATTGGCTTATTTCATTAGACAGTCAAAATTGGTTTATTTCATTAGATTGTTTAAATTGGCTTATTTAATTAGACAGTTAAAATTGGCTTCATTAGACAGTCCAATTTGGCTTCTTTTATTAGTCAGTCCAAATTGTCTTATTTCATTAGACAGTCCAAATTTACTTATTTCATTAATTGTCCAAATAGGCTTCTTTCATTAGTCAGTCCAATTTGGCTTATTTAATTAGACAGTCCAAATTGTCTTATTTCATTAGACAGTCCAAATTTACTTATTTCATTAATTGTCCAAATAGGCTTCTTTCATTAGTCAGTCCAATTTGGCTTATTTAATTAGACAGTCCAAATTGTCTTATTTCATTAGACAGTCCAAATTTACTTATTTCATTAATTGTCCAAATAGGCTTCTTTCATTAAACAGTCCAATTTGGCTTCTTTTATTAGTCAGTCTAAATTGTCTCATTTCATTAGACAGTCCAAATTGGCTTATTTCATTAGACAATCAAAATTGGCTTACTTTATTAGATTGTTCAAATTTACTTATTTCATTAATTGTCCAAATAGGCTTCTTTCATTAGACAGTCCAATTTGGCTTATTTAATTAGACAGTCCAAATTGTCTTCTTTCATTAGACAGTCCAAATTGTCTTATTTCATCAGATTATTCAAATTGGCTTATTTTATTTCAGTCCAAATTGACTTATTTAATTAAATTGTGCAAATTGGCCTATTTCATTAAGACACTGTTTTCTTTTCTTTTTCTTTTTTCCTTTTTCACAACATGATATATCAAATAAGGTAAAGTTGATTGGTTGGTTGGTTGGTTGGATTTTACGACATGTCAACCATTGTTGGGTTATTTTATGCTGAAGGTATTTTGTTATTTTCATTCTTGATGGGTACTCAATTTTTTTAAAACACACTTTTTAATGCTCATTGTTTCTATTTAAAACTGAGTTTAACCGGTCCCATATAAATGTATGTAAATTTATAGTTTTAGATCGGCACACATACTTATTAATAAATTAACTTTAACTTAATAAAATCTCAGGAAGGTGTAATCAGCGTCCTTACCACGAAGATATGTTAGTTATATCTTGCACAGGATCAAACAAAAACCTTAATTCTATTAGATAGGCGTACTTGAAACCATATAACTATATGCAAATTAATAGATTTAGATCGACATACTTGGAACCTTATAACTGTATACTAATTAATAGTATTAGATCTGAATACTTGTCACCATATAACTATATGCAAATTAATAGTATTAGATCAGCATACTTGCAATCATATAACTGTATACAAATTGATAGTATTAGATCTGAATACTTGTCACCATATAACTATATGCAAATTAATAGTGTTAAATCAGCATACTTGGAACCATATAACTGTATACAAATTGATAGTATTAGATCTGAATACTTGACACCATATAACTATATGCAAATGAATAGTTTTATATCGGTATACTTGGAACCATATAATTGTATGCTTTAGATCGACGCACATACTTGCTAATTAATTAATTTTAACTTAATAAAATCTCAGGAAGGTATAATCAACGTCCTCACCACGAAGATATATTAGTCATATCTTGAACAGGATCAAACAAAAACCTTAATTAATACAATTAGATAGGCGTACTTGAAACCATATAACTATATGCAAATTAATAGATTTAGATCGGCATACTTGGAACCTTATAACTGTATACTAATTAATAGTATTAGATCTGAATACTTGATACCATACAACTGTATGCAAAGTAATAGTATTAGATCTGCATACTTGAAACCATATAATTGTATGCAAATTAATAGTTTTAGATCGGCACACATTACTTGCTAATTTATTAATTTTAATTTAATTAATAAAATCTCAAGAATGTATAATCAGCGTCCTCATCACGAAGATACGTTAGTCATATCTTGAACAGGAGCAGGCAAAAACATTTCTCTGCCCTAATGTCCGTGATATTTTCTTTTTTTCTTTTCAAAATGTCCGCTCTAGCCGAAGTCCATCATTTTCCCGCCCTGACAGTCGCGACAAATCAAGTGGTTCTCGTGACGAATGCACTCGGCTTTACTTCACACATCAAACACCTGTTCAGGTAAGATTAATGAAGGTCAGACCATTGTGGAACCAGTCAACCCCCCACCCACACCCCACACCTTCGTAAAATAACACAAAGGATGTCCGCCAATGCCTCTACACAATTCTTTGTATTTGTTGAGCTTTTTTTTTGTCTTTAATTTTTTAAATTTTACTTTTTTTTTTTTGTTTTTTTCTTTTTTTTTTTCGGATGGCACCACTCTTTCAGTCGTGCCAAAAGACGTCCTGAAGAATAAAACTTGTTGATTAAAATCTCACTCGCTCGCTTTGTCTTTTCTTTCTTTCTTTTTTTCTTTTTTTTTTTTTTTTTTTTGCATGCCGGTGGGTAAGATGTGTGGTGGTGGGTGTCTTAAAAAGTATTTGTGTCCCCCCCCCCCACCGCCTGTTGGGCAAGTGCTACTCTTGTTGTTGTTATTTTTGCAACGTGATATGTATGTTTCTATTTTTTTATTCTGTTAGAAGCATTCGCAAGACTGGTGAGATTCTTTCCTGTCTCGACCCATTACTTAACTTTTTCATCAAGCACTTAACTCTTTGTCTACCAAATTTACCCCACGGCTCTACTAAATTTTCTTGGTATTTTTTCACCTGTATAATGGGATATTTCAAAGTCCACTATCTATTCACCCCAGGACTCATTCTATTCAAATAAAGTCCTATCATTATTTTAATCTGAGTCCTTCTGCTCAATTATAATTAACTAACTACCAGTCTTTGTACACAGGTAGGATGTGACACAAGGCCGTAACTATGGAGTATTCAGCGAGGATTGTTTTGTAGCAATCAATCTGCGAGACTAGCTTGCTAACCCCTACACCTCGATGGGACGCTCAAAGTATTAACCAACTCGTTCAGCGCGGGTAGAATGTGATAACATGTCGCAAGTATGGAGCATTCAGTAAGGATCGAACTCGCTTTTTAGCAGTAATAATTCTGCGAGACTAGCTTGTTAACCATTACACCCCGATGAGATGCTCCCATATTGCGGGGGGTATTTGTATACAAATGTCTGAAACAGTGTGCAGTTAAATGGTGTCAAGTATTCCCATTAAATAATAATAATTTCATACGCACATACGCACGTGGATACGGTCATTCATACGCACACACGCGCGTGGGTACGATCATAACGTCACAGTCTACACGAATTTTCATGCACACGCACATGACAACATACGCACACGTACAAACAAAAAAAGCGCATTCCCGTAAACATGCAACACGAGAATACAGTTATAAAAAAATACCATCTGTAACATTTTCAAAAAAAAAAAATTCATTTAACTAAAAATGCCATAACAAGACGACAACTAATTCAGTTCCAGTGTTCTTCTGAAAAAGAGATTTTATCTCGAAATATCAAGAATAAATTACAGGTTAACAAACAACACCATTGTTACCTTATTATTTTTTCTTTACACCTGCATTGTGATAGCCTTCAGAATCAACCTCCAAACCAATATATACACAATGCTTCAATCAAATTATAAAACTCTTAATAATTCTATTTAATAACAATAATAATAATCAGTTATTTGCATACGGTTATGGTCTCACCTACTCCTATCTGATACTAATAATTTTGATCCATAAATGGGACCTTAATAGGTACTATTACTCAGGGTCAGAGTCTACGAAAGAGGATGCTGTCATCGTATTCTAAGCCCCCAGGGACAGGCTACCCAGGTAATTAAACTACGTTAAGAGAATAAAGATATTTCAGTCTAATATGTAAGATAGATAATATTGCGTGGTTCTTATTTGTGTTTGCCAAGGTGAAGAAGGAATTGAGGATAATTAGCCATTAATTCCTCACCTACCCTTTCTCTCTCTGTGTCTGTCTGTCTGTCTGTATATTGATCACAACGTCTTATTAGGCGACTGTCACTCCTTCATTCATTGTCCGTTTGTGAGCTCGTTCATGACTTTTCAATCCTGCCAAAGTTTTGCATAATTTAAAACATATCTGGCACGCATAACGATTGGTGTTGACGGAGTCGACAGGTGTTGCATACTCATCACTGTAAACTTTCATGTGAAGCTTAAGACCACCAGATGTTCGGCACACTTTTGTGCAGCAAGAACATAACATGTCCTCATGTTGGAAATTAGAGTGTGGTATGGTAGAGACAACAATTACAGTCTGGTAGCTCTCATGTGATTTCTTTCATATATATATGATTTCATGTGATATATATATATATATATATATATATATATATATATATATATGTATACCAAGCGTGTTGGTAGATCCTTGCGGAGAGAAAAACCCCGGCAGAGAGTTTGATTGTAAAAATATACTACCAAACATCAACCAGGAAGAAAAAAAATTTTGAAAAAAAGAAAAGACCAAGATATTCGTACCAACAAAAAATAATCTATTGGTATAGTATTTGGCCAAAAGAAAAACAATTTATATGTATATATATGTATATAAGATATATATATATTCATATAACCGCTAGGAGAAGCTAATTTGTAAAAGTGCTCGATACCTAAGTAGAGCCAAGTAATAAGGATATCTACTGAGTCAGACGAACCTACTATTAGTTTCGCATAAAGCTCTTCAGGCTAAAATCTGACAGATTTTAGCCCTGAAGAGCTTTATGCGAAACTAATAGTAGGTTCGTCTGACTCAGTAGATATCCCTATATATATATATATATTATTATATATATATATATATATATTGAACGAGGTTCTTTGCGTTTCACTTTGAAGAGAAATACTTGGGTAGACTGAGTTTTATAGCCTCGGAGGGTCAACCAGCCTTGGAGAATGAAATATTCTCCATTCAAAATCCGAGGAGTGCAGAGAAGCGAAAATCTTTGTAACAGTCTCACACCACTTTTCTGTTATTAGTTCATTTAAATTACCTCATTACCATAAACAAATACCCCCAGTGAAGCCAACTTTTGGCCGTAGGTGGTGACCTATGATGCTTAAAGATGGAATCCTGATGCTTGAGCAGTCCATGACATGCAACACTTCACTTTGCTCCTTACTTAGGCTAGACGGTCAGTCAGAGAGCCCCCCCCCCGATCAATCGGCTAGTCACGTCAAGCCCTAGCACCTATATAATTATCCCAAGCTCCAACACTTTTTTATCATATATGTGCGGCGACTGACGGTCTTCATGTCCTGGGTATGACATTAAACTCTATCTGATGGTGAGGTTACAGTTCTGGATGTCTGAGAAACGTGGAGTACCCCTTCATCACCATTGCTCATAGATCCACTCTGACCCGGAGTGGTAGTACCTGTTAGTGTCCCATCTATGGGTTCAATAGAAACAAATATGTTTGAAAGAAAATGAGTACCCGTCAAAAATGAATAAAACAAAAACACATTCGTCATAAAATGAGCCAATGCGTTGACAAGCCATAAAACCGAACCAACCAGCCAACCAACCAACCAACCAACAGTGTAGATTGTCCAATGAACTGTTCGACCCTCATACATCCTGTTCACCGGTTGGTTGGTTGGTTGGGTTTTACGGCATTTCATCCCTTGTCGGGTAATTTTATGCCGAATAAGTTTTCTTTATTCATTCTTAGTGGGTAATTAATTTTTTGAGTACATTTTTAAACTCCTTTTTTTTATTTGTTTAACACATAGATAGGACCGTAACAGGTAATACCACTCCGGGTCAGCGTAGACCTGGAAAGTAATGGCGAGGAAAGGGTACTCCACACACCCCAGAGATCCCAAATTGGAGCTTTACCATTAGAGGCAGTTTAACGTCAAACCCGGGGACACTGTGCTCGACGGGAGAGCGCGTTTATCTATCTATGTACCTGTCTATGTATCTCTCTATCTATCTATCTAGCGGGTGGAGTAGGAACACCTGACAATTTTTATTGTTTAACTAATACAATGCTTTGATATTAAACTTAAAAACAGTCAGGTGCTTTTGCTCCACCCTGTATGCACACACACACACACACACACACACACACACACACATTCATTATATATATATATATATATATATATATATATATATATATATAATGAACACACACACTGTTCATATACATATATATATATGTGTATGTCAGCATGTGCGTTCCTTTTATGGGGCACCCTGTGAGTAAGCAACTGTACTAATTCAAACACATTTTCTGTGTAAACCTATTTCTTTCCCACCACATATTTTTCATTATATATAAAAAAGTAAAAGCCGTCGGGGCGGCTAAAGTCGGTATCAACCAGTCAGCGAGGGAGTCTATCTCCTTTTCAATAGCGCTAGACCAAGGAGATTGTTTTTTTTTAGCATTTGAGGTGGAGCGCCAAACCTACCACCAGATCCCTGTGCTACTCATACGCTGAGTTGGCGAGGACCGGTATCGAACTAGGAACCTTGTGGTTTCTAGCCGAACGCTCTACCGACTGAGCTAACCCGGCCCTATTGATAATACAGTTTTATATATTTATAAGTAAAGACAGCTGAATGCCATTGATAGAGCATATATATCTAAATTAGGGCACAGAAGATAGGAAGTCAACGGCGTTTGGTAACTGACATTTTTCCGTCCATGATATTTTCAAAGCAAGTTTAAAATTGCCATTGATTTTATGTCTTCGCTTATATATATATATATATATATATATATATATATAATATATATATATATATATAATAAAGCATCCACAGACACGTGTTTCGGCGTTTCATACCTTTTCAGTGTGGCTAGACACAACAACTATCCTTGGCTAGGGACGAACTCAGACTAACTGTTTGCCAGCCTGATATTTCATCCCCTCAACCACTGGAGTGGTGTTTTTAAACTATTAGATACATAGGTTTGTTTATATATTTTTATGATCACAGAGAGATCAAGTTTGCGGGCAAACGATCATTGCTTATATGCTTATTATATATATATGAAAGTAAACAAACAATGTGTTTGAGATGGCGATAGCCGACAATTTTGAGAGAACATGTGCTTAATTGAAGTCATACTTAATTTGAAAATTAATTAGTTGGTAATTAATGAATTAGGCAGGCATATCTGTTTAAATGTAAGGCGTAAACAAATCGAGAAAAAGTCAATCTCTGCCGAAATGTACATACAGAGATTGACTTTTTCTCGATTTGTTTACGCCTTACATTTGAACAGCTATGCCCGCCTAATTCATTAATTATCAACTAATCAATTTTCAAATTAAGTATGACTTCAATTAAGCAGATATTCTCCCATATATATATATATATATATATATATATATATATATATATATATATATATATATATATATATATACGTGTGTGTGCACACACTTACGTAAACATATATAAAAGTTGGTATATAAAAATTTTGGGTAATTGTTAACATTGTAATCTTGTTAATCTAGCAATTTACCCAATGTTTCCCGTGTCTCGCTGGATATTTCATATATTTCTCAAAATCACTTCATCAAACAATTTTTTTTTACATATAAATCCTACTGTTGTCTTTGCAATAAATAATACAAAAACAAAAGTGACAAAAATACGACTCGGATAAAAAGTTGTACTGGAAATTCGCCTGACGTTGGCTCGGTAAAACTTAGGGTAAGGAAGCCTGGACGTCATAAGATCAAAATTACCAAAACATCTTCCGTAATTCACAATATTACAATATTACAAATAAAACAAACTTGTAAATTTAAAAAAAAAATACACGGGTATTGATATATAGATTACAGAAAAATATTATTTAACTTATAGTAAAAAACAAGAAAACAGAAGTAGTGTAAAGATATATGTAAATTAACTAAATCATAGTATAAAAAAAAGAAGTGAGATTACAGAATAAAAAATAAAATATTAAAAAAATAAATAAATAAAAAAATAAAATTGAAAAGTCCCCCCCCCCAATTTGGAATATGAGATTTGCTTATTTTTTTATTTTTTATTTTTAAATTTGAAAATGTGCACAGCTGAATATCTTATAATCAAGTGATGTCTCTATCACTTCTTACGCCCTGTCGGCTGGGCGTTAGAATGCACCGACTGCACCTCTGCAGAGGGGTAAGACTCCCCCAATGGGACCACCTGTTGGCCGTGAGTGGCGACCCGTGATGCTTAAGGATAGAACCCAGGTGGATGAGCAGTTCATGACTTGTAATACTCGACTTTGGTCCTATCTTGGGCTAGACGGGCGGTCGGAGAGGCCCTCTCCAATCAATCAACTGGTCACGTCAAGCCCTAGCACCTATATGATTTTCCCAACCCTATTGACCTTAAGGCAAGCCCCAACCCCTTTTTATCATATGGGAGCTAGAAGGCGGTGGCTGCGGGTCTACATGTCCTGGGAATTACGTTAAACTCTATCTGATGGTGAGGTTCCAGTTTTGGAGGTTTGGGGAATGTGGAGCACCCCTTCATCACCATTGCTCCCTGGTCCACTCTGACCCGGAGTGGTAGTACCTGTTAGGGTCCCATCTATGGGTTAAATAGAAAAATGTATTTATAAAAAAATTGTATTATCCATTAAGAATTGATTTATTTCAAAACTTTATCGGCATTAAATGACCCACTGAGGTTGATATGCCGTAAAACTAAACCAAACCAAACAAAACCAAACCAGCCTCCCTACCAGCCATCACCCCTGGGAGGTCCCCCACGCAGTATCTACAGTGGACACAGTTTATCAATGTAGGTCATTGCCGAACAGCCCAGACTGGTGTGTCCATGTGTAGTTGTCCACAGGAGAACATCACTTATGATGAGCGACAATAAATAATCTGTATTCACAATTCTGTATTGCATCTTAGACAATTTGGATGGTGTCATTTTTAACGAGAGGGTGTTGCAGAATGATAACGGACGGAAGATTTAGGAACAACTGTATTGATATTATTAATAGTCACACAGTGTGCATTGTATGCAGCCATTTTTATAACAGATTTTTATAATTGTGCGATTCTCTTGAGCAATGAATATGCGTTTGCTGCAATGTAGGAATTTAAAAATCCTTCTGAATAATAAATAATTCAATATGTTACGTAATGGGGTGACGTGGAGCCATGAGAGTAACATGATATGTAAATTATCACGGGAAGCTTTAAGCAAGAATTTTTAGTTAGATGAGAATGGAAAAGTTTAAATGATGATTCAGCATAGACACATGTCATGATTCCATTGGACGAGCGAATGAGACGTGGCAAAGTGGCAGACAGAAGGAGTGAGAGGTCAAAGTGTGAATTGAGTCTGGGAGAAGGTATTGAGAGAGCAAGACTTTAATTTCTTGCTCTCGACAGTTTCTCTGGGAAATAAAGTTCTCCTGAGAAAAAAGAAGTGACCTTGTGTTATTGCTAAAAACTCTAAATGGCACAAGGCAAGGTATCCTTCAGCTCCTTCAAGTTGGTTTCGAACTACACACATCATAAAACTGCCAGTCAACTGAACAGCAGCCTAACAACCAGGATCTCTCAATGTAATACCGGACGAGAGAAATAAGTATTCAAATATTTCTACTATCAACGCATCATCACCCCATTCGCTCCAAGAGCTGTAAAGTAGAAAAGTTTTAACACATCATCTCTCCGTTCGGAAATGAGTGTCAGAAAGTAACGAGAGTTGACACGTCATCTATGTATTATTATTATCTATAACTCTGCACCAATATGTTTGTCCCAATTATATTTTCCTTAAATCAACCCCAAACGTTTTGTCATATATGTGTTAGAATTTTTTTTACTATAAAAACATCGAATAAGAGTGCAGTCTGTGTGCCGGCCAAACCTGTGCTTGCTGAGGGCCACGTGCAACCTGGGGACTGTGTTTGACATACCTTCCCTAAACAAACTGAAACCCATGAGCCAGACAAAGCAAAGCTTATTACGAAGATGGGTCAAAGGTACCTAAACTTTGACACTCACCTCCCTTGAGCGCAGTCTGTGTGCCGGCCAAACCTGTGCTTGTTGAGGGCCGCATGCAGCCCGTGGGCCGTGTGTTTGACATACTTGCAAAGGTACGTAAACTTTGAACCCTCACCTTCCCTGCTCAAGATGTCGATTGCTGTTGGATGAAGTGGTATGCCAAACATTTGATCTACTACCAAACCGAGAAACTAGCATAACCAAAGATATTAAAATGTCACCTTTTATGTTTCTGGCTATTTTGAATGAAAAGAACAGGAGGGAATATTTAATGATACAGCCTTTTTTTATTGTCAAAAGTATGGAAATGCTATTTTGAAATCGTGGAGATTTAAATATTCCACTTTATATCTCGGTTCAGTGGGTGTTTTTGTTGTTTTATGATGTTTAATGTTGTCAATGTTGTCAAATTGAAGACTTGCTGAATTTCTTTTAGAAAGATCTTTATTTATTTGTTAGATATGCCCTCCTTTGACATATTCCGTTCTCATAAAAAAAGGAATCTTTCCCCAAAACATAAACACTATTAATACAATACTACCGAGACCTGTGGATATACCACAGTATGATAATTCAATTATTATAACGTCTGATATGTTTACTTAAGAGCAACATAGTTCAATATGTAGGTAAAAGAAAGTAAAGTCGTCGGGGCGGCCTAATGTCGGTATCAGCCATGCAACGAGGGAGTATATCCCCTTTTCACTAGCTCTAGACCAAGGAGATTATTTTAGCGTCTGAGATGGAGCGTCACACCTACCATCAGCTCCTTACTTTACCGCACAGATCCCTGTGCTACTCATACGCTGAGTTGGCGAGGGCGGGTATCGAACTAGGAACCTTGTGGTTTCTAGGCGAACGCTCTACCGACTGAGATTTAACTCTCGCTCACTTTTTTCTTTCTTTCCTTATTTTCATCATTTCCTTATGTTCGATTGAAGTACATTAGCGTTATCGCTTCTGCGCGCTCACATCATCTCTCTATGTTTCCCCTACTCACTTTCGTTCTTTCTTATTATATTCTTTTTTGTAGCATGTCCTTTTTACCCCCTTTCTTTCCTTATAATAAAAACGGAATGGCCCATTATTTAGTTAGAAATAAGAATTCGGTGGATAAGCAACACCAGATAATCGAAATTTACATTTTTGCATTTCATCTTGGACGAATTTGGACGGTCTCATTTTTAAGCAGGGGGCGTTACAAAATGATAACTGGAGTACAATTAAGGAACAAGATTATTACTATTTATATTAGAAATACTAAAAAAGGCATATAAAAAGATTACACTTATTTCAATTATATTTTAATTGTTTTTTTAATATAAAATTGAAAGTGCTGCATGAGGATAACGGTCGTACTTTTAAGGAACTAGTACTTCTCTGCCTCTCTCTGTCTCCGTCTGTCTGTCTGTCTGTCTATAAGGTCATCCAAATGACTGGTAAGTAAGGGATGATTCTATTTGGGATCTTCGAAATCTCACAGTACAACCATACTGTATGCTCTTGTAGATGCAAATATATATGCTCATGCAAGGATTTTTATAAATCCCTATAGAGAGCTCAATGTATAATAATCAATAAATTAGATTATATACAGAGCAATATTCAACTTTCAAAGAAAGAAAAAACTTAACAAACCGTCATCCCGTTATATATATATATATATATATATATATATATATATATATATATATATATATATAAATTGATAATAAAGTAAGTCTAATGAGTCGGAGACTATCTACCTAGGTTTTTCCTAATGGTTTATCAGGATAATTCTCACTGCCTATATATATATATATATATATATATATATATATATATATATATATATATATTAAATTTTTACTTGAAGGCACTACAACGCATGTATCGCATAAAATTCGATCGAATTTTATGCGATACATGCGTTGTAGGTGCCTTCAAGTAAAAATTTAATATATACTTTATTCAGCAACGTTTCTAAAATAAACAAACATCCAAAAATCTTATATATATATATATATATATATATATATATATATATATATATTAAAAATAAGTTTTTATACAGAGGTTTGAGAAAACATTTATCTTAGGTTTCTGGCTAATGCCATCATCAGAATGTCATGCCTCTCGTGTTGGTAAAACAAACAAATCATATTTCGGTTGGAAAAGGAACGTTGTTAATCTTAAAATAAGGTCACAAAGAAACCTAAGTTAAATGTTTTCTAAAACCTCTGTATATAAACTTTTTTAAAAATAAATACAGCTCTTACATTCGTAATTGAGCACTTGAATTTCTTTTATTTCAACTCTGAAATATTACAACAAATCTCTCTCTCTCTCTCTCTCTCTCTCTCTCTCTCTCTCTCTCTCTCTGTCTCTGTCTCTGTCTCTCTCTCTCTCTGTCTCTGTCTCTGTCTCTCTCTCTCTCTCTCTCTCTCTCTATATATATATATATATATATATATATATAATGGGTTCTTATGTGTCCAACGGGAGAAAATGAGATATCTTATAAAAAAAAAGGCCTGCAAAAGGGTTTGAATTTTCATTTTTCAAATTTTATTTTATCTTATTTTCGCTTTTCTTGTGAGGGAATTAGAGCAAAAGAAAGAAAATCAAACTTAATCGTTTTTACGATACCATGCTTAGCTTTATTTTACCGTCCGTATTAACTTTCTTTTATCAACTTTAATATATACACTTGTCTGTTGATTACGGATTTGACTTGAGGTCGAGGGGTAAGGAGTCGGAGTGATGTAAAGTCTGTCGAGTTTCGCTCCCGGCTAGAAGAAATTGTTAAGTCTAACCACACTGATGTGACGTGAAACGTTGAAACACAGTTTTGTGAGTGATTATATATATATATATTTTTGCAATTGCTGCATACCCCCTACCTTGTATAGATAGAGAAGTTTCAAACATCCACTTTGGGTATTTAAGGGAATTCAGAGGAGAGCTACTAAATTAGTGAATAATGTAAAATCCCTTTCATATGAAGAAAGACTTAGGAACATTGACTTACCAAGTCTTGTTTATCGACGTACAAGAGGGGATATGATTGAAGCCTTCAAATATACACATGGTTTTTATTCAACGAACTCTGATCTACTAAAGATTGCTCAAAATATCAATACCAGGGGTCATGAATTAAAACTCCTAAAATAATTTTGTAAAGCAAATGCAAGACAAAGTTATTTTAGTAACAGAGTGGTGAATACATGGAATAAACTACCATCATCAATAGTGAATGCCCCCATCTCTAAACACCTTTAAGGCAATGTTGGATAATTTGTGGAATGATTATAGATATTCTGTGGAATTAAGATGACAAGTCTCAGACCTAATATACTAGCTTAAAGGATATTATTATTATTATTATTATTATTATTATTATTATTATTTAGATCACTCTCGTACCTCAAACTTTAGTCCTGAACACAATGCAAAAGAAAAAAAAAAGAAATCGACCGAGTAACAGCTCGTATCTTGGAAAGGTCGTAAGTCGAGTTAACACTGTCTTTCTTATTTCCTATTTGGTGTTTTTGTTAAATTCATCCAATACAAAACCATGATAAGAACAAACATTGAGCCTTACCTGAAATGAAGATTGTGTAATTCACAATGCATGCTGGGATATATGCAACAGAAGAATATCCTGAAAATAAAATAAGAATAAAATAGAATAAAATAAAAATCAGAAAGTACCAAAATAAGAAATAATCAAAAGAAAGTTTTTTTTATCGTTGAATTGACTATTCCATTTGAAGAAAATCTTGATTAAGCCCATCAGCGTAAGTTGGAAAAATATGAAGACCTACGTTAACAATGCGTCAGAAACGGATGGATAACAAATGTATTTCCCATCGAAGTAGGATGCCGGGGATTTATTACCAACTCAACCTTGGCGTTTTTGTCTAAACTTGGACTTTCTCCACCAGACAAGAGGAAATACATAAAAAAAGATCCAGGAGAAAGCTCTAACCGCATCAGCGTGGATATGGCAGTCCTATATTGTGACATCAAACCGACAAAGTTTGGTGGTATCGTGAGATACTGCTGGGGCGCTCTGGGTTAGTGGTAATGATGCTTCGGCCCCGAAACCATGCCTGAACCCAGAGTCATCATCTGATGAAGGCTTTGTTGGTTGCAATGCTACTGTGTAAATAGCAGTCATTGTATGAAGATTATTTTAAAAAAAAACTTTGTGAGAGAAAAGTGCTAAAAAAGAAAAAAAAAGCACAAAAGAAATAAAAGATGATTCAAAAACTGGAAAGAAAGAATTAGGCTGAAAGGAAATAAATTTCTTGAAGGAATGAATCCACAAAGAGGCTTTAGAAAGAAAATGTTGAGAGTTGTAAAAAAAAAAATAGAAAAGATAAGAATAAAGTTAGAGAAAAAGAAAAAGAAATGCATACAGATGATCATTGTCAATATATCACGGCTATTTGATAAACTGTTACTCAACCTGACCCATTGAGTGCAATACTACAAAAGTATGTACAAGGGATATCAAGACCTCAAACAATACAATTTCAACCAACAAAGTTTCCATATTTAACAATTAGAAATATTTAAAACATATATGCCGTCTTATTAAGTTTTCATTCCAATCTTCAGTAAATACCACTTCAAATACAACGTCAATTTGTTCATCTTAAGGGTCACGTAAGTAATAATACATTTACGCATATCAGTTTAATTAGGAATTAACTAAACTTTTAAGAGAAACGATGACAAAAATGGAAGAAGGAATAATGTAGAAAGAAACAATAAAACAATTCCTCAGGATTAGTAACAAAATGAATATATATTTTCTGAAAAAAACAAAAAACAAAACAAAAAAACAACAAAAAATGCGATTATTTTCAATGTTTTTGTATGATGCAAAAACTCCCGAAAGATTGCTAGTTCTAGTGTAATCTATAAATGCAATAGAGGAAGTCCCCGTGGCGTAGTGCCTAACATGCTAAACTGGGACAGTGTCATTAGCGTGTTTGAACTTCAATCCGTTATTGCGTTCACTTTCAGCCTAACACCCCTGAGAAAGGTATGAAACCACTCATCCCCTAGCTATGGGTTAAATAGTACCACGGTTGTTATTCTGTAAGGATTACTTAGAAAATAACCAACGGTATTTCATATACCAAAAAACAAAAAAAATAATTTTAATAAGATGGGTGAATCAAAAATCAGTAAATTAACAAATTTTTTTTCAGTATAAATAAAATAAAATAACTTTAAGTGTCAAGGAATATATAATAACTTTTAGGATTACCTGCTAGAATATGTAACGAAATTAAATAAGAACGCATATAAAAGGATTACACTTATTTCAATTATATTTTATTTGTTTTCTATATAAAATCATTCATAGGATTGATTTTAATACGATGGAGAATGAAACAATGATATTAAAGATCAGTAATTATTTATTTAACCCGGTTTAATTAAGACCAGTATGCAAGTTAACCACACTATATATTATGTAAATCTTTATGGCTTAGTGATACGTAAGATACATTGCAGAATTTTAAATGCACTAATAACATGGGCTGTTTTGAGGCAAATCTAACTCAGATTTTAATGGAGACCTTGTAAATAGATAATATTTATTCCATGTAGTAATCATTTTGACTATAAATTGCATACTTATTGACAAACTTACGTGAGTGTATTGTGACATAATCGGTGACGTAATTTCTGTTCCAGACAGACAGACACTGAATCTCCATTATAATAAGATATTGAATTTTCAGATTATTGTCCTCATCTTTATTGCTATATACATAATGTTTCGGCCGATGTGCCCTCCGGTCTTCTCCAGTTGTTTCTTGTCGAACTATGGACCCTTCATGTCGTAATCGGAAGCCTTCACGGAACTTCGAATCGAACCCTTTATTCAATCCACGGAGGTAGACTGTTCTCATTCCGTTAATCATGACCGGATACAAGTGTTAAGCTAAGTTAAAAGTTTTATTATCACCCTTGACCAGGATTGAACCTGCAACCTAGAGATGATTGTCTCTTAGAACTATAAATTAAACCCTTATATCCATTGCACCATGTGTCCAACTATCAGGCATTATCTAAAAAAATCAGACAAAAAGTATTTTTAGTTTAAAGGAAAAGGTGAACCGGCATTGTCCGGGCTTTAATATTTTGGAAAAAACAAATGGAAAAATCCTTTTATCTCTTTTTGCTATTTGTATTTCTTCCTTCTTCCTTCTTTCTTTCATTCGTTCGTTCGTTCCTTTGCTTGTTCGTTTGTTCATTTCTTCCTTCTTTTCGTTCGTTCATTCCTTTCTTTACTTGTCCGTTCACTCGTTTGTTCGTTCGTTCCTTCTTCTTTTCGTTCGTTCGTGCATTCGTTCGTTCGTTTATTCTTCATTTCATTCCTTCATTCCTTCATTTTCTTGTTCCTTTCTTCTTTTCTCCTTTTCTTCTTCGTTCATTTGTTAGTTTGTTCGTTCGCTTGTTTATCTGTTTTTATCCTTTCCTCATCTCTTAATTCATTCGTTCATTCATTCGTTCGTTCGTTCCATCCTTCCTTCGTTTGTTCGTTATTTCCAGATGGCCTACAGAAATTATTTATCTATCTTAAATCATGTCCACAAACAGATATATATATATATATATATAGTGTGGGATAGACACGGTTTCAGCTTTTACTGGAACGGTATGCCAAAGTGCAGTATTATTTGGAGAGTGCTCAATATAATATAGAGCTATTATATAATATTATAAACAAATATATAAAGGTTTTATATATTTAATGACATAGGAACAGTCACGACCATTGGTTTCATGTATGCGTAACCGCAAACATTCGTCAGGTGACGTTGGGGTTTTAAGTCTATATATATATATATATATATTATATATATATATATGTGTGTGTGTGTGTGTGTGTGTGTGTGTGAAAGAAACTTTAAACAATTTTATTTCCACAGAAACCCATAACTAGTTAATGGGGCACAATGACATGATTGGATAGAGCAAGTTTTCTGCAACAAATCAAATTTTCTATACAACTGTTTACTCATTTTTACCAGCATCATGAGGTATCGATTTTTTGATGACTTAGATTTACATACGAGGGTCATTCTATAAATAGACCCTAGCACTTATTCCATTGTATTTTCCACTGTTCGAAGCACCTCTGGTTTTCCTCTTCTAATTTTATGTGAAGCTGCAACGTCGAATTTCTTTTAATATCCTCAAAGGAACAAGTCATTGTGTCCCGATTACGCATTGGTCACTCAAGATTAACGCACTCCTATTTACTCAAACAAGAACAACAACCACAGTGTGAAACATGTCAAACACCTTTGACTGTTAAACACTTATTCATGGAATGCAGGTTTTTTGCTCACATCAGAAACCGTTATTTTAAAGCAAACAATATGAAAGATCTATTTGAAAATGTCAACATGGAGGACATTCTGTCCTTTTTGAGGGAAATAAAATTATACCATAGAATATAGACATGAACTTAATCAATATCATACAACATGATCACTAATGGTGCTAAACACATTGTTAAAACCAATTACTAAAAAGTATTAATATAAATACACAACATATATTACTTCCTAACCGTTAGGCATGACACAACTCCGGACGGTTTGATATTACCGTTAAAATCAACTAACCAACCAACCAACCATTAAAATAGCTTAAAACTTGTACCCGCTCATGGTTAACGGAATGAGAACAATCTACCCCAGTGGATTAAATGAAGGGTTCGGTTCTAAGTTCTGTAAAGGCTCCCGATTACGACATGGAGGGTCCCGGGTTCAAATCAAGGACGAGGCTGTTTGCATATCACATGACGCTAATACCATTGTGAAAGGTATACATCCAATTACGCTCCTTCCAGTTATGGGCAAACAGTAAGGCAGACTGGGAACGATAACCTTGGCTAGGTAACCGGGCTTGCAGAAGGAAAATTCTGAATTCAATTCTGTTAAACTCCACTTAAGAAATTGACTTTGTATCGCATCCTGGTTGGTGTATATATATATATATATATATATATATATATATATATATATATATGTTGAATCAAACAAAAGACACATCCCTGTTTAACAATTTTATTTTTGTGATTTTTCTAGTTTTCTGTCCAACTTTTTAATATCTAGGTGGAATTCGTGGATTAGTCCACCAAAGTCCATGTCCCGAGTACTTTCGGCACTTCGAAGTGCCATCATCAGGGGTGATGTGTTCCAGTTTTTCAAATTATATCTATGGATGTGGAGGCTGGAAGGAGGAGAATTGATGAGAAAGGTGCTATAGGCATTTTAAAATGTATGTACTGCATTGGAAATTAATTTTGTTTAAGGATGGTTTGTATTGTTTTAGTACTCAGGACCTGAACTTCGGTGGACTAATCCACGAATTCCACTCAAATATTAAAAAGTTGGCCAGAAAACTCGAAAAAATCACAAATAAAATGGTTAAACAGGAGATGTGTCTTTTGTTTAATTCAACATGCATAAATGAAAAAAATGCTGCCCAAATACACACATACATATATATATATATATATATACATATATATATATATATATATTATTATTTATATTTTTGCTTGAAGGCAATTATAAATGCATGTATCGCATAAAATTCGATAATTATAGAAAATAATCTTGACAAGTAAATCCCGCAAAGGATGGCTCGCTATGCAGAACACCGTACAGACTGTTTCGACTTTATTAAGTCTCTTCAGCGATGTATACTAACGACTCCCCTCCGACAGGAATCGAAACCGTGACTTCACAGGCATAGTCAGAGACCATATCCGTTCGGCCGCCGGTACATAGCGAACAATCCCTGCGAAATTAACCTTGTCAATGATACTATTACACGCCCCTGCCATAGTAGGCAAGTGGACGTTTATTTAGTAAACAAACCCGGCCGTAAGCTCTTCGGCGAAGTGAATAAGATTTTTGGATGTTTGTTTTTATAGAAGCAATGTTGAATAAATTATTATTATATTTTTGCTTGAAGGCAATTATAAATGCATGTATCGCATAAAATTCGCACATATATATATATATATATATATATATATATATATATATATATATATATATGCATATATGTTTATATATATATGTATATATGTATGTTTATATATATATATATATATATATATATATATATATATATATATGTATGTGTGTGTGTGTGTGTGTGTGCATGGTTGGCATTATTACACTTGAAGAGGTAGTAGTGATCCAACGTACAGTATTTTAGGAGAATGCTCAATATCTGTGATAGAGCATTAATAAACAAATATTTATCTATCTTATGTTTATATATATATGTTGCAGTCGGTAGAGGGTTCGGCTAGGAATCACAAGGTTCTTGGTTCGATGCCGGCCCTCGCCAACTCAGCATATGAGTAGCACAGAGATCTGTGCGGTTAAGTGAGGAGCTGATGGTAGGTGTAGCGCTCCACCTCAGATGCTAAAATAATCTCCTTGGTCTAGCGCTAGTGAAAAGGGGATAGACTCACTCGCTGCATGGCTGATACCGACATTAGGCTACCCCGACGATATATATATATGTTTATGTACATATGTTTATATATATGTATGTTTATAGATATATATATGTATATATACATATATGTTTAATATATGTATTATATTATATATATATATATGTTTATGTTTATTATATATGTGTGTTTATATATATATATATATATATATATATATATATGTGTGTGTGGTGTGTGTTATAAACTGCAGTCGGAATATATATATATATATATATATATATATATATATATATATATATGTTATAAATTGCAGTCGGAATATTTTATAACATTCTCTTTTAAAACGTATATATATATATATATATATATATATATATATATATATATATATATGGTCAAATCTATTTAACCATCTATCTCAGTATGTTCATATCTCTCTTCTCTCTCTCTCTCTCTCTCTCTCTCTCTTTCTTGATCCTCCACTTCCTTTCTTTCTGTCTGTCTCTCTGTTTGTCTGAATAATGAATATTTTATGAATGAAAATTATATCTTCATAAATCACACATGAAATTGTTGATTTTATTGAGCGCCAAAAAAAAAGGTCTTGTTTAAACCTTTGTAAACATTTGGAAGAATTGCCAGAATTGATCTTTAATATGGTAAAACAACAATAACAACAACAGTAACAACAACAACAACACAAAAAGAACAAAAACAACAAAGAAATAAATCAAAACAAAAGAAAGCCAATAAATACTGTTTTAAAATTCCAATGCAAATGAGTTTTAAAACCTGCTTGGTATTTATGAAGATTAATTGGTTGGTTGGTTGGATTTTACGGCATGTCGACCCTTGTTGGGTTATTTTATGGTTTAATTTCTTTCTTTCAATAGCATATCAATCTACGTAGGTTATCTAATGCTACCACCCTGTCGCCTGGGGCGTTAGAATGCACCAACTGCACCTCTGCAGAGGGGTAAGACTCCTCCTGTAAGACTCCACCTGTTGGCCGTGGTTGGCGACCCGTGATGCTTAAGGATAGAGCCGAGGTGGATGAGCAGTTCATGACATGCAATACTCCACTTTGGCCCTATCTTGGGCTAGACGGGCGGTCGGAGAGGCCCCCTCCGATAAATCCGATGGTCACGTCAAGCCCTAGCACCTATATGATTGCCCCAACCTTATTACCCTTATGGCAAGCACCAACCCCTTTTTATCATATGGGTGCTAGAAGGCGGTGACTGAGGGTCTACATGTCCTGGGAATGACCTTTTTAAGTAGAAAAATATATTTATAAAAAAATTGTATTATCCATTAAGAATTGATTTTTCAAAACTTTATCGGCATTAAATGACCAACTGAGGTTGATGTGCCGTAAAACAAAACCAAACATCTAATGCTAAAGCCATCGTTGTCAACGAACAGTAAGTAAAGTCGGCGAAGAGTCAGTCAGTATCAGCGATGGAGTCTATCCCCCTTTTTCTAGCGCTAGACCAGCGAAATGTTTTTGCGTCTGAGGTGGAGCGCTACACCTACCATCAGCTCTCCACTTTACTGCACAGTTTCAAGCAGTACTACTCATGCGATGAGTTGGTGATGAGTTCCAGTCCGGAATCTTGGTTGGTTAGATTTTACGGCATGTCAACCCTTGTTGACTTATTTTATGCCAAATACGTTTTGTTTTATTCATTCTTGATAGGTATTCAACATTTTTTAACTCTCTTTTTTCTATTAAACCCATAGATGGGACCCTAACAGGTACTAACAATCCGGGTCAGAAGGAACTTTGGAGAAATGGTGACGAAGGTATACTCCACACTCCCCAGAGCTCCAGACCTGGAACTTCGCCATTAGATGTAGATTAACGTCATACCCAGAACACTAAGATCCTCAGCCACCGTTTTCTAGTACATATATAATAAGAATGGTTGGGAGTTTGCCATAAGGGCAATAGGGTCGGGACAATCATACAGATGCTAGGGCTTGACGTGACCAGCCGATTGATCGGACGGGGCCTCTCCGAACGCCCGTCTTGCCGAAGTAAGAACCAAATATGATGATTAGTGTATTAATACGTGAATACTAGGATGAATAATAGTTTTTGCAATATTTTTATTGGTTTGGTTTGGTTTGGTTTTTGTGTTTAATGGCATAACCCTTCGTGGGTTATTTAATGCCAGAAATATCCTTACAGAACAGTAAAGTTTCGTAATAAATAATACACGATACTAATATTGCTAAGTAATCGATTCTGCTTTACTGTTAACCTATAGCTATGGGGAGGGCGAACAAATGAATTCGTGGCTTTAGGTAATTAGAGCGAAGAGAAACGCAAAACGCCTCGTCCAGAAGTTGAACTCGGGTCGCAGATTTCATTTCCTGAGACGTTATCATAGATCAAATCAGATTGACACGTAATGATCATGATTTTCAAATAGCCTTCCTCAAGGGGAAGATTTTTGCACATGTGTTAGATGCATTTTAAAACCCTCACCCATAAGGTGAAATTTTTCAAATGTGGTTTATGACTTTTTCAAATGTGGTTTATGACTTTTTCAAATGTCTTTATGACTTTTAGTACTTCTAGTATATGGAGCCTGAATCCATTTTTTTTTGCAGTATCTTACTTTCTGGCAAGAACCCCCCTCCCCTCAGAAAAAAAACCCTAAAAACAAAACGAAAACATAATAAAAAATAACAGCTAGCAGTATTATTTGTATTATTCGAACTATTGTCCTCATCTTCATTGTTATCTGTACAACGTTTCGGCCGATGTGCCCTCCAGCCTTCTTCAGGTATTTCTTGTCGGACTCGGGAACTTTCTCGGACTCGGGAACCTTCTTTTTGGACTCGGGAACCTTCTTGTCGTAATCGGGAGCCACCACAGAACTTTAAACTTAACCCTTTATTCAGTCTACGGGTGTATCCTGTTCTCATTCCGCTAACCATAGCTGGGGTGCAGGTGTTAAGCTGTGTTAATTATTATTCTATGTTACTGCTGCCTCTGACCAGTATTGAACCTGCAGTCCACAGATAACTGTCACTTAGAACTGTCTTAACCTAACTCCTTTATCCATTATGCTATGTGTCCAAACGGCCGAAACTTTGTACTGATAATAATAAGTAAAAAAGTAAAGTCGTCGGAGTGGCCTAAAGTCGGTATCAGCAAATCAGCGAGGGAGTCTATCCCCTTTTCCCTAGCGCTGGACCAAGGATATTATTCTTAGCGTCTGAGGTGGAGCCCCACACCTACCATCAGTTCCTTACTTTACCGCACATATCCCTGTGCTACTCATACGCTGTTTGCGAGGGCCGGTATCGAACTAGAAACCTCGTAGTTTCTAGCCAAACGCTCTACCGACTGAGCTAAGAGGACGATAGTCCGAATAATACAAATAATACAAATTGTCAAGCCTCATCTAAAACATTCAGAGAAATAACAGCAAACAGAATAAAAAAAGTGTCAGATAATGACTCTGAGGGTTTAACTTTCATTATCAATAAGACAGGGAACCACGTAAATACCTCATGATATCATGATAAACCAGTTGGTTTTCTATTACAGGTTGGGAATGCAAAACCTTTTTTTAGATGCAGCCTCTTTCTGATTTTGAAGCCTCTTTATATTTCTTCTTTTTCGCTGCAGACATTTCAGGCACATGAAAAAATCTGGACATGCTTAAAACAAGGACATCTTTAGAGAAAAAACTGAGTCGCACATAATTGCAGCACAAAACAATGCCACAAGAACAAATTATATCGAAGCAAAAATAGATAAGATACAACACAACAGTAAATGTAGGGTGTGTGAAAACAAAGATAGAACGATCAACTATGTATTAAGCAAATGTTGCAAACTAGCACAACGAAAACACAAGGCTAAGCACGACTGTGTTGGAAAGGTGATCTACTGGGAGTTGTGCAAAAAACGAAAATTTTGATCCGATCGACCTATTTTATGCTTTGCTGACTAGGCGAGTTATTGATTTATCTATCTATATATATTAGGTAGTTGGTATGTATGTATGTATGTGTGTCCTAATGAAACTACGAATATAAAACAAAACGACAAATATATATACACATTAAATATCACTGGTTCTTGCTTTTTGTGCAAAAATATGAATATTTAAGTTCATTATGACAAGAAGGTTCTCGATTACGACTAGAAGGTTTCCGAGTCCGAGAAGGTTCCCTAGTCCGACAAGAAATACCCGAAGAAGGCCGGAGAGCACATCGGCCGAAACGTTGTACAGATCACAATGAATATGAGGACAATAGTCCGAATAATACAAATAATACTTAAAAATTAAAGTATACATAGAAATAGCATTGAGAAAATGTCCAGCATTTGTAAATCTCAAAAGTAAAAAAAAAAATCAATACACCTGGGGTTTTTACCCTCTCCTACCCAGGTGATGCTGGGTAGCCGCTTCTAGTCTCATATAAATCAATAAATGATGTAATGTGCCCAAACTTCCAAGCGTTTGTATAAACATGTAATGAGGAAAGATAAATATACAAATTAAAAAAAATAATTGTACAATATAAAAGGGCGCATAATTTACAGGGCACTAGCCATCATCATCCTAATTAGCTCGAGCTAACAGCACGGATACCCATGACTCTCTTGCCAACTGGTAATTGTCCCAGGGAGGTCTACCACACAGTATCCAGAATTAGCTTGGTTTGGTTTGTTTTGTTTTACGGCATATCAACCTCAGTGGGTCATTTAATACCGATAAAGTTTTGAAATAAATCAATTCTTAATGGATAATACAATTTTTTTATAAACTCATGTTTTTCTATTAAACCCATAGATGGGACCCTAACAGGTACTACCACTCCGGGTCAGAGTGAACCAGGGAGCAATGGTGATGAAGGGGTGCTCCACATTCCCCAAACCTCCAAAACTGGAACCTCACCATCAGATAGAGTTTAACGTCATTCCCAGAACATGTAGATCCGCAGCCACCGCCTTCTAGCACCCATATGATAAAAAGGGGTTGGGGCTTGTCATAAGGGCAATAGGGTTGGGACAATCATATAGGTGCTAGGGCTTGACGTGACCAGCCGATTGATCGGAGGGAGCCTCTCCGACCGCCCGTCTAGCCCAAGATAGGGCCAAAGTGTAGTATTGCATGTCATGAACTGCTTATCCACCTGGGCTCTATCCTTAAGCATCACGGGTCGCCACCCACAGCCAACAGGTGACCTCATTGGGGGGGGAGTCTTACCCCTCTGCAGAGGTGCAGTCGGTGCATTCTAACGCCCCAGCCGACAGGGCGGTATCCAGAATTAATGCAGAACTGATTGATATAGGTTTTTAATGGTCGGCCTATAAAACTTTCAGCATTCGGAATCTTCAGTTTTACTTGGGTTCAAACACTGGCCACTGGGGATACACAATTACTTAAGTCAATAAGCAAAATAGTATAGCACCCAGTGAGGAGTGAACTCATTAAGAATGTCTTGCAACAAACAACTAACCTGCTAATTATTTTGGTACTACTGTGTATTTCTCTCCTCTCTCTCTCTCACTGGTTAGCTCAGTCGGTAGAGCGTTCGGCTAGAAATCACAAGGTTTCTAGTTTGGATACCGGTCCTCGCCAGCGTATGAGTAGCACAAGGATATGTGTGGTAAAGTAAGGAGCTGATGGTAGGTGTGGCGCTCCAAACCTCAGATGCTAAAATAATCACCTTGGTCTAGCGCTATTGAAAAGGGGGTAGACTCCCTCGCTGACTGGCTTGATACTGACATTAGGCATTCCGCCTCGACGAACTTTACTACATATATTAAATATAATAATATTATATATTATATAAGTTAGGAGGAGTAAAGAAATGAATCCGACGGTATTTATAAATCGAAATAATTTGTTCATATTAGCTATGAAAATATGATATAAACTATTTTCAATTTAACAGTTTTTCTGTGTTTTCATATCTTTTATATCTATCTATCTATCTATCTATCTATCTATTATGTATATATCTTTATTTCTTCATTCTTTTCCTCATATACTAATATATATATAATATATATATATATATATATATAATATGTGTGTGTGTGTGGTGTGTTGTGTGTGTGTGTGTGTGCGTTGTGTGTGTGTGTGTGTGTGTATGCGCGCAATCAGGATATTTGAAAGCCATTTTATTTATAAAATATATCAATTATATATTTTATAGCATATATATATATATATATATATATATATATATATATATATATATATATAAGTTCGTAAAGTCTTGGGGCGGCCTAATGTCGGTATCAGCCAATAACAGCGAGGAGTGAATCCCCTTTTCACTAGCGCTAGACCAAAGGAGTTATTTTTTAGCGTCTGAGATTGGAGCGCTACAACCTCTATCAGCTCCTCACTTTTAACCACAGATTCTGTGGCTAACTCACATGAGAAGTAAGGAGAAAGAGAAGAGAGAAGAGAGGGAGAGAGAGGGAGAGAGAAAGAGAGACAGAAATGATAGATGAAGAGCGAAGAAGGAGAGAGAGAGGGGAAAGACAGATGAAGACGGATGCAGGGAGAGAAAAGATAGATGCAGATGTATGTGTGCTGTAGGTCAGATAGAATAGATAGATAGATAGAGAGAGAGAGAGAGAGGAAGGAGAGGGGAGAGGATGAAGAGAGAGAGAAAGAGAGAAGACACAGAAAAGATAGAATGAAGAGCGAGAGAGAGGGAAGACAGATAAAGCGGATGCAGGGAGTGAAAAGATAGATGAGATGTATGGTGTGGCGTGTGTCAGAGAGAGAGAGAGAGTAGAGAGAGAGAGAGAGAGAGAGAGGAGAGAAGAGATGAGAAATAATAGTATAAAGAGTGAAGAGAGAGATTAATATCAGAGAGTGAATGAGAGAGAGAGAGATATAGTCAGAGAGAGAGAGAGGAGAGAAGAGAGAAGGAGAGAGAGAGAGAAGAGAGAGAATAATATTCAAAGAGAGAAGAGAGAGAGTGAGAGAATAAAGTCAAAGAGAGAGAGAGAGAAGAGAAAGAAAGAGAGAGAGAGAAAGAGAGGAGAATAATAGTCAGAGAGGAGAGAGAGAGAGAGAATAATAGTCAGAGAGAGAGAGAGAGAGAGAGAGAGGGAGAGAGAGAGAGAAGAGAGAGAGAGATGGACGACAGACAGAGAAACTTGGGAGGGACAGAAGGACATAGAAAGAAAGAGATCCGTTTGATTTTCCTTCAAAGAAAACTTTCTTCCATTGTACATAGGTCCTCCCCGGTGCATTGAAAACTGTCACCTGACAATCAAGCTTGCAAGAAGCTGATTGGCTAAGAAGCTGATTTAATATCAGCCAATGGATTTGCTGGGGGTTCGGGTGGGTGAGAATGCTCTAATCTCGATTGACGTGTAGCTTTTAATTTCTTTCCCTTATTTGGAATATCGAACCACCCTTGTCCGTGTGTAACGGCGATTGTGGGCGGGTATGCCTGTTAAAGAGGGCGTGATTGGCAACGACATCTTATGTTCGCTTCAACCGGGTGAAGGGTGTGGGGGTCAAAAAGAGGGACGGGTGTGGTGGATGCAGACAATAGAGAAGAAAATGAACGTAGGGCAATGAAGAACAAAATATTGGCCGGGAAGAAGAAAGACATTTTTTTTTAAAAAGGGAAAAGAGAAGTAAAAAAAAAAAAAAGAAAAAGAAAAGAAAAATATATGTCTACCTTTACCTATCTTAGTTGTGAGTGATGTAAGTGTGTGTGTTTATATATAATATGTGTATGTGTGTGTGTGCGTGTGTTGTGTGTGTATGTGTGTGTGTTATGGTGTGTGTGTGTGTGTGTGCATGTAAAGATAAGGTAATCTTATATATATATATATATATATATATATTATATATATATATATAGGATGACGCGTGTATATATATTTATATATATATATATATATATATATAATTATAATATATATATTACAATTAATGATTAAAATTTAAAGCTAAAAGCGTTTTTAATCAGTAAAATCTTTATATTCCTTTATGCACGAAAATACAGAGAAATATCATCATCATCATCATCATCATCATCATGTCGTGCTAGTAGCACGGATATCCATGACTATCTGTTGCTAACCATTCCCATTATTCGTACCTATGTGCTGGTTTGCATAGAAGAACGTCACTTATTAGTTCGTCTTTAAAATAAGATAATAAAAACAGGATAGAATTCCTGACTCAGAGTACCAATTCGTCGATCTATAGGTGAGCTAGTATTCAACACGTCTAATATATAGTTAGATATACACTTACTCCGTAACAATTGTAAGGTTCTAAAAAGGGAATAGGAATTACGATCGTTTACCTAATTTACTTAAATTATTAATGAATCAAATTATTAGTGAGGTGTAATAAAAAAAACCCTGTAAAAAAGAAGAAAATAGCACTTTAATTGCTTCATTTACAGATTTCTATGGATACATACTGCAATTAAGATGAAATTCTATCGAAATAAAAAAGTTAAAAAATCCAATAAGAATTTAAAAAAGTAAGGGTTTGCTGACAGTACCTGCTAAGTGGTCATTAAATTGCCACCAGTTTCATTACTGCTTAACTTGTTATTTACTAAGTTTTGCGTAAAATACCCTAACTGTATCTCTTGCAAAGAGATAAGAAAAAAAAGGAAGAAATGTCCTGGATATGACTCTAAACTGCATCTGATAATAAGTTTACACATCTGGAAATTTGGAGAGTGTCAAGTCAACTCTTCATTCCACTTTGACCAAAAGTTACTACTACCTGCTAGGATACTTCAATGAGTCAAATAGATCTGCTTAAAAATTATTTGCATTTGATAGGACTGTGTGCACCTCCAAAAAAAGATCTCTTAAAAAAGAACTACACAAAAAATGTAAATATGAACATACAATGAACCTGATTCCCTAACCTCTAGGCATGAAATAACCCCAGAAGAGTTGACCAATATTTAAAAAAAAAATGACTTTCAAATAGCCCTGGTCCTTCGAACATGTCAATTCTTTGATTTCATCTGATGTAATTTCACGTAATACGTTTCCTAGTTCCTGCTATAAATCATCCTTGCTTCTAAATCGGCGTCCATTCTCATAAACACATTCTGTCAGAACATTCCACAAGTTTTTCAGTTGGGCATAAGTATGGAGAATTTATCGCCCAGTTCATCGTCCAGGGTCCACAGAAGCCTACGGGTACTCCTGAATGAGAAGGAGCATTATCTTGAATAGAAATAATGGTTCACTTGAAGGCGATTCTTTTTTTTATCCAAGATTCCAGGTATTCTTTGAGGAGAGCTATATAAGCATCTGTGGTTATTTTTGTACCCTCGGGTACTCTCCACGGTCCAACCATGATACCCCCAATAATACCAGTCCAAATCATAATACCTCCTTCTCCTTGTTGGTGCCTCAAGCGTAGATGATGATCTCATCCATTTACAACCGAAACTTTACTCAAACCATCAGGGTCATCAAATGTTGCACGAGTTTCATCTGTGAGCAAAACTTTCGAGAAATCCACCTTCATATTCTCCTTTACCTATTTTAAATGCATTAGTATGTGTACTTTTCTCAATCGAGCTTTTAATATATATATATATATATATATATATGTGTGTGTGTGGTGTGTGTTGTGTATATGTATGTTTTTGTAAAGTCGTCTGAGCGGCCTAATGTCGGTATCAGCCAATCAGCGAGGGAGTATATCCCCTTTTCACTAGGCGTCTGAGGCGAAGCGCCACTCCTACCATCACCTCCACACTTTACCGCACATATCCATGTGCAACTCATACACTGAGTTAGCGATATATATATATATATATATATATATATATATATATATATATTATATATATATATATAAAGTTAGGGTAGTGTGGAAATGAAGTCAACGGCGCTAACTGACAGTTTCTAGCCTTTGTAATTTTGAAAATTGCATAGGCGGGAAACTGTCAGTAACCAAGCGCTGCTGACTTCAAGTTCAAGACTAAATTATTCGGTCAGGTGGTATATGCTCAGCAAAGTACAACGTAATAAAATATTGCAAAACTTTTGACTCACTCTAGTATATATAAAAAAAACCTTTTATAATTTTTACTTTTAGAACAATGATTCAATTTAATTTTTGTGAAAAACAACAACAAAAATAAAAACAAAATTACTCAAAAATAAAGGAGAGTATCATTTTGTTCTCGATTTTTCTTGCCCTTTTTTTATCAACTACCACAATACTACAAAAAAAAACAGTGTGCCGCAAACTAGTACGTACTAGAATACTGTAAAACCTTTTTTACGCACACAAGTACATAAAATATTTGATGATTTTACTTCCGATTCAATTTCATTTTTTGAAGAAAAAAAAACAAACGAAAAACAAAACAAAACAAAAAAAAGACATACATACACACAAACTGCCCTTTATAAACGTATAGAATAGACGGACATACATACACACAAACTGCCCTTTATAAATGTATAGATTAAAAACGTTTGTGGCAATTTTCTGGCAATCAAGTAGATAAAAAGAACCTTTTTGGTTTAGTAAGTTGAGTCGACAGAGTCACCTATTGTCGGTATAAGCCGAATAGCATTTGAGTCTATCCCCTTTTCGATAGCGCTAGACAAGGGAGATTGTTTTTGCTGAGGTGCGCCACACCTACTGTCAGCTCCCAGTTGCTTTACATCAGGAAATATATTCCTTCATTCCTATCTGTAAGTTAAATAGTACCCCTACTTAGGGACTGATTTAGCTCAGTCATTAGAGCATCCGCCAAGGAACCACAAGATTCCGGGTTCGATACTGGCCCTTGCCAACTCAACGCACGAGTAGCACTCTGGATGTTGTAGATGAGGTTTGATGATTTTTATTTTTTAGATTTAACGGTCTGTTTTCCTCATCTTCAGCGTTATATGCACAACGTTTAGGTTGATGTGCCCCTGGTTTTCTTCAAGTGTTTCTTATCGAACTTGGGAACCTTCTTGTCGAAATTGGGAAGCCTCATATCGAAAACAGGAGCCTTCGTGGACACATGACACAAAGAATTGAATTAATAGTTCTAAGTGACAAAAATCTGTAGGTTGAAGGTTCAATCCTTACTACGAGCAAAAATATGAAAGAATACTTAACTTAACTTAACACTTGTACCCGAGTCATGGTTAATGGAATGAGAACAATCTACCCACATGGATTAAATAAAAGGTTCGGTTCGAAGTTCTGTGAAGGCTCCCGATTTCGACAAGAAATTTCCTGAGTTCGACAAGAAACACCTGAAGAAGGCCGAAGAACATATCGACCAAAATGTTGTGTATATAACAATACAGATTAGGACAACAGCCCGAAAAAGCTAAATAATACAAAAATAACTAAAACTAAATATCGCACATTCTTACTTTTTTATATTTATTTTTTTTACTCGCTTCTTTCCAATTTATAAGCGTCTTTCTTTTTTATCTGTGTATCTTCGTTTTATTTATTGTTTTTTTTTATTCACACTAGGTCTAGTCTTCTGGTCGGGATGGGGTGCTCCGTGTGTATCTCAAAATCCCAGGCAATTTTATGCGTCTCATTATCTAGGAGAAATTCTGGTTTGTGCATATACAATTCATTACTAGGGTCAAGTTCGAATTTCTTGTACAATTTCAAGTGTATCATCTTCATCATCCAGTGATGCCTACTTTTGTATTTTGTGCCAATTTTCTGTGCTGGCTTATCATGTGATTAACCGTTTCATGTTTGTCTCCACACAACGTACACTTGACATTCTGTTACTGCTATTACGTCACCGCAACGGGTAAAGGAGAAAAGGACATCGACAGACACATTGGTGCTGCTCGTTTCGCTTTCTGTCGTCTTCATGTGAGACTGTGATCCAGGCAGGAGATAAGATTGCGTAAAAAATACGTATATACCAAGCTCTTGTTCGCACCATCCTCCTATACGGCTGAGAAACTTGGCCAACGAGGTCTGGGGACCTGCGCAAACCTCAGGTGCTTGAGCATTATTGCCTTCGCCGCATCCTTCGTGTTCGATAGCGCCAATTCATTTCTAACACCACTGTTTAGGCAAGATGTAGAATCTCCTTCCTCCGGCAAGCTCTTCTTGCGAGACGTCTTTGCTGGTTTGGTAATGCTCTACGTCAACAACCCGGTTTCAGAAAAGGCCGAGTTTGACGCTGTATTTACCAAGATAGAAATGAACAATGAATGGAACGTTATTTTGTTTTAGAATACAAGGTGTGTCAAAAAGTACCAAAAATCTCGATGCTTTTCTGGCACACCTTGTATTCTTGTAGTATTCGTGTATATACTCATCTCAAACACCACTGTTCGGGCAAGATGCAGAATCTCCTCCCTCCACAGCAGGCTCTTCTTGCAAGACATCTTCGCTGGCTCGGTCATTTGCTACGTCGACAACCCGGTGACATTATCCGTGAATCCATTGACCCAGTACCACCAAGAAGAAGGAAACGCCAAGGGGTCAATTGAAAACATGACTGAAAACTTTCCTTTCCTTCACATTCAGTTGTATATATATTATATATATATATATATATATATATATATATATGTGTGTGTGTATGTGTGTGTGTGTGTGTGTGTGTGTGTTGGTGTGTGTGTGCGTGGAGGGTTAGCTCAGTCGGTAGAGCGTTCGGCTAGAAACCACAAGGTTCCTAGTTCGATACGGTCCCGCCAACTCAGCGTATGAGTAGCACAGTGATCTGTGCGGTAAAGTAAGGAGCTGATGGTAGGTGTGGCGCTCCACCTCAGATGCTAAAAACATCTCCTTGGTCTAGCACTATTGAAAAGGGATAGGCTCCCTCGCTGACTGGCTGATACCGACTTTAGGCCGCCCCGTCGACTTACTTTATATATATATATATATATATATATATATATATATATTATATGTGTGTGTGTGTGTGTGTGTGTGGTTGTAGTATACAATTACGTTAAATAGCTTTGAATTACAACACTATTAATGGCTATAGGAAGCTAAGTTTTTCTTCTCATATTTATATTGAAGATGATTCAGAAGTTAAGAAAATCACATGTTAACATATTAACGATGCCCTGATAAAGGTCTAATATACAAACCGAAACGTTTTCACGTTGGCTAATACTTTTATTATAATAAAATAATCCTCTCAATCCCTTTTTTTTCATATCTTAAAACACGGTCGGATTTATTTTCTTTCCCTGGCGTAAACTAGCCCTTCTTTCATTTTAGATATTGGTGTTAAACAAAATTTCTTTATATGATAATTTCCTTGGTGGCGTGTGGTGTATGGTTACCGTCGTAGGAAATGGACTCGACGAAACTAGTTCAAATCCTGGTAAGGCTGTTTACATTTCATATAGCACTAGGGAAAAGTATAAATCTAACTATATCCTCTCTAGCTATGAGTAAATAGTAGGGCGGACTGGGCTCTTGTACCATTCTAAGAGAAGGAAAACTCTGAATTCAAACGAGTAAAACTCCACAAAAGAAATGACCTTGTGTCACATCCTACTCGTGCAGAGGGGTTAGTAATAATATATATATATATATATATATATATATATAATATAGCTGTACAGCTGTTTTCTCGTAGGGTGCTGTTTCCACGTCTTGTCATGATCACCCGCAGCATTCTTGTGCAGCTCCCATCTAGTTTATTCTCTAGTCGCTTAGTTAGGGTCCAGGTGGTGCAGCCATACAGCAGTACTGACACGACAACGCCTGGAAGAACTGTCTCTTTAACTGTGTGTGAGATTTGGACCTCCATATGATAGATAATCTATTTATAGCAGCCCATGCCTTTCCCTAGCGTGCATTAACGTCGTTTTCTGTGGAGGAGATTTACTGCCTAAGTATCTAAATTGTTCTACAGAGTTTAGGAGTGTGCCATCGATGGTTGAGATGTCGCTTTTTTTTGAAATACATGAACTCGGTTTTATCAGAGTTCACGTACAGCCGACATTTCGGGCTGCCTTTTCTAGGCTGTGTAGTAAGGATTCGGCTTGTGCAGGTGTATTTGCGAGTATGCCAGGTACCACATATCACCCAAACCATCCGGGTAAGACGGACAAGGCACGCGGGACACTGCTGGAGAAGCAAGACACTCAATAAGCGACGTCCTCCTGTGGAAGCCAGCACATGGAAAGCCAGTGTGGGCCCGACCAGCAAACGTACGTTGATCAGCTCTGTGCGATGCAGGATGCTGCATAGAGACCTCCCGAGAATGATAAGTGATGGGGACGGATGGAGAGAGATTGCCATGGATATCCGCGCTGAAAGCGCGACATGATGATATATATATATATATATATATATATATATATATATAATATAGTTAAAGTTAAAGTTAAAGTTAAATTTTAACTTTATTATTGCTCTACTTAGTGAATTGAGCACTTTTTACATTGTAAGATAATCCTAGCAGTTTATATATATATATTTTTTCAATATATATATATTTTTTTGGGGGCCAAGTGTTTTAGTATTAATCGATTATTTTCGCTTGCTACGATCCTCTTAATCTTTTCTTTTTTCAATTTTTCCCAGGTGAAGTTTGGTAGTATATGTTTACTATAAAACTATTTGCCGGGTTTTTCTTACCGCAAAGATTTACCAATAAGTTTTGTATATATATATATATATATATATTATAGTGTACAATACATTTAAGGTACAATTGCTACCATTGGTTTCCAAGCAGCATGATTGCGTTGCTGCCCTTCATCACGGCAACGCACTTATGAGAAAAATACTTGGAATGTTCATTCGCTTGGGTATGTGACCCTCAGTCTGTTGCCCGTTCCTCTCTTAGTCTCTTGAGTTTTTATTGAAAATAATACAGCTCTTACAAAAGTAATCGAGCACTTTACTCTCATTTCTCCAATACTACAAAGGATTAACTATGACTTTATTGACAAATTAATAAATTAACCACTAACAAATCACACATACGTATAATTTCTATTTAAAAAAATAAATAAATACATAAAATCCCTCATGCTTTGAAAATTTAGAATTCCACAAAACTTCGCGTCAAAATCTGTTCGCATGCGATATGACGTCATTAACCGTCTTTCTCGATCGCGTCTGAACGTGAATTTAAAAAAAAGTTATTTTTTCGAACATTTCAAAAATTCTCCGCTTTTTCCAACGAACTTCATTTCAAATAAGGATTTATTCTGAAGAAAGTCGAATTTTCTTTGTGTGCGGAACATTTCTACATTTTTTCTATTATTATTATTTCATTTCATTTGGTTATTTAAAAATAATAATAGTTTGAATAATGTACACATGGATAAACTCCTGACCGAAACACGTGTAAGTAAAATTGATTAAAATATCCTATTTTATCCATTCTATACTTTCTTTCCTTTATTTATTTTTCAACATACCGTCGGATTCACTTGCAGTTTCATTTTACACACACACACACACACACACACACAAACACACACACATATATATATATATATATATATATATATATATATATATATATGAACAATTCCTACCTTAGCATATATTTGAAAAACAAATAATCTGTACTGAGTTTTTTCGTATGTCCATCCTAAGTTCAAAGTGACTTGTCCCCTTTTTCGAAAGTTATATCTCTGAATGATCACGTTATGCAAACGAATTCCTTAGACATCTTGTCTCATTGTCAATCTAATATTAAATCTTTACAAGAAGCAACTCCCCATCTTTTTCTTTGACATTAGCTTCATGTCTGATGTCAGTCGAACACCCCAAGGCAAGGAAATACCGAATCAAAACAAGTAAACAAATAAAAGGAAAAAAGATAAGAAAAAAATCATGTGTGTGTGTGTGTGTGTGTGTGTGATTTTAAAAATCCTTTTCCTTATACATATATATATATATGTGTGTATATATGTATATATATATAGACACACACTCACACACACATGTATATAAATATACACACACACATATACATATATATATATGATCTTTCATCTTTTTCTTTTATATATTATTATATAATATATATATATATATATATATATATCTGTGTTGTGTGTGTGTGTATGTGTGTGTGTGTGTGTGTATTGTGTGAAGAGTGAAAGGTGTTCAGGAGAGAGAGAGAGAGAAGAGAGAGAGAGAGAGAGAGAGAGAGAGAGAGAGAGAGAGAGGGGAGGAAAGTTAAAAGAGAAAGTTAAAGAGATAGATAATGGATAGATAGATAGATAGATAGAGAGAGAGAGAGAGAGAGAGAGAGAGAGAGAGAGAGAGAGAGAATAATAAGTAAAGAGAGAAAGGGAGAGAGGGAGGAGAAGAGGGAGGGGAGAGAGAGGCAGTAGGGGAAGAGGGGAGATGAGAGTGGGTTGGAGAAGATAAATTGCTTTATCTAAAGTCATAAATGATCAAAAACGTTCCGACGCAGATTTTTTACATAAGAGGACGCAGACGCACGCGCGCGCACATGCCCATACATTCTCTCCTTCACACATTCACACCCATACTGGAATCAACGAGGAGATGCTGAAAAGTTCTTGGCCCGACCAAGAAAGCCATGAAATTTACGTGCTATTCAACATATTCATACTGCAGTTCAAAACAATTGGCACATCATTTCTAAAATTTGTTTAACGGCACATAAAGCCCTTATGGATTATTTAATGCCGAAATTCGATTCATTTATAAACGCTTGATGATAATAGAGGAGAATAAGAGAGGGAAGAGAGAAGAGAGAGAGAGAGAGAGAGAGAGAGAGAGGAGAGAGAGAGATAAAGGGAAAGATAAAAAAGAGGGAAGATGTTATATATATATATATATATATATATGTGTGTGTGTGTGTGTGTGTGTGTGTGTGTGTTTTGTTGAACTCAACGGACAATTCTTGTCTGATGAGTTTTTGTTTGATCCTTTCTAACTGCAAGGCCATTTTTTAATATTCGGGTGGAATTGGTGTATGAATCCAATATATATATATATATATATATTATATATATATATATATATATATATATAGAGAGAGAGAGAGAGAGAGAGAAGAGAGAAAGAGAAAGAGAGAAAAAAGAGAGAGAGAGGAATTAAACAAGTGGCACTTTCTCCTGTTTAACAATTCTATTAACGATCATTTCAAGATTTCTTGCCAACTTTTTTACATTTGGATGGAATCCGTAGATTAGTCCACCAAAGTTCATATCCCTAGTGCTATGATGGCACTTCGAAGTGCCGAAAGTACTTGGGATATGAACTTGGTGAATAATTTACGGATTCAATCCAAATGTAAAAAAAGTTGTCCAGAAAGCTTGAAATGATCGTTAATAAAATTGTTAAACAGGATACGTGTCTTTTGTTTAATTCTACATGTATAAATGAAAGAATGCTGCCCAAATACACACCACACAACACACACACACACACACACAGATATTATATATATAATATATATAAATGATATATTAAATGATATATATATATATATATATATATATATATATATATAGAGAGAGAGAGAGAGAGAGAGAGGAGAGAGAGGGAGAGAGAGGAGAGAAAAGGAAAGAGTGAGGGAAAACAATTTTGGTTTCTTTGTTTAAATGACATATCAACCTTGGTGGGTTATTTAATGCTAATTCATCCTTGTATAGAACAGTAGCGTTACTATTTAACCCGTAGCTGATCTTCCTCAGACTCGGGAACTTTCTCGAATCCGGGGGACCTTCTTTTTCAAATTTAGGAACCTTCTTGTCGTAATCGGAGCCATCACGGAACTTCGAACCTAACCCTTTAATTCAGTCCACGGGGGTATCCTGTTCTCATTCCGCTTACAATAGCTGGGGTACAGGTGTTAAGCTGTGTTAATTATTATTCTATGTTACTGATGTTCCTGGCCGGTACTGAACCTGCAGTCTAGAGATAACTGTCGCTTAGAACTGTCTTAAACTAACTCCTTTATCCACTTGGCTATTAGCCAATTGGACACACAACCTCATCTAAAAAAATTCCGAGAAATAATAATTTAACAAAACAAAAAACAACAAATAACCCAACTGGTTCGACACGGATAGGATGTGACACATGGTCGTAAGTATGGAGCAGTCAGTGAGCCTCGAAATCGATTTTCAGTAGTCATAGATCTGCAAGACTAGCTTGGTAACCATTACATCCTGATGGGACGCCTGGTCCGCGTATATAGTGTATTGCACTTTAGATAAGTACGCTCCCTACAACGTTTTGATAGAGATTCAATTTTCTTTCAAACCATAGATAACAGGGTTTTAATATTTCAAGTGTTATATAATTCAATCAAAACGGATATAGTTAGATATTATTCATTACCAAATTTTACGACATTCAAATTCTGTAACCAAGAATAAAATTTGCATTAATAATATATATAAGGAGTTTTGGGTTCTCGATTTTCGATTCTGTAGAGTTTTTTTTACCCCCCCTCCCCCCAAAAAAAATTACAGGGAAACTAGTCAGGTTTGAACGCATCTCCTCTGTTGATCTGTGAGAGTAGCTCACTAACCATTATATATATTTACCAAACCCTCCGAACGAGCCGGATATGACACAAGGTCAATTTCTTTAGCTGAATTTAACAGTTTTTAATTCAGAGTTTCCATTCTCCTAGACCAGTCGCCTAACCAAGGTTAAAGAACCCAATCTGTCCTACTATTTACCTTAAGCTGGAGGGAGAATAGTTGGATTCATACCTTTCCCAAAGGCATTAGCTCTACGTAAAATGCAAACAGCCTCGTCAAGGATTCGAACTCAGGTCGACGAGTCCATTTCCTACGACTCCACTAATCACTATACCATATTGACGTGCCCATATTTCAACGTACTTAGGTAGATGTCTAAGCAAATGGGGGTGGGGGGGTGGAGGGGGAGGCCGACTTGGGCAAAGGAAGTTCTGTGATGAAATCCAGTCAGAGATGAAAAGAAAACAAGTTATTACAAAGACCGGTGATACTCATCTTCCGACTTTTTCTTACTTAAAAACACAACTAACGTAGACTTTCATAAGTAATAAAGTGTCTAGTTTAAAGCGATAGAACTCTCTAACAAAGGTAGCGACTGGAAGCGGGGGAGGGGGGGTGAAAGGTGGTGGTGGTTAATCATGGGACTGGGGTAGGGAAAGAATTCCAAATATGCTGACCTCTTTTGACCTCTGATTAAAAAAATAAATTCCGAGCACTGTCTATTTGAAAAAAAGAAAGAAATGAAGACGAACGCAGCACCCCACAAAAAAAACAAAAAAACAAAACAAAAAAACAAACAAAAAACAAAAAAATAAATAAGTAAAAAAGATCCCCTATTTATAAAAATTTGGGGTATCAAAAGGAATTATAGAACCCAGGTAGCTACTATATAACTACCTTATGTAGTATGTATGAATTCTACTCTCCCTCCAGCTATGGGTAAATAGTAGGGCAGACTGGGCTCTTTAACCTTGGTTAGGAAACCGGTCTATGAGAAGAAAAATTCTAAATTCAAACCTGTTGAACTCCGCTTAAGAAATTGACCAGCTCGTGTGGAGGGGTTGGTAAATATATATATATAACTACTTTAGGTATTTACCCAACCCGTTCGCCACGGTTAGGATGTAACACAAGGTCCAGTGAGGATCGAATTCACTATGCAGTAGTAATAGCTCTGCGAGGCTATCTTGCTATACTTTATATCACGATGAGATATGGAGGAGCGTGGTGTAATGGTTAGAGTCGTAGGAAATGGACTCTTCAACCCGAGTTCAAATCCTGGGCATGGCTGTTTGCACTAGACTTGGGAAAGGTATGGATCCATATATTCTCCCTTCAGCTATGGGTAAATAGTAGGGCAGACTGGGCTCTTTAACCATGGCTAGGTAACCTGTCTAGGAGAAGGAAAACTTTTGATTAAAACCTGTTAATCTCCGCTTAAGAAATTGACCTTGTGTTGCATCCTGCTCGTGCGGAGGGGTTTGGTAAATATATATATACGATGTGACACCCAATATATACCATACACGTTCGCAACGGGTTGAATGTGACACATTTTCGCAAATATACGGAATCCAGCGAGGATCGAACTCGCTATATAGTAGTAATAGATCTGCGAGACTAACTTACTATACATTATACCACGATGAAACACCCTTTATACCTAACCCGTTCGCAACGGGTAAGATGTGACACAAGGTCGCATGTATAGGGAATCCAGTGAGGATCGAACTCGTTGTAGTAGTAATGGATTTGCGAGACTAGCTTGCGAACCATGACACCACGATGGGATGCCCTACCACTCATTGTCAGAGTGGACCTGGGAGCAATGGTGATGATATATATATATATATATATATATATATATATATATATATATTTGGGAATAAAAAGGCCTTAAATACCATGGGTATCATGGTTATGGACCATTATGGACCGATACCCATGGTATTTAAGGCCTTTTTATTCCCAAATAACTTTGCTCTGTTTACAATAATTAAACATTGAGCTCTCATACGGAACCTGAACTCTAAAACAAACTACTGGTAGAAAATTAGGACCCACCTAGAATCACCTTGTACCAAGAAACTTGGAACCGCACCAATATATATATATATATATATATATATATATTATATATATAATATATAAGTAGAATTAAACAAAAGGCACATCTGTTTAACAATTTTATTTTTTATCTTTTCTAATTTTCTGGCCAACTTTTTAAGGTTTTGGAATAAAATTGTTAAACAGGAGATGTGCCTTTTGTTTAATTCTACTTGTATAAATGAAAGAAAGCTGCCCAAACACACACACACACACACACACACACACACACACATATATATATATATATATATATATATATATATATATGTGTGTGTATTCTATAAAAAAAGAAGGTTTGCAAAAATGATTTGATTTATCATTATCTTACATATGCGACACGTGTTTCGGATTTTCTGTTATCTTCTCCAGGTATTAATTAACCATATTTTGGCAGAATATGAATATGTGTATGTGTGATTTTTGATATTTGATAAGTTGTGTGTGTTTTTGTAACTTACTTTTTGTTTATAATGGTTGTATAATAACGGTTGAACTTTTTTTTCTCAATTTTCGCGCGCAAGCCGCACGCAAGGATTGAGAAGAATAACGTAGCATTTAACCGTTATTATACAACCGTTATAAACAAAGAGGAAGTTACAAAAACACACACAACCTATCAAATATCAGAAATCACACATATACATATTCATATTCTGCCAAAATATGGTTAATTAATGCTTGAAGAAGATAACAGAAAATCTGAAACACGTGTTGCATATGTAAGATAATAATACATTTGAAAAAGAAAAACAACATAATCCTCTTTGCAAACCTTTTTTTTTTTTTTTTAGAATATCTAATTTTCTCCGTTGGACCCATAACAACACTTTATATATATATATATATATATATAATATATATAATTATATATATATATTTGAAGGCAATTTAAAATGCAATGTAATAGGTGTTAAATGATGTTTATTTACCTAAATATTTTCGAGAAAATCTCATCTTCAGAGGCAGAAGCATCCGTGGGGTTTTTTTTAAGCACCAAGCCGGCGTAATCTTTTGTTGTTATTAAGTTGGAGGAACGCCAGATATTTTTAATTTGAAATGAAAGGCTCGGTGCTTAAAAAAAACAAAACACGGATGCTTCTGCCTCTGAAGATGAGATTTTTCTCGAAAATATTTAGGTAAATAAACATCATTTTAACACCTATTACATTGCATTGTAAATTGCCTTCAAATTTATATTTTACACATATATACAATGCTTCTAAAAATCTATAAAAACACACACACACACACACACCATCATATATATATATATATATATATATATATATATATATATATATATATATCCCTAGCACCTATATGATTATCCCAAATCTAGTACCCTTATACAAAACCCCCAACCCTTTTTATTATATATGTGCTATAAGGCGGTGACTAAGGTTCTCAGTGTCCTGGGTATGACGCTAAACTGCATCTAGTGGTGAAGTTCCAATCATGGAGCTCTGGGAGAGTGTGGAGTAGCCCTTCATCGCCATTACTCCCAGGTCCACTGATCCGGAGTAATAGTGCCAGTTAGGGTCCCATTTTGGTTTAGCTCAGTCGGTAGATTGTTCCGCTGGGAACCTCAAAGTTCCTGGTGCGATACCGGCCCGCGCCAAATCAGCGTATGAGTAGCACAGGGATCTGTGCAGTAAAGAGACGAGCTGATGGTAGGTGTGGCGCACCGTCTCAGACACTAAAAACAATATCCTTGGTATAGCGCCAGTGAAAAGGGGATAGACCCCCTCGCTGTCTGACTGATACTGACTTTAGGCCACCACAACGACTTTACTTACTTATTTAGGGTCCCATTTATGGGTTGAATAGAACAAAAGATGAGTTTTTAAAAATGTGTTTTAAAAAATTGAGTTAAAAAAAATGAAAACCTACCAATGATGAATAGAACAAAACGTCTTCGGCATAAAATAACCCAACAAGGGTTGAAATGCCTGAGAATTCAACCAACAACAAAATCAAGAAGCCTTCTATGGTTATTTTACGTCCAGAGCTTTTGGGAATTATGGAGCTCTGGGGAGAGTGGAGTACCCCTTCATCGCCATTAATCCCAGGTCCACTCTGATCCTGAATGGTACCTATTAGGGTACCATCCATGGGTTAAATAGAAAAAATGAGTTAAAACAAAATCTTATTATAATGGAGATTGTGTGTTTTTCTGTCTGTAACCGAAACTGTATTCCTACTCAAGTCACAATTCTCTTAGTTATTGACATCACATTCTCCATGATTTTATTTTTGTCTAAACCTCAATTATTAATAAAATTGTCTTAAATTATTAATACTGTTAACTATGTCTACATACTGACAACATGCAATTATATTTATATATACAACAAAATAGCGGTTTACAGTGTGAATGGGAAGGCTAATTTGCATATTAATATTAAAAATCGAATTTAATAAATATGTGCTTAGTATTATTGATTTCTAACTGTTTGGTTTTATTTTAATGAATATAAGCAAAAATCTCTTCAATGAATCTTAAATGAAATCCATTAATAAGATAAAATAACTGTCATTTTATTCTTTACTTCCTCTTATAACTAAATACTTAAATTAGAAAAAATAACAATGAAAGACGAGAGTGATGGAAGAGTAAGTTTCAGTTGTTTCATTTTTTATTATACTCCCTCTGTTTCAAATCTTTTATTATACTCCCTCTGTTTCAAATCTTTTTATCTGTATTCTTATTTAGTTTCATTAGCCTTTCTAATTTAATACAATATTTTATTACATTAAAACTTAAATACTTGCACCCGGGTGCATATATTTGCTAGTGATTATAAAAAACTGAATATCCATCAGACATGAATTTAACAAAACATTTTCGGCATAAAATAACCCAACAAGGATTGACGTGTCGTAAAATCCAATCAACCAAATCAAAACAAAACCGATAATATTGTTCATGTGATGTAATTTAGCAACAAACTATCGATAATCTATTAATTCGCTTCCGGTTTTTGTCTGTAACAAAAATTACGTCACTGCTTACGTCACATTACCCCAAATCCTATAACATAGAATAAATACACTCAAAATTTGAACATGCAACATTAGACAGTCCTCATTGTTTTTTTTAAAACAAGTTTTAATAAATACATAACTGGTATTATATATCTATATATAGTTTGTTTTATTTTAATACATATTTAAAGTTTACATTTCAAATTGTTTTATTTTTTAACCCTTTAATGAATTTGATGATTTTACTTACTTAGGTACAAACTCGCTGACATTGAAATTTTTACTCCCAACCCCTCAGGCAATATGTTTCAAAAATCTATTTTTACATCGCCCGGGGGGGCGTTTTTTTATTTTGTACTAGTATAAGATAATATATCGATTATGAATAGCTATATTTGTCGGGATTACTTTCATTGCTTTATCTATGTCATGTATTCCCTTTGTTGTGGCACAGAAAGGAAAAAACGAAAAGTCAAAAATGTTTCGTTCCGGGTGGAAATAGTGGGAATTAGACTAAGTAAAGATATATATATATATATATATATATATATATATATATATATAATATTATATAGGAGAGAGGAGGAGAGAGAGAGAGAGAGAGAGGCCAAACCCTAAGCCGACTTTCTCACACAACCAACACACACACGCATATTCGTAATGCCAGCACTGTCGTCACCAGTTTCAATTTTCTTACCAGCAACCATCAAACAACCCCCGACCCCACCTCAACCCTGTTCTTCGCCAAACATCTATTAACTATCCGCTTCCTACCCCCCCCTAACCCCACCCCAGACTGTGTGTGAACTTTCTTTCCTCTCTTTGCGGTTATCGTACCTGGACCGCCTGACTCGTCACGAAATGATAACCCCACCGCTACAACATGGCGTTGATTTTTACCTCCTACAAGAGCAAATACGCGCGCTTTTTTCTTCTTCTTTGCTCCCTCCCTCCTCCCTCCTCTTTTTATAATCCTCAGATACAAACATTGATCTTATGTGTTTTTTTAGTCGTGTTTAAAAGTTATGACTGAGTAAACGTTGCGCCGTCGTCTTTTCGTGCCCACTTTGTGTTAGTTTCAGTTTATTTTTGAGGCCACTCTTATTTTCTAAGGGTTGGACATGCCCCCTTCCTTTCATCTCACGCCCATGGATGGGGGCTTTTAAGTCCCGGGCTCAGTGGATGTTTGCACTGAGAAGCGGTTAAGTGTGGCTCTGGGGGGTGTTGGGGCACTTACATGGCTAGATAGGGCGATTGTGAGAGAAAGTGAGAGAAAGTGGAGATGAAACTATTGCAAAGTAAGGTATTTTTATCGTAAAGATATAACGAAAGAAAACGGTTGACGTTGATTCGAACCTAAAGACGCTTTTTAATTCTTTGCAGAATCTTGCAAAACGAATCTATTTCTCTAAATTTTTGAGATGAGGCTTGATAGTTGGGATTATTAGGATTATTCAGATTATTGCCCTCATCTTTATTGTTATCTGTACAACGTTTCGGCCGATGTGCCCTCATGCCTTCTTCAGGTATTTCTTGTCGGACTCGGAAGCCTTCTCGAAGTCGGGAACCTTCTTGTCGTAATTGGGAGCCACGAACTTTGAACTTAACCCTTTATTCAATCCACGGGGGTATACTGTTCTCATTCCACTAACCGTAGCTGGGTACAAGTTTTAAGCTGTGTTAATTATTATTCTGTGTTACTGTCGCCCTTGATAAGGATTGAACCTGCTGCCTAGAGATAACTGTAACTTAGAACTGTATTAACTCAAGAGCACTCTGGTAAGTATTTATCAGTAAATAGCCAGGTGATTAGAGTCTCTAGCTGATGTAAAATCGGTTGGGTTTCGATTCTGACGGGAGATAGCCTGCTATATCTAGCCGTATTGAGGAGACGTGATACGTCGAAACAGGACTATATGAAGACGAGTATATATATATTAGAATCAAGACATTTTGCAGCCCTTTTTCATTCTACGATATTTACGTTTTTCTCGTTGGATATACAACAATCTTAAACACAGAAAGACAGACAGACAGACAGACAGACACACACACAACACACACACACACACACACACACACACACATATATTATATATATATATATATATATATATAATATATAGATAGATAGATAGATAGATGGATAGATATTGGTATTTGACAAATATACCAATACTAAGTGTTTCGTTTAAGATGCAGTGTATCGAAACATTTAAAATAAAATGTATTTTTCATCTTCACTCATTTCTCAACATACTGTCGGATTCATTTACACTTTTCTTGTGTATATACACACACACTCACACACACGCACACATACACACACACACACATATATATATACAGATAAATACATACATATATGTATACATACATCCATATATATATATACACATATATCTATCTATCTATCTATATATATGTATGGAAGTGCGTGGCATAATGGTTAGAGTCGTGGGAAATGGACTTGTCGACCCGAGTTCAAATCCCAGACAAGGCTGTTTGCATTTGACATAGCGCTAATCCCTGTGAAAGGTATGAATCCCATATATTTCCCCTCCAGCTATGGGTAAAATAGTAGGGCAGACTGGGCTCTTTAACCTTGGGTAGGTAACCAGTCTAAGAGAGGGAAAACTCTGAATTCAATATTCCCGAGGTCAGTCGTTGATGGGTTTGTGGCATTCCTTGTGCACAATTCTTCCTATCGACTGTGCAAAAAGTGCGGAATGGTCCTACACAAGCCTTCACCACTATAAACAAAATCCCTGTGTGGGTTGTGTCATTGTAAGACCCCTCTGCGTCGGAAAATTGACCAGAGAGTCCCATTATCTATTATATAATGGAGATTCGGTATTTTTTATCTTCAGGGGTTAATTGCAATGAATTAATCAAGATATTGTTTTAATTCGTCCGTAAGTCACCTTCTTTATCATATAATTAATAAAGAAGGTCTGCAAAATGCATATATATCTTTTTTAAAAGATTTTGTTTTTTATTTTACAATTAGCAGCACGTTTTTCAGATCTTCTGGTATTAGTTTTTCTCAAACCTATTAAAAGCAATCCTATAATTAAATTACATATATATATTTCAATTAAAATAAATTAAGATAAATTCATTATTTTTTATATTCGTTCTTATTTAGTTTTGTCTGATTTAATATGATATTTTATTATATCAAAACTAAAAAATACTTGTTGTTTTGATTAATGCTATTTACAAAGGGAAACATATACATATATATTTTTTTTTAAAAGCATTATCAATTTTAGTAAGGTATTAGAAAGGTGTCTCCCCCCCCAAAAAAAAATAAAAAATCTGGGTATTGCATTGAAATCTGGATTTGATATTGGGTAAAGAAAATTATTTTTGAAATAGGAAGGGAGAAAAATAAATAAAAAAAAAAGGTAACATAGTTCATTTAGCCTACCTTTAGATTAGTATCTCATGGTGATATCTAAATTCAAAATAGTTTTTTTGGTGGGGTAAGATAATGATATAAATTATAAAATAAATAAAAAAACGAAGTATTACATGCATATAACATTGGAAAAAGTTGTTCTAGAATTAATAACATAAAACACATACAATGTCAAGTTTCTCTATATAAAACCATTTTACAGAACAAAGAAGCACGACTCTAAAAAAAAAATAAATTAAAATAATAATAAAGGACTCATTAGAAGCAAAAGGACTCATTGAAAGAATTCTAAAAAATAATAAAAAATAAAATTTTTAAAAAATTACAAAGAAAAGAAAAAACACATACACTGTCAAGTTTCTCTAGATAGACACCATTTTACAGAAACAGAAGCAAAAGAATCTAATTAAATCAAAAATAATAAATAAAGAAAAAAAATATGCTATCATGAAAGAACGAGCGGCTTTAAAGGTGTGGAATTGGTAAAGTGTGTAAAGAAGAAAACATCTTCATCATCGTCGCAATTTGTTGTTTTGCACGCGTCCCAAGACTTTACCCCTACTCCCTTATTTGTTCCTTGTCCTAGACTTAATTTGCCGAGTGTCCCAAATGGCGCGGAGAAGCAAACAAACCGAAGCGAAGATTTCCCCGGGGGCGGGGATTCTGGCTGCGAGGAAAAATAATGCTTTTCCTTGTTCACGAATATGTTTATATGCAAATGAGTTTGCAGGCAGCCGTTCCAAGAGGCGCTGTTAATTGGTCATAGATAATTCCCGCGAAAGGACAGTGAGTGTAGGAAGGCAAGAAGAAATGGCGCACTATGCAAAGAAAAGAGTATATATATTATATAATATATATATATATAATAATATATTTATATAAGAGGCATTTTTTAATATATCAATTTGGGTCTACACCGCTATACAGGACTTGGCATGAACATAATGTCGCTGCACACACGCACATACACACATATGCATAACATATATACAAACACACTAGAATATATATGTCATATATAATACATATATATTATAGCGCTCATACAGACCCATATGTACATATACACACACATATACACATATGTATAATATACA
>CM042143.1:10372843-10395428 GCA_023376005.1 Doryteuthis pealeii | reverse complement strand
GGGAGAGAGATATAGATATTTATAATATTATATATTTAGTATATATATATATATAGTATACTATAATATAGTATATCAGTTTTGTTATTCATTATCTTGTTATTACTTTAGCCAGAAGACCCACTATTAATTACGACGTCATCATTACACATATAATACGTAGTTTACGAGTTCGTAAGCGGTGAGCATAACGGCGTGTTGGATATAACAAGCATTCAAATCTCTAGTACCCAATAAACCAACCATGTTCATTACTGCGCATTCATTGCTTGCCTGCTCCTATTGTGACGAGAGATTAAAAGATACTGCGTTTAAAAGGGTTAAGATTGCCTCGACGTTTTCATAGAAACAGCGCAGAAAATAAGTATTAATCCTAATAAATAGTAGATATGTAGACATAACTTGTATACAAAAAGGAGAGTTAAGTAGCATCCTCTAATTAGAAATTATTATGCATGCTTAGATTATATATGTAGTAAGGTAGAATAATGATGGTGTATAGGCTATTTGTATAGGAATGAGGGCAGTTTGCCATAGGTGTATGGAAAAAGGTGATATATGTACCGTTTTATGATAAAGTAGAGTGAGAGATGTTATGAGTTTTGAGTTATTAATATCGTAAGCGGAGATTACTTGTTAGTCTGTAATATGCATAAAAGGAGACCTTGTAATATACATAAATGATATAGGTTAGCTTATAGTAGATATCTGAGTTAACTTTGTATTAACTTATATTATATTATTACGTTCAATCTTTATATCTATATTAATAATGGAAGATTGGTGTGCTGTTCTGTCTGTGAAGCGTGAAACTATATTACTACTCAAGTCCAATTCCCTTTGTTATTGACATCACAATCTCAATGATTTCTATTCTTTAATATTCTTAAATCTCATATTTATAATTTAATAATATGTTTTACTTTATTTATAATAGCTGTTGACCATTATCCTACTATACATTTAATACATATAACATGCAAAATTATATATTTAATATATCACACAAAAATGGGACAGGATTTGCAGTGTAAGACGGGAAGGATGCTAGGATTTTGCATATTGTATTATTTTAAATAATGGTGATTTTAATCAATAATGATAGGTTGAGTACCCTATTGCCGTATTTTCTGAGAGTTTGCTGTTTTGCGTTTCTATTTTACATGATATCGTATGAGCACAAGGAGTTTCCTTCATAAATCTTCAAATGAAATCCATTAACTAGTTTTTTAATGATAACTTCAGTTTTTATTATTTTCTGTCCTAGTATTAATAAATTGTACTGTAACCATTATAATAGAAATTAACAATTGTAAAGACTGATAGTGATGCCTGGGAAGTTGTTCCTAGGTAGTTCGAGTTGTTTTCTGTTTTTCGAATTATATCCCCCTTTTTCAAATCTTTGTTATCCCTGAAGTCCATATTTTATAAGTTTCAATTAGCGCTATTCTAATATCATATATAATTTTATTATTATTAGAGGACTATAAAATGTAACTTGCAGCGAGCGACCGGAGGGTGCATTTAGTAGGTGTTGCTAGTTATATCATATGTGTATAGTAAAGTTTTAGGTTGAGTTTTAGATAGTGAAGTCACTTGAAGCATTCGTGTGTATGTGTACATACTAAAAGATTTTGAAGGCACATTTCAATCAATATATGTGTTAATTTATATTTAGACTTGTTCATATAAGGAGTGAGAGAGAGAGGCGGGTCCGTATATTTTAATATTTGAGATAAAAAAATTAGTAGTTTATGAGATTATTACCACACCAACATATTGCGAGTTGTTAGAACAGTAGTGGCCCTTCAAATATATTTACATTTACACATACGATGCACAAATGCTGTTCAATGAGATCACTATATCACTGGTCTAAAGTAAACAAACTATTTCACTATGAGACTTGTATCTGTTCCGCGAGCAAAGGCTTATATTCATAGTAAAAATTAAAAGAATTTCGAACATTTAACCACGCGGCAGGAGCAGCCGAGCCGTATTTAACATTACGGAAAATAGCCGATTTAACATCACGGGATATTGAATTCTATTTCTATATTATAATTGGTGAAAAAATTTTCTCAATATATTATCGGATCAGTTCAATAACTACTCATTTCTTTAATACATCAGACAGATTACCATATAATATGACCGTTGGATATAGTATACTATATTTGTTTTGTGTGTGTGTATGAGAAGATAGTCGAGCCTAGTACATGGTTCAATAGCTGTTCAACTATTCATAATAGACTACTGAAGATCGGATATAGTTTCGACTCCAGAAAAATATGTTAAGATTGAGAAAGAAAGTAAAAAGTTTTAAATAAATTCCGCGAGATACTTATTATTGCCTTATTGTTAAACTTGCCTTCAATAATCTTCCTATATATATATATATATATACTATGGGTTACCGTTAATTATATCTATATACTCTTTTTATTTACCTAATTAATTATTAATCCTATTTATTCTATTTTATATTATTTATTATATTAATAATAATTATATGAAATAAACAAGTTAGTATACCAAAAATGAAGTATAGTAATTTATTTTATCGATCGCTTACGTATTTCGTTTCGTTAAATCTCTTCTTCAGGATGTATTACCATGGGTGAAGAAATTGGATTGGATTGTTATTATATAGATATTTGAACTTGTGAGAATAGAATCATTTGTAAACATATTCTTGATTTTTACTGGAATTATTGCTGATTCCAGTGACTACTGTGTTTTGGTCATATATAACGAGGGCATACAGAACACCGAACTGCGGTGCGTTAAGTGTAGACGCAGTAGTTATTAGCTGAACCGAATAGTGATTAAAATGTTGCTCAATTTGAACAGACACCCCGTTACAAGAGATTTTCTTTCAGAGAGTGACGGTTGAGACGACATGACTCTGTGTGATCACCAAAGGTATTATCACAATGGTGAAAATACAAACTAACCGCCGTTCGCAGGATGGAACTCGGAGTCGAGCAGTCCATTTCTATCATGTACAGATCACTCACCAACGCGTTCGGTGGAAGTGCCTGCACACTAAGAGGAGTAACATATATTAAGTCACTCCGATTCTAAATGTCTGGTTGATCTCAAACTCGAGCAAGTCTTGCAAATCATACTTGGTCATAGTCTACGAGGTATAGTGTGGGCACCAGATACCCAGATGCTGCTGGGTCGATGATGCACAGCCGTTAGGGAGGATGGCGAGATAAAGAAGGAGTGTGGTTTTTGTTACATAAAGGAAGGTATAATATCCTGTTGCTCCGATCGTCTTGAGCATAAATGAGTGAGAATAAGAGTTCGGTGCCTAACCATAGATATGATATAGATCATAGATGCATTTGTATTGGAATTTAAGAGGTTAGGATTATTGTAGATTCTAGTAGATATAATTAGAGAGGATTACATGTACTTAAGGTCTATATAATATTTAAAATTGGGATAGACGAAGGTCATGTCTATAAATATTCAGGACCTGTGTGTCCACAAAAATTATTTTTTCCAAAACGTATCAACAGACACTACAAGATATTTCACTTCAAAGTAATGCCCGCCAGGTGAGATTTCTTAAACTGTCACTTTTCCCAATGGCCTTTTTTGCGTCCATCGTCTTGTAATAGACTTCATTGGAAGGCATCCATTCCGTGTGAATTCTCCGTATTCTTTGTCAGTAACGGATGTGATAGCCTGTGTATTCATGACATACTCGATAGATCGACATAATCTCAAAAGCGTGGTTCCCTGAGTGACACCCCGTTTTAAGAGATCTGGGGATAGACTAGAAAACCTTACAGTGGAGCGATGGCGAGTTCATAGATAGGTCGATAGTAAGTGAGAATTTTCTCAGGGATGGATGAAGTTGCTCCGAGCACAGTGTTGATTGTTTGCTGTTATCTTGGGCCAGTGAACCTGCTCTGTATACCTTTCGTAGAGTCAGTGTGAGCAGAGTGTATATGTATCATGAGTCGAAGCCACACACCGTTAGTACACTGCACAATCCGACAGCGCTGCGTTCTCGAGGGGCACGAGATGACAGGAGAGAGAGGACGAGAGCGCTGGAGACAGAGATGAAGTACTCTGTATGGAGAGAACATGAAGTGTGGTATGAGATGTACGGTCTGGAGGGAGCCCTGTGTGCAAGAAACATCGCAAGTGAGACGGAGCACTACTCAACGAGTTTCGAAATTTTGTACGGATAGCAGATAGTGGAAACTTGGTCGGTAGTAGCGACTTTTGAGTAGAAAGGCAGACGATTAGGATTAACTCGTAGTGAGAAGAGAGAGATCAATGGGGAATGCTTAAGATGCGAATCCTGGTGGTTAAGCAGTTATTTGGAAAGGGCCTTAGTCTCAACACTCCAACTTGTCCTTACATAGGCTCATGTTGTTACATGGAACCGCGGCCACTACCACCAGAGTGGGTTGGGCAGTAGTTCGCGGATCAATCCGCACGATATATTCAGCGCCAGTATAGCATAGATACTATTTGTGATTGTCCGAGACTATTTAGCCATCAGTGCGCGCAGCCATCCAACCACTATAATCATTATCTCATATCTAGAAAATGCGTGGCTTAGCGTGTTAAATATCATGGGCATAATGTTGGTTCAGAAAAACTGCATCTCAGTGGTGAAGTTACAATTTTGGAAGTCTATGCGAGTTGGAGAGTACCGACTTTTATCGTTGGATAGATTACTTCCAGGTTCCACCCTGACCATGGAGTGGTAGTACACCTTGTTATACGTCGCCCATCGAATATGCGTTTTTAAACACGAAAATGAGCTTGAGCGAGAAGCACATGAGTTTAAAATATTAGACTTTAACAGATATAATTGGTCCATAGTATTGCACATCCTTGAAGAATGAATATGTGAACACTAATACATCTTCGGTCATAAAATATTAAACCCACTAAGGGTTTTTGAACATAAAGATTTCAAAAAATGATAAAAAAATAAGTAGAAAAGAAAGAAAGAGAGAAAATAACAATACTTGTATATAGTAAAAAGGACAATGTCCTAGCATGTATTGAATTAGTAAAGGTACGCATTCTAGGAATGATTTGGATGAGGGTACGTACGATTAAAGATTGTAGAGACATCATAACAGGGAGATAGATGAGGAGATGATCGCTATGCACAGTTGTTTAATATATCCATGTACAGAGACTAGACAATGATCATCGTAGTATTGAATAAGAAACGTTGTAGGAGATACATAGTGCTAGTTAAAATACAAGGAGAGAAGTAGTAGAAGTGATATATAATACTGCATGTGTATGGATAAGGAGATAAGATTGTTACGTATAAATCAGTTTAACATAATTCGTCTAATTTATATATATATATGTATTTATATTATAATCGCTATATGGTAGTTGTTTCCATCGTTATCGCTCTCTATATTACCTTTTTAATAATTTATTTTTTCTTTTCTTTATCTTGTCGTGCATGTCGGATTATACTTCATTGTGCTTTCGCATCGTAATTTCTCCTCATGTCCTTGCTTTTTTGTCTCTCTTTTTTTCTTTCCCTGATTTAGTCTTCATTTATACTTCCTTGTTGTTTGCTTCACATGGAATCATATATCTTTCTTTTACTTTCTTTCTTTTATGAGTACTTTCTTTCTTTCTTTTTTTCTTTGTGTCTATCTTCTTTCCTTTCTTTTATAACTTTCTTTTCTTATCTGGCTACAGATGCTTGTCAGTGTTAATCTCTATTTTTTCTACTCTTCCTTTGCTTTCTTCTTCTTTTTCTTTCTTCTTTACTTATCCTCTTTCATCATCTTTCTTTATCATTATCCTTGTTCTCCACCACACCAACATGAGTTTTTGTACATTTATCATATTATGTTTATATACTTATTTGGTTATTTCCTTATGTTTATCTTTCTTTCTTTAATTCTTTCTTTCTTTTATATACTTTTCTTTCTTTATCGTGATACGCGAGTAATTTTCATTAAAATTCATTTTCTCCTCTGTCCTGGGTGTTGTCATAGTTTTTCTGCTATGTCTTTTTTTGTTTCTTTTTTTTTCGAATGTATTTATTATCTTTCTTTTATATGTTTTCCAATTTTTCTTTGCCCAAAAACTGATTAGAATCTTTGTGTTCTCTATTTAAAGTTTGTCTTTCATCTTTCTTTTTTCTTTTCTATATATCTATTTTGCTGGTGTTCTTTATCAGACGTCTTAACGTCGGGAACGTTTTTATGGTACCTATCCTTTTCCTCTTCTATTCTCTTGTCTTATAAAACAATTATCTTTTCTTTTTTCATTTACTCGTTTTTTCCTATTCTCCGCTCCTGTTGTTCCATATTATTCTTTAATCTTTTGAGTATTTTCTATAGATATTTCCAAGCACTACCAAATAGAGTATTATATATAATTCTTTTTAGGGATCATCCTTTTGTATAATAATAGTCTTTCTCTTTCTTTTACTGAGAGTCGTGCCTTTCCAGTCTGGTCAGTAGTTGTTCTCGCTATAATCACCACAAGGTTGTCGTCGGAGTTCGCACTTCTTCCGTAAACTACAGTGTTCTACCTTTCCCTCCGCCCAACTTTCCAGTCGTTTATTTTCTTGCAGTTAGTTCTTTCTTCCTATTGAATTTCTGTACTCTCTCCCTGGTGTTGAGTTATCTTTACATATGTTGATAGGAGCCCTGATCTGTTGATTTATATGCCGTGCTCACAGGGGATCTTTCCTTTCTTTTCCTCCACCTCAGATGCTAAATCTCTTTCTTCTTCTTATACTTCTCTTTCTGTGTTCGTTATAAGCAGTTAGTCGACGATAGACGCAGTGCCATTTTTTTCCCTTTTTTTTCTTATCTTTGTGCTTTCCTGGCTCCTCTTTCTTTTATTAATTCTTTTCGAGCTTATTGCGGCCTTTTCACATACTCTATAACCTTATACCATGTATACGAGATCTTAATCTATCTTTGCTCTTAGTTTCATTTATTTCTTGCTATATATTTTTACTAGTATAATATATATATATTGTCGTGTGTTGTGTGTGTGTGTGTGTGTTTTCCAGTCCGCCCTAATGAATGCAATACCAGCCAATTTTACACAACAAATATTTATTTTACCAATTTTTCCATTATTATTATTATTATTATTATTATTATTATTATTATATTATTATTATTATTATTATTATTTTATCTCTGGGTATTTTTGAGGTACAAATTGATCACTATTCCTGCTAGACCAAGGTAATTACGACAAAAGAACTTGCTATATACGGGGAATTTAACATTACTTCCTAGTTCCAACCTAACCCTGAGTGGTAAGTACCTGTTAGGGTCCGTTTATGGCTTTTCACATAAACAAAATTGCGTATTAAACAACAATGTTTTAGAAGAAAAAATTGAGTTAAAAAAAGAATTCTTATGACGCCACTAAAATATCTTATGTATGTCTTTTAACTATTTACTAAATGTTTTCGTCTACTTAGAACTTGATACACACTATTGGTTTGACATGTCTCCACGTAAAAACAGCAAGCCACCAACCGATCCCTTTCACTATTTATCTCTAATACCAATAATTCTTTTCTGCTTTCTTCTCTCAATGACTTCTTTCGCTTTCGTCACATACTAACTTCTCGATTTGTCTCACATTTATTAGACCGTCAATAGTCGTGTTTCGTTATGCTGTAGAACCCCCCCAAAAAAATAACAACGAAGTATTTGAACCCATCTTATTTGGCTTAAACAATTGTTCTATCACTCGGCCCACATCTAGATCCTGGGACGTAATGGTAATAACTCCTCTCTCACTGTATATGTAGATACGTTTCTTATATATTGCATCGCTCAGTTAGACAGTTAACATAGATAATTCTTTTTATATTATGTGACTTTTCCCTGCTATCAACAGAGTCTTTTAAACCGTGGGGATATGTGGTTGTTGTGTATGTGGTACCTCTCGATTATTGTTATACTTTGCTATTTAGTAGTAATGGATCTGTAGATCTTTCTGTTCGTTTTAATATCACGATCTCGTCTTTCTCCATGATACTTCCTTTCTTTTTTTATTTTCTTATGAGTGTGTTGGACGTCATTTAGTTCTCTTTCTCCGGAGGTTCTTTCAAATGAATCGATACGACGCTATATCGTGTTAATCATATGTCATTCCGAGATAAGTTAGCGTCGCTCCGAGGAGCGGCTTATACATATGGTCTATATTAACCTTCTCCCTTCCCTGCTTTTCACCCTCATTACTGCGTCTTTTGTGCCGAACAAAATTTATTGCAGGGTCGATGACGGCTGGATAAATCAAACATACCCATCCTTTCATCCATCAGATTCCCGTACTCTTCATATTTTCCCGTTCGCTTGTCCCAATCCGAACGGTCAGCCTCCATCCTCAAATCACTTATAAATAGTATCGACTTGTATCAACTTTTTCTCTATTCTCTGTTGGTGGCGGCGACCGATAACGTTGTGTGAAAATTGAAACATGTTTTTTTTGTTAACTCACAGACGTGCGTGGAATCTATATTTTCGCGGGTGAAGCCATCACTTTATACTTGTCTGTGAACAACAACAACAACGAACACATTATCTCTTGATAATAGTCTTATTCTTATTATCATTTGATTTATATTTCATCCAGTTCCATTTCCTTTATTCTTAGAATATTATTTTCTGCAGCCTTTTCTCAAGATAATAATTAATAATGATTCGATTTAATAAATAATAATAATATATTAATCATTAATAATAATAATAACCGACCCTTATTGTTGTTGTGTATATGCTGATCCCACCTGGCGGTAATTCTGCCATCAACCTGATATATTTTTGACTAACCATTGCTTATACAATGGTATTTCTTTTCTTTGCCCTCATTTAAAACCCAGAATCATTCTCTTTCCTTGTCTATAACCGTTCGTCCATAAATTTCTCCCTGGGATGTTGTGATAAAAACAGATCACCTTATCCAGCAAGAGACCAGACCTAGTGTTGATAACCAAAAGAAAGATCTTGTCAACTGGTGGAATTTTGCAGTGCCAGCAGATCACAGGGTGAAGCTGAAGGAAATGAAAAATGGACAAATTTACCTGGAACTGCCAAGAAAACTGAAAAGTTATGGATATGAAAGTCAAAGTGATACAATTGTTGTTGGTGCATCGCTGGAACGGTCCCAAATAGATGGAAATAAAGTTTGGATCTGAAATGCAGGGGAAGAATTGAGACATCCAGAATCTGCAGCTGCTGCAATCTGGCAGAATACCCAGAAGAGTCCTGGAGCCTGAGAGACTTGTTGACTCAGTGGAAATACATCACTTTGCCTGGTTTGAAAAACTCACTGGGAGTGAAATAATAATTAGATAAAACACAACAGAAGGAGTAAATGTAGGATGTTGTGGTGAGAGATGAGAAAATTCAACCATGTAACAATATAATGCAGGCAAACTAGCACACGAGAATAAAAGGTTGTTAAAGATGATCCACTGGGAACTGTGCAAGAATCTAAATTTTGACATAAAACAAAATGGTATATACATAAACCAGAATCAGTTCTTGAAGATGAAAGCCATAAAATCTCTGGGGGCTTTGAAGATAAAGACGGATAAACTTCTCCGGACAGAAGACCAGCTATAGTATTGATTAACAAGAAAAAGTAAAACATTTTTAACTGGTAGTTTTGCAGTTCCTCAGCAGATCACCGGTGAAGATAAAAGAACTAGCGTTCCACGTCACCAAAGCGAATCTCCCTTGTTTAACGCAATCGAAAAGGGGGATAGACTCTCTCGCTGTTCGGCTGATACCGACAATAAGCCACTCTCAGCATTTACTACTTAATATCTAGGAATATATATATATATATATATATATAATTTTATATATGTGTGTGTGTGTGTGTGTGTGGTATTAAATATTTTATAATGGTATAACACATGAATAGCCACTCGAGTTTCCACCATAAGAATCTTCAGGGTTTAATTCACTGAATTAATCAGATTGATTAATTTGCAGTCGATTGCAAGCGTGTATTTTTGTGGCTATGACGGTTAGTGATAGATTGAATCTGTCACTAACACTGAAGATCCTTAGGGTGAAACTCGAGTAGGTTATTCCGGTAATCCATTATAATTAATAAAATTGCTCTACTTACGTATTGAGCACTTTATATTTGTTATATGCTGTCTTATCATTGTGAAACTTGTATGAATTAACCATTGTGACCAATTTCACCGGTAAGTCACCATTTTCATATAAAATCATATATATATTATATGGAGGCGCGTGGGCTAGTGGTTATTAGAGGTCGTGGAAAATGGACTCGTTGATTCGAGTTCAATTCCTAGACGAAGCTGTTGGCATTTCACATAGCGCTAATACCCTTGGGAAAGGTATGAATCCATATATTCTCCCTCCAGCTATGGGTTAAATAGTAGGGCAGACTGGGCTCTTCAGCCTTGGGTAGGTAACCAGTCTAGGAGAGGGATAACTCTGAATTCAAAATTCCTGAGGTCGGTCGTTGATTGGGTTTGTGGCAACCTTTGATGCACCAATTCTTTCCTATCGACTGTGCCAAAAAGTGTGGATGGTCCAACACAAGCCTTCACCACTATAAACAAATCACTGTGTTGGTGTTCATTGTGTGTGTGTGAACCCTCATGCGTCGAAAATCGACGAGAGAGTCCATATATATATATATATATATATATATATATATATATATATATTTTAAGAATGGAAATGAGTAACCTACTCGAGTTTCATCGATAGATTCTTCAGGGGTTACTTTTAAATTAATCGAGTTTACGATTAATCTTTAGTGTTATAAACATGCCCGTTCGTTCCAACGGGCATGTTTATAACACCAAAGATTAATCGTAAACTCGATTAATTTAAAAGTAACCCTGAAGAATCTATCGATGAAACTCGAGTAGGTTACTCATTTCCATTCTTAAATAAATTTTATGCTCTACATTGTATTGAGCACTTTGTATTTGTTTTTTCTCAACCTTAACCTCTGGATATTGTGCGCTTCCAACGACCGTTCTTATACCCACCGGTAAGTTAATACTTATACATATACAAATATAATATATATATATATATATATATATATATGGACACATTCTTTTTCCCATCGCTAACAGCCTCTAAGAATATAGCTGGTTCCTGAAGACAAACACTCTGTCTGTTTGTCGACCTACTTCTTGTCTGTTAATTGTATGTTAATTGAAAAACCGTCCATTTTTCTCCCTCCAGGTGTTACTGCAAAGGCGGCCTGATTTTCTTCCCTTTCGTCCGCGGGCATTTCTGTTGTATACTTACCATTATCCAAAGACGGAAAGGTAAAGTTCAAGTCTCAAGCGAAGAAAGGCAGTTCGTGCGGTGAAAAGACGCTGTGTGTTTTGAAAAACAGAATCAAAACAAGCGGCCTCGTTCTGGTTGCAAATTAGACAAATCCACACGATACATTTATTCGCAGCGACGAAGCAAGAGATTGCTTAAAGCGGCCAGCAATGCAAATGAACGCGTTTTATTATTTTTTTATTTTATTTTTTGTGGTCATCGCCTGTTTAACATTCGTTCTTCCTTTTTATCTTTTATTTTTTCTTCTTCCTCAATTATTATAAATGAAAACAGAAATCGCCCCAAGTTCTATTCAAAATTGATATGCTGTATTTGATAAGCAATTATTGATAGCAATTATGAACCGCCATTTTCATATGATATCACAATAAAATAGAGTGAGTTAGATTAGGCACAGGTCTCGTAGATAAATATTTACATACCAGATACCTCAGGTGTCCGATCATTCGTTGGGTTTTACGGCATGTCAGCCCTCCTTGGGTTATTTAGTGCCGAAGACGTTTTGTTTTATTCATTCTTGTAAGAAAATCAATGGTCAGTAAGCTAGTCTCGCAGATCCCTTACTTCTGAAATGTAACGTCGATCCTCGTTGTATATCCCATTATTGTGACCTTGTGTCACATCCTATCAGTGCCGGACGGGTTGGATAAAAAGGACGTCCGATCGTGGTGTAATGGTCAGTAAGCTGGTCTCGCAGATCCCTTACTTCTGAAATGTGACGTCGATCCTCGTTGTATGTCCAATACTTGCGACCTTGTGTCACATCCTACCAGTGCCGGACGGGTTGGATAAAAAGGACGTCCGATCGTGGTGTAATGGTCAGTGAGCTGGTCTCGCAGATCCCTTACTTCTGAAATGTGATTTCGATCCTCGTTGTATATCCCATTCTTGTGACCCTGCGTCACATCCTACCAGTGCCGGATGAGTTGGATAAAAAGGACGTCTCATCATGGTGTAATGGTTAGCAAGCTAGTCTCTATTAATATTCAATAGCAAGACCGATACTTGCTGGATGCCTCGTTGTTGTGAACTTGTGAATAATTTTGATTACAGTACCTGTTGTTGCATAAGTGGTCGATTCTCGCTGGATGCTCCATACTTGGGACCTTATGTCACATCATACCTGAGTGTCCTATCGTGGTGTAATGGTTAGCAAGTTAGTCCAGCAGATCCATAACTATTGAATAGCTAATTCGATCCTTGCTGGATACCCCATACATTTAACCTTGTATCACATCATACACGAGACGTTCCATCGTTGTGTAATGGTTAGCAAGCCTATCCCACAGATTTACTACTAGCGAATAGTGAGTTCAATCCTCGCTTAATGCCCCATAACAGCGACCTTGTGTCATCCTATCCGTGTCGTATGGTTCAAGCTAAATACCTACCAGATATCCCAACTTCATATACAGGTTGCAGCAGAAATACCAGCCTGGGCGCTCCATATTTCTGGCCTTATGCCAAGCTTATTTTAGTACATATCTATTTTGCGAAACTTCTTGTAGCTTGTCATGTCACTCCCTCTTTCTCTATGAATTTTATTCGACAATTTATTTCTCTTTTCCCCATCAACAACCTACGGGAGAGACATGAGGATATGCCACATTGACACAAATACGTGGGAGGAAGATGCAGAAAATCGAGCGGCCTGGTGCCTTAAGGTTAAGCAAGGCACGGAGATGGGTGAGGCAGAGAGGAGAGTAGCCTTGACAGCAAAGAGAGTCAGAAAGAGGAAGAAAAGACAGCAACCCCAGAAAGCATCACAGTTTGTGTGCAGTCATTGCTGTTTTGCCAACATTATTTATCATCATTCACAGTCACTTATCATGGACTTCAATCTACGGATATTATTCCAGTAAGAGTTATTTGGTTTCTTTTTAACCTATCTATCTATCTATCTATCTGCCTTAGTCTGTATCTATCTATCTATCTATCTATCTATCTATCTATCTATCTGTCTGTCTGTCTGCCTTAGTCTGTTTCTATCTATCTATATATCTATCTATCTATCTATCTATCTTAGTCTGTTTCTATCTATCTATCTATCTATCTATCTATCTATCTACTTGTCTGCCTTAGTTTGTTTCTATCGATCTATCTATCTATTTATCTATATATCTATCTGTCTATCTATCTATCTACCTTAGTCTGTTTCTATCTATCTATCTATCTATCTATCTATCTATCTATCTATATCTATATATATCTATTCTATATCTATATCTATATATATATATATATATATATATATATATATATATATATATATATCTGTCTGCCTTAGTCTGTTTTTATCTATCTATCTATCTGCTTTAGTCTGTTTTTATCTATCTATCTATCTATCTATCTATCTATCTATCTATCTATCTATCTATCTATCTGTCTGTCTGCCTTAGTCTGTTTGCATCTATCTATCTATCTATCTATCTATCTATCTATCTATCTAACTGTCTGCCTTAGTCTGTTTCTATCTATCTATCTATCTATCTATCTGCATTAGTCTGTTTCTATCTATCTATCTATCTATCTATCTATCTATCTGCATTAGTCTGTTTCTATCTATCTATCTATCTATCTATCTATCTATATATCTATTTATCTATCTGTCTGCCTTAGTCTGTTTCTATCTATCTATCTATCTATCTATCTATCTGCTTTAGTCTGTTTTTATCTATCTATCTATCTATCTATCTGTCTGCCTTAGTCTGTTTGCATCTATCTATCTATCTATCTATCTATCTAACTGTCTGCCTTAGTCTGTTTCTATCTATCTATCTATCTATCTATCTATCTGCATTAGTCTGTTTCTATCTATCTATCTATCTATCTATCTATCTCTCTCTCTCTCTCTCTCTCTCTCTCTATATATATATATATATATATATATATATATTTATCTATCTGTCTGCCTTAGTCTGTTTCTATAGATCTATCTATCTATCTCAATCTGTTTATCTATATACTTTCTTTCTTTTTTGTCCCCTTTCTTTTTATTTTTCTTTGTCCATAGTTTGTTTACTCGCTTTAGTTCTTTCTTCCTTCCTTGCTTTGCTCTTCTGTCCTTTCTTTCTTTCTTTATTCTTTCTTTTTTCTTTCTTTCACTCTGTCCAATGTTTATCTGTATCCTAGTTTTAATATTTTATTTCTTTCTTTTCTTCTTTCTTTATGGTATGTTTGTTTCTTTTTCTGTTTTAATTATTTTTTTCTTCCTCTCAAATTATTTCTTTCTTACTTTCTTTCTTTCTTTGTTAATATTTCCCCATTTTCTTTCTTTCTTTCTTTCTTTCTTTCTTTCTTTCTTTCTTTCTTTCTTTCTTAATATCTCCACATTCTCTTTTTCTTTCTTAATATATTTCCACTATATCGTTCTTTCTTTTCTTACTTTCTTTCTTTTTTAATATCTTTCTTTCTTTCTTTCTTTTTTTCTTTGTTAATATTTCCCCACTTTCTTTCTTTCTTTCTTTCTTTCTTTCTCTTTCTTTCTTTCTTGTTAATATTTCCCCACTTTCTTTCTTTCTTTCTTTCTTTCTTTCTTTCTTTCTTTCTTTCTTAATATCTCCACATTCTCTTTTTCTTTCTTAATATATTTCCACTATATCGTTCTTTCTTTTCTTACTTTCTTTCTTTTTTAATATCTTTCTTTCTTTCTTTCTTTCTTTCTTTCTTTCTTACTTTCTTTCTTTCTTTGTTAATATTTCCCCACTTTCTTTCTTTCTTTCTTTCTTTCTTTCTTTCTTTCTTTCTTTCTTAATATCTCCACATTCTATTTCTCTTTTCTTTCTTAATATCTTTCTACTATATCATTCTTTCTTTCCGTACTTTCTTTCTTTCTTTTTTAATATCTTCCACTCTTTCTTTCTTTCTTTCTTTCTTACTTTCTTACTTCTTTCTTTCTTTGTTAATATTTCCCCACTTTCTTTCTTTCTTTCTTTCTTTCTTTCTTTCTTTCTTTCTTTCTTTCTTTCTTAATATCTCCACATTCTATTTCTCTTTTCTTTCTTAATATCTTTCTACTATATCATTCTTTCTTTCCGTACTTTCTTTCTTTCTTTTTTTAATATCTTCTACTCTTTCTTTCTTTCTTTCTTTCTTTCTTTCTTTCTTTCTTTCTTAATGTCTTCCCCCCATGTCTGTCTCTGTCTGTCTTTCTTACTTTCTTTCTTTCTTTGTTCATATTTTTCCGCTCTCTTTTTCTTTCTTTCTTTCTTTCTTTCTTTCTTCCCTTCTTTTTTCTCTTCTTTTCTTTCTTTCTTTCTTTCTTTCTTTCTTTCTTTCTTTCTTTCTTTCTTTGTCCCTTGTTTGTCCATTCTTTCTTTCTTTCTTTCTTTCTTTCTTTCTTTCTCTTCTTTCTTTCTCTTTTTTCATTCCTTCTTTCTCTTCTTTCTACCCTCTCATAGTTATTTTTAAAATGTGTCTCTTTACACTGACCGTGGGAGAAACTTCCAAGTCCCGACGTGTGGGCAGTCTTTCAGGTCAATGTAAAATTTAACATACTAATGTCGAACGGGAGGCCGAGTTAAGCTCACTTTTAAGTTTTTCATCTCCCAATGACCATTAAACCCCCACCCCCACACAAGAATGGTCTTTGTGAATGTTTACGATGGGAGTAAAGGCTTTCCTGCTATTGCCTGGACAAATAACATAGTCATGGAAGAGTGGTTTGGTCAAGCCACCAGAGACAAGATATTGTTGTCAAGGGATCTGGCTATGAGACTGATCACAAGAATGCGGATTAACACCCTTTTTTTTTCAAAAGTCATGGGATCAAATGAACAGAAGCGGCCTCAACAGCAATTCGAACTCGACTCAGCCATTCCGTTTTTTGTTTGTTTGTTTGTTTGCTTTTTTGTACTGGTGATGGTTACTCGGCGACATTCGCCCCACACACGAACGTAGGCGTACTTTATTTCAAAGCGGCAGAATAGATTAAAATCATAATCAAAACTCGCACATACAATCATAATCAATATATATGTATATACAAGGTGTCAAAAAAAGTATAGAGATTTTTTGTACTTTTTGACACACCTTATATTCTGAAAAAAAAATAACGTTCCATTTATATCTGGTAAATACAGCTTCAATCCCGATACTTTTTATGACACACCTTATATATATTATATATATATATATATATATATATATATATATATATATATATATATTCGATACACACACACGCACACACACACACACACACACACTCACACACACTCCATAAAAGAAGAATATTTGACGTCATATTTCTAACCGTCTACCTTTCCAGCGGTCCTTCTTCAAATTTCAAATTTTGAACAGATTGATAAACAAGGACTATCACAGTTCTCCTCATTATTCTGTGATAAATTTTAAAAAATCTTCCTTACATCAACAAAAGCCCTGAAGAAGATCTACTTAACAGATTGAAACACTGCAGCGTTGGATAATAAACTTACCACTCATTTTATTTAAACCTGTGTTTTTTTCAAATTTCTCACTATACTACATATCGTCGGATTTAATTCTATCTCTCTTCACACACACCACACACACACACAGGACATATATATATATATATATATATATATATATATATATATATATATATATATATATATATATATATATATAGTTAATTTGTTGTTATTAATATTGGAGAAATGATTATAAAGTGCTCAATTACTTCTGTAAGAGCTGTATTTATTTATTTATTTATTTATAGTCACCAATACAATTAAAAGTTCGTCTTATCAATAGTTTCGGAACATCACTTTTATATATATATAATATATATATATATATATATATATATATATATATATATATTATATATATATTGTGTGTGTCAGACAATATGATGGGAAACCAACATTTTGTTTGAGCACATATGTATTTAATATAACATTTCACCCTTTACGAGCCTCATCAAATGATGATTTGTAAACTTTTATTTTATTTTAGAACAATGACACAGTAAACGGTAGTCATGGTAACGTAATTAGGAACTCCAATCATCAATTTAAAAGAGACCGCAGTTTTGAGCTAAAAAGGTTTTCCTGTCACTTTATAAGTATAACAAAAACGGATTAAGACGAATTGTACCTCTGATAATCTTTTCGTATCAAACAACGACCTGCACTTTTGACATATCGCTTTTTGTAAAACAACAACAACAACAACAAAAAAAAAGAAAAAAAAAGAAAAAAAGAAAAAAAAAAGAAACTACAAAACAAAAAACAAAAAAAAAGCAAACAAACTATAAAACGTGAATTGATATTTGTGAAATTTACAGACACTTATTCTCAACATTCTTACTCGTTTATATGATGATATTTTGTTTCTAAATATTTTTCGTAAATATCTATACGTTAGATATTAATATATATTAAGATAAAAATATATATAGATCAATTATACCGGACATGTATTTATTAAAACTTAAAAAAAAAAACGATAGTAGACTAAGAAATGTTGTATCTCCATTCTGGGCATAATATAATATATATATATATATATATATATTATATATATATAGTGTGAGATGGTCACTATTTCAGCTTTTGCTGGAATGGTGTACCAAAGGCAGTATTAATTGGTAGAGTGCTCAATATAAAATAGAGCTGTTATATAATATAATAAGATAAATATATAGGTTTTACATATCTATTTATTGGGTGACAAAGGAACATTCACGACCATTTTGGTTTCATGCGATGCATTCATCAGGTGAAGATGTTTCAAATGTCTTTTGAAACATCTTCACCTGATGAATGCATCGCATGAAACCAATATGGTTGTGAATGTTCCTTTCTCACCTAATAATAGATATGTAAAACCTCTATATATTTATCTTATTATATATATATATATATATATATATATATATTGTATATGTATAATATATATATATATATAAGCATTGACCTTTATTTTAATGTAGTAGTGACATTAACTATAAATTAAATACACATTGATAATCTCCCATACTTCCTGAAATGACTGTGAATTCAATTCTTTTTCTATTTAACCCATAGATGGGACCCTAATAAGAACAACCACTCCGGGTCTGAGTGGACCTAAGACTAAAGGTGATCATGGGGTACTCCACATTCCTCAAAGATCCAGAATTGGAACTTCACTATCAAATAGAGTTTAACGTTATACCCAGGACATTAAGACCAACAGCCACCGAATTCTAGCACATATATGATAAAAAAGGGTTGGAGATTGCTATAAGGGCTATAGGGTTGGGGCAATCATATAGGTGCTATGGCTTGACGTGACGAGCCAATTAATCGGAGGAGATTTCACCGACCGTCCGTCTAGCCAAATAAGGACCAAAGTGGAGTGTTGCATGACATGGACTGCTCAACCACCAGGATTCCATCCTCAAGCATCACGGTCACCACCCATAGCCAACAGGTGGTCTCATTGGGGGGGGGTCTTACCACTCAGCAGTGATAACCATTACACCAGGAAGTTCTTTTCTCTTTTATTTAGTGAACAGATTGATTAAGTTTTTGTAAACTTCTTTCGTTTAAGTAAAATGCCCGAAACATTTGAAATAAATATCTTGCTGGCTCCACGAATAAAAGGGGGGAACGTCTCCACGTTGTTGTTGGAGGGTGATTTCCTAACGTCTCTCTGGGGAGAAAAGAAAAAAAGCTAGTGGGACATTTGGAAATCAGTTTAAACAAATGAAAGAAGCGGAAATGATTTCGCCTTTACTTCTTTTTTCTTTTTTTTTTTTCTTTTTTTATTCTGCTGTAAACAAACATCGCGACGAAAGTAAAAAAAACTGTTCGTGAAACAACAAACAAGAAAAAGAGAGAAAAAAACCCCCAAGAAACAACAAAAAACAAAACAAAAACAAAAGCAAAGCAATTTGCTTGAAAGAAAAAAAAGGACATTATTATTATTATTATCATTATTTCACTCCTTGTGAGTTTTTCACACCAGCGTTCACTGGAGTTTGGAAGACAGCAAGTCTATTATTATTATTATTATTATTATTATTATTATTATTGACATAGTACCCGTAAAATTACGCGATTATTTACATGTAGATTAATACCTCTGCTTAGGATTATAGTATTTGTACTTTCTGTGAAGGATCAGTGCCACTTCTTAATCCTCTCAGTCGGACCAGAGTGTAGTATCTGGGATAAGTGTCAAACGCACATTATATATATATATATATATATATATATATATATAATATATATATTATATATATATATATTGTGTGTGTGCGTGTAGGATAGGCACTGTTTCTAATATCGTAAAGGGAACGGTATGCCAAAGTGTTGTATTATTGGAAGAGTGCTCAATATAATAGAGCTATTATATAATCATCATCAGGAAATAAAGGGTCTACCACGGTTTCAATCAAATTGAAATGATTTCACCAGGACCCTATCCTACGTTTGATATATTAATGAATAAAAGATATAATTCACCAGATATTTTATTTAAAAACTTTTTACATTTTTTCTGGTCAGTTAACTTTGAACCACGTATCTTTGAGGCTCAACACAGATTCTCAGATACGTGATTCAAAGTTAACTCACCTGAAAAAAAAGTCAAGTTTTTAAATAAAATAACTAGTGCATTATATCTTTTATTCATCAATATATCAGCACTGAAAATTTCATTAAATTCTATTAATTCCCTGATTTTTGGTATTTTTTTTCTTTCGGCTGGGTAACATACGATGATGGAATTTAAGTCTGTTAAGTTCGATTTAACCGGAATGTCACTTTGATCCTAGACAGTGTGCACACATACTACACTCTGATCGTGTACATAGAGTGTGATAGTAAATAAAATAAAATGTAGCCTGGCATCAAACTTAGAAACGAATGACCATTCACAGTTGCCGCCTTGACCACTCGGGGACTCGTTTAAAACGGGTCCTCACATATCGCTTTGCGTTAGAAAAATAATAACATCAATTTCTGTGGCAAAACTATAGAGGATTGTACCAGCAAATGGATGGTGGCTCATATTTTTCTTCTGGGGTTTCCCTTCCAAGGTCACTGAGTTGAGAATTAATTGTGGTGTTCCATTGTACAAACCCCCACCGAACGGAAGAGGTTGGGCGTGTCTTGACGGATATGCTTACAGCCGTATTTTGATTTGTTCTTTTTTTTTGCGTTTTATTTTTCCTCGAAGAAGAGGGGAAAAAAAGGAGAAGAAGAATCAAGTGTTTGAGTTCCTTTGCCATTGTGGACATCGTCGCGACTTGGGTGGAATAAACGCGGCTACAAGTGTGTGTTATTTATTCTACTCCTTCTTGCAATTTGGTCGAGAAGGCTGGGTTTTTTTGTTTTGTAAACTATTTTCATAGCAGATTTCACAATTGCAACATTTAACGCTGAGACGAATGGTCTAAGTGCTCTCAAAGACCAGTTTCCGGTAGCATGTCGTTCAGAGCCAAGGAATCGTTTCACCCTTTTAGTACCAAGTGGATGCTTATTTATATTTTGCCAATCCGTCGGCTGGGTTTTACGGCATGTCAACCCATTGGTTTATTTCATGCCTAAGACGTTTTTGTTTTATTCATTATCAATGGGTACTTTTTTTCATTGCAACTTTTTAAAACACATTTTTTACAATTTAACGCATGGATTGGACCCCAACAGGTACTACCACTCCAGATCAAAGTGGATCTGGGAGTAATGGTGATGAAAGGGTACTCCACATTCCCCAGGGCTCCAGAACTGGAACTTTACCATCAGGCGGTGGTTGAGGGTCTTAGTGTCATGAGTATGATGTGAAACTCTACCATCCCTCAGCCACAACCTTCTAGCACATATATGATAAAAAGGTTTGAGGCTTGCCATGAAGGCAAGAGGGTTGGGGCAATCATATATGTGCTAGGGCTTAACATAACCAGCCGATTGATGGCCTGTCTAGCTTAAGTAAATGGTGTTTTGCATGTCATGGACTGCTCAGACTCCAGGATTCTATCCTCAAGCATCACGGGTTGCCACCCACGGCCAACAGGTGGCCCCATTTGGGGATTTCATTCCTCTGGATAGGTGCAATCGGTGTATTCTAGAGCCTCAGCCGGCTGAGCAGTTGCAAATCCATTATTTGAAATAATCCACAAATATCTGATATAAATATTAAATATATTTCCCTGATGACGACCGCTTTTCTGTATACTTAAAAATTTGATATTTTTTCTATTATTTTTATTTCTTTTTATATCTAAGATAATACTAAATAGAATACAATGTGTACAATAATAATCTCTCGGTCGAAACATGTGTCGGCTCTCCAATAAATATTTTTTATCCTTTCAAAATTGTCCTTTATTTATTTTTTCAACATTTATATATATATATATATATATATAATAATAATATATATATAATATGTATGTATATTGAAAAATATATACACAGGTCCTGCTAGTATTAATGATTATAGGATGAAACTTATAACAATTCTAGTGAAAAACTCAGAAGGCATGAAATAATAATAATAATAATAATGTAAAGGTCGTACCAATTGTAATTGGTACTTATGGAACCGTCCCCAAGAGTCTGGAAAATATTCTTGGTGATTTGGAGATTAGAGGAAGAACCGAGACCATCAAAACTACGGAATTGTTAAAATCGGCTAAAATACTTAGAAGAGTCCTGCAGAACCTGAGGAGACTTGCTGTCACTTAGCCTCCGTAGAACCACTGGCTAAGGCGTATGTAAAAAAAACTCTCATGGGGTCATATAATAATAATAATAATAATAATAATAATAATAATAATAATAATAATAATAATAATAGCTGCATTCTAAAGTTCGGAATCATATAGATTCAGTCCTGCAATGTCTTTACCGGAACATTAACTCTGGAATTCCAAGCGTAAGTTCAACTAGTGCACAGGGTCCGTTCGTTTGGGGCGTCTAATCCTTCTTATCTGTGTCTAATGTCGGAACTATTTTCGATGTGAACGGAAGAAGAACAAACATTTTCTCTTCACAGGGACGAGGGTGGTGGAGGAGACACAGAGCAGCAGAGAGTGAAGAAGAAGAAGAAGAAGAAGAAGAAGAAGAAGAAAGAAGAAGAAGAAAAAGAAGAAGAAGGGGAGTGAAGAAGAAGAAGAAGAAGAAGAAGAAGAAGAAGAAGAAGAAGAAGAAGAAGAAAGGAAGATAAAAAGAACAAACATTGTAGAGTTTGTCCTCGAAGTTTGTTTTACGGAAATAAAAAGTGTTTTCTGAAATATCTTGTTTTTCGTATCCTCCGCGGAG
>CM042143.1:10343099-10372743 GCA_023376005.1 Doryteuthis pealeii | reverse complement strand
ATGGCACCGACTCACCTCGCAGCAGGAGTAAGGACTCCCTCATGGGCCACTGTTGGACGGGTGGGCACTGTGATATTCACAGATTAGACCCTGGTGGGTTTGAGCAGGTCATGATTTCCAATACCCACTTTGGCCCTTTCTGTAGGCTGATGGGTTGGTCGGAGTGGCCCCTCCAGTCAATCGGCTGCTCGGGTTCAAGCCCTTAGCACTTATATGATTTGGCGCCCACCCTATTGCCCCTTATGGCAGCCCGACCCTTTTTGTATCATATGGGATGCTAGAATGCAGGTGGCTGAGGGTTATCATGTCCTGTGAATGACGTTTAAACTCTATCTGATGGTGAGGTTTCATTTGGAGGTTTGGGGAATGTGGAAGCACCTCCTTCATCACCATTGCTCCCTGGTCCACTCTTACCCGGAGTGGTAATACCTGGTAGGGTTTCCAACTATGGGTTGAATTTGAAAAATGTGTTAATAAAAAAATTGAGTTATCTTTACTAAGAATGAGGCTTGATGATTAGTATTATCTGTTTTTATCCGGACTATTGTCCCATTCTTCATTGTATTTGTACAAACGTTCGGCCCGATATGCCCTCCGGCCTTCCTTAGTATTTCTTGTCGGTCAGTTGTGTGAATCCCGATTACGACAGAAAGTTCCCGAGTTCGAAAAGAAGGTTCCCAGTCCGAGAAGGTTCCCGAGTCCGGACAGAAATACCTGAAGAAGGCCTGAGTGCATATCGGCCGAAACCTTGTACAAAAACAATGTAAGATGGGGCAATAGTCGAATAAACACAGATAATACTACTAAGAATGAATTTATTTTCAAACTTTATTCGCATTAATTGATCACTAGGGTTGCTATGCCACAAAACAAACCAAACCAACAAGCAAAGCCCACCGACCGGGTCTGGACTAGCGGCCTATCGGTGCTTTCAAGTGTGACTGCAGTCGCCGTAACCCACTACACCACGGGTACTCACTCCAAAATTTTCCTCTGTGGAGAGGATGCCACCAGATTTGTTTCAAGTTAGTACTTCCGTAAGTACAAGTGCCACACATGCCGGACAAGGGTAATATAGGAAGGAAAAAATACTTTACCCTTCCGGCTAAATCAAACGTAAATGAATAAACAATTCAATAAAAAAAACGTGATAGGGATTGGGGCAGGGGGGGTTGTTAAGACTCTGGGAGGGGGTGGTTCTCTTGTTAATTGCTTCTGGTTTGACTTCATTGATCAGTGTACCGACAGACAAGCAGACCAACACGGGAAATAACTATGCTAACGTCAAAGTAGGTAAAAATGGCACGTTGGGCGGCAAGTGCACATTTAAAAAGGATATTACCCGTAACATAGATAGGAAACAGCACGCACTCGACCCATATACTCTCCCACACACCCACTCAACACTCGGTAGATACACTCTTCACACATACACACGTACTCACACTTCCCCTCCTCTTCCCAAATGTGGAGTTTGACACCAGAGTCATAGAACTGATTAATTGTAAAAAATAGTTTAGTTGGAAGAGTCAATTGGGGTTTGGATTTGGACATTTATTTAATCCGTGGCGATCCCTTCAAATTAGAATACGGACATAAACATCACGGACATGTATGGCACAAGAACAACAGAAAAAATGTTTGACAGACCTTTAATCAATTTTTGGCACAAAATCACTCCGGGTGTCAAACGCTTCGATGTGTTACATAGTATACATGTACATGTACTAAGATTATACATAATCAATATACATACATACACTACAAAAAAAAGAAAATATATATTTTACATGTATTATATTATATACATATAATGCTTACAAAGTATTTATTATATATATATACTATAATTTACAAAAATATTATCAAAAATTATTTATATATATATATTATATTGTGTGTGGTGTGTGTGTGTGTGTGTGGTGTAAGGAATGGAAGAGAACTTGAATCGACAATATAGGGAAAAAATGGAGTAAAGAAAAAAATGTAGATGGATAAAAATGAACATTTTATCGATATCACTTTTAATCGATATCACTTACACATGATGTTTCGTCTGTTTTATAAAAATGTATACGGATTTACGTTATTACATTGCGTTCGCGTTCCTAATGATTAAAAAAATATTCTTTTTTTCGAACATTTAAATCTGTTCTTTGTCTCCAACGATTTTTCTCTACTCAAAAATTAAACAAAAAATTCACTCTGATGAAGGTCGTAAAAATTCTCTGTGTACGGAATAATTTTTATTAATTTTTCCTATTAATTATTATCATCATTTCATTTCCACTCCATCTATTATTTTAATATAGTAATTACGTAATCCGTACACAATTTGATAACAGACCGAAAGCCATACAAATACAATTGTTTGTTTGTTTACGTTTCTCATATAATATTCTATATTATATATTATAATATATATATATGAGGAAAAAATGAGTAAAGAAAAGAAATGTGGATGGATAAAAATGAATTTTATCGATATCACTTTTTAATCGATATCACTTACACATGGGTTTCGGTCTGTTATCAAATTGTGTACGGATTTACGTTATTACTATTATTAAAATAATCAGATGGAGTGGAAATGATGATGATAATAATAATAGGAAAAATGTATAAAATATTCCGTACACAGAGAGATTTTTTACGACCTTCATCAGAGTGAATTTTTTTTATTTTTTGAGTAGAGATAAAAATCGTTGGAGACAAGAACAGAATTTTAAATGTTCGAAAAAAAGAATATTTTTTTGAATCATTAGGAACGCAGAACGCATAATAACGTAAATCCGTATACATTTTGATAAACAGACCGAAACACATGTGTAAGTGATATCGATTAAAAGTGATATCGATAAAATTCATTTTTATCCATCTACATTTCTTTTCTTTACTCATTTTTTCCTCATATTGTCGGATTCAATTCTCTTTCCATTCTTACACACACACACACACACACACACACACACACATATATATATATATATATATATAAAATAATTTTTGTATATTTTTGTAATATTATATATATATATATAAATGAAATACTTTGTAGCATTATATGTATATATATAAAATACATTTAACAATATATATTTTCTTTTTTTTTTGTGAGTGTATGTATGTATATATGTATGTATGTATAAAATACTTAGTAACATGTACATGTATACTATGTACACATCGAGCGTTGACACCGGAAGTGATTTTGTGCAAAATTGATTAAAGGTCTGTCAAACATTTTTTTCTGTTGTTTGTGCCATACATGTCCGTGATGTTTATGTCCGTATTCTATTTGAAGGGATCGCCACGGATTAATAAATGTCCAAATCCAGACCCCCCAATTGACTCTTCCCAACTAAAACTATTTTTACAATTAATCAGTTTCAATATGACTCTGGGTGTCAACTCCACATTTGGGAAGAGAGGGGAAGTGTGTGAGTACGTGTGTATGTGTGAAGAGTGTATCTACTCGAGTGTGTATGAGTGTGTGTATGTGGGAAGAGTGTATTTATGGGTGCGAGTGCGTGCTTGTTTCTATCTATGTGTACGGGTAATATCCTTTTTTATTGTGCACCTTGGCCGGCCCAACTGCCATTTTTTACCTACTTTGACGTTAGCATGTTATTTCCCGTGTTGGTCTGCTTGGTCTGTCGGTAAAACACTGATCAATGAAGTCAACCAGAAGCAATTAACAAGAGAACCCCCCCCTCCCAGAGTCTTAAAACCCCCACCCCTGCCCCATCTCCCTATCACGTTTTTTTTATTGAATTGTTTATTTATTTACGTTTGATTTAGCCGGAAGGGTAAAGTTTTTTTTCCTTCCTATTATTACCTTGTCCGGCATGTGTGCACTTGTACTTACGGAAGTACTATACTTGAAACAAATCTGTGGCATCTCCACAGAGGAAAAATTGGAGTGAGTACCCGTGTGTGGGTTACGCGCTGGACTGCAGTCACACGTTGAAAGCACCGATAGCCGCTAGTCCAGCCCGGTCGGTGGGGCCTTTGCTTTTGTGGTTTGGTTTGTTTTGTGGCATAGCAACCCTAGTGGATCATGTAATGCGAATAAAGTTTTGAAATAAATTCATTCTTAGTAGTATTTATCTGTGTTATTCGGACTATTGTCCCATCTTAATTGTTATTTTACAACGTTTCGGCCGATATGCACTCCGGCCTTCTTCAGGTATTTCTTGTCGGACTCGGAACCCTTTCGGACTGGGAACCTTCTTTTCGAACTCGGGAACTTTCTTGTCGTAATCGGGAGTCATCACGAAACTGAGTCCGACAAGAAATACCTGAAGAAGGCCGGAGGGCATTCGGCCGAAACGTTGTACAAATAACAATGAAGATGGGGACAATAGTCGGAATAACACAGATAATACTAATCATCAAGCCTCATTCTTAGTAGATACTCAATTTTTTTATTAACACATTTTTCTATTCAACCCATAGTTGGAACCCTACCAGGTATTACCACTCCGGGTAAGAGTGGACCAGGGAGCAATGGTGATGAAGGGGTGCTCCACATTCCCCAAACCTCCAAAACTGAAACCTCACCATCAGATAGAGTTTAACGTCATTCACAGGACATGTAGACCCTCAGCCACCGCATTCTAGCACCCATATGATAAAAAGGGTCGGGGCTTGCCATAAGGGCAATAGGGTTGGGGCAATCATATAAGTGCTAGGGCTTGACCCGAGCAGCCGATTGACTGGAGGGGGCCACTCCGACCACCCATCTAGCCTAAGAAAGGGCCAAAGTGGAGTATTGGAAATCATGGACTGCTCAACCACCAGGGTTCTATCTGTGAGTATCACAGGTCGCCACCCACGTCCAACAGGTGGCCCCATTGTGGGAGTCTTACTCCTCTGCGGAGGTGGAGTCGGTGCATTCTAACGCCCCAGACGACAGGGCGGCTGGGACTTTAAAATTCACCGACTGCACCTTCGCGGAGAGGTAAGACCCCCCAATGTGTCCACCTGTTGCCCGTGCGTAGCGACCCGTGATGCTTCAGGATGGAAGCCTGGTGGCTGAGCAGTGCATAACACGCAACACTCCACTTCGATCCTTACTTAGGCTAGACGGGCAGTCGGAGAGGCCACCCCCGATAAATCAGCTGGTTACGTCAAGCCCTAGCACCAATATGATTGTCTCAATCCTATTGCCCTTATGGCAAACCCCAACCCCTTTTTATCATATGGGTGCCAGAAGGCGGCGATTGAGGGTTCTTATGGCCTGTGTATGACGTTAAACACTATCTGATGGTGGGGTTGTAATTCTGGAGCTCTGGGGAACGTGGAGTACCCCTTCATCCCTATCACGCTCGGGTCTACTCTGACCGGAGTACTTGTACCTGTTAGGGTCTCATTTATGGGCTAGATAGAAAAGTGTGTATTAAAAATGAGTTTAAAAAATCGTATAGGTGCTAGGACTTGAATAGAGTGAAATGTTTCAAGAACAAGGAAACAATTTTAAGGCTTTATTTTCAACTGGGGTTCAAAATCATCGAAGCTACCAGTAGAATTCAGAAAGTGAAAGGGAATAAAATGATATCTAACTGTAGTACCCTAATATCTCCAGTATAATACACAACTAAAAATATTATTATATGATGTTAAATTCTATCTAATGGTGAGGTTCCAGTTTTGGAGCTCTGGGGAATGTGGAGTACCCCTTCATCACTATTACTCCCAGGTCCACTCTGACCCAGAGTGGTAGTACCTGTTAGGGTCTCATCTATCGGTTGAATAGAAAAAATGAGTTTAAAAAACGTGTTTAAAAAAATTGAGTTTAAAACAAAAATTGAGTTCCCATCAAGAATGAATATAACAAAATTGTTTCGGCGTAAAATAACCCAACAAGGGTTGACATGTCGTAAAATCCAACCAACCAACCAACCAATCAACTTCTTTTTTTAAAAATATATCTTATTTTAATTTACTATTTTAATATCATCGTATTTGACTTTCATCTCTTCATCGTCTTTATTCTTTCCTATCATTTGTTTTTCTCCCTGTGTGAATAGCATCCAAACGAAACGATTCCAACCCGGCCAGAATTTCTGCTTTTTCTTTTTCAATAACGAATAAAACGAATAAATGAAATAAAATACTAAAACTACATTTGATATGTATCGATAAAAATAATATTTTTTATACGAATTCCAACATTCATTTTACTTTATTTTAATTTATTTTGTTTGTTTATTTATTTATTTCGGCAAAATTTCAATATCGACTTGCGTAGTCATATATCCACCATCGTCTGAAAAAGTGTAACACACTTGTTTAACATGGTTTTATATCCACGAATATTTCAATGCAACCTCTTTCTTTCTCGCTTTGCAAAATAAATAAATGAATAGATAAATAAATAGAAAAATAGTTAAATAAATTTCAAAAAAAAAAAAAAGAAAAAAAAAGAAAAATTAAAACAAAAAAAAATAACCCCTCAAAAATACGAAATGAATAAAATTTTGATTGCATCCACTGAATCGTTAGGATGAACAAAAGTAGCGGCTTCTTCCATTCTTCTCGCTGCTCCCTCATGCCTCCCCTCCAACGACACCCAGCACATTTCCGTCTCGTGCTGTCTGCAATTCACTAACGTCAGCTCAGTTTCAGTTTCGCTTTTTCTTTCTTTCTTTTTTTTTTTTTTTTTTTTTTTTTTGTTTGTTACCAATGCTTGGTCATTAAACAGACACGCAACACTCGGTCAAGCCAATTCACAGTAAATCATTTATGTAATTTCGTTAGTGGACCCTGAAATGGATGGGCAACGTAGCGACAATTGTTGATGTGATTTTGTCTGCTGGCTTTGAATTTAAAGATGTCCCCTCTTTATTGGCGCCAAACAAACGGGCTGACAACGACAGCAACGCTTACACAACTTTATCCCCTCCCCCCCCCCAGTTCCCGCCCGGCTTATCGGTAGCATCAACATTATCACCACTCTCACTAACAGCATTAAATTATAATTGATAATCGTCGTAACAGTTGTGGTAATGGAAGTTTCAGTCGATGCCGTTACACCGGAATAATTTTTTAATACTAGCAAATATATGCAAGTATTTAAGTTTTAATATAATAATATCATGTTAAATTAGAAAGGCTAATGAAACTGAATATGAATTCAGATAAAAATATTTGGAACAGAGGGGGTATAAATGGAAAATAGAACAACTTTGAAACTAACTGTTCCACCATTTTCCCTTACTCCGTCTTTCAGTGGTAAATTTCCCTAATTTAACTATTTAGTTAAAATAGGAAGAAAAGAATAAAATTACAGTTATTTCTTTATGTTAATAGATTTCTGTTAAGATTTATCCCCGAGATTTTTGCTCATATTTATTAAGATAAAACCAAACAATTAGAAATCAATAATACTAAGCATATATTTATTAAAATCAAATTTTTTAAGATCAATATGCAAATTAGCCTTCCCATTCACACTGTAAACCGCTATTTCGTTGAATATATAAATATAATTGCATGTTATTAGTGTGTAGATATTGTTAACAGTCTTAATGATGTAAAACAATTTTACTAATAATTGAGGTTTAAATAAAAATAAAATCATGGAGAATGTGATGTAAATAACAAAGGGAATTGTGAATTGAATAGTAATATAGTTTCGGTTACAGACATACAAACCCACAATCTCCATTATAATAAGATTAGAAGATTTTATACTTTGATTGGCTTGGACAGAATCGAGTTAGACAGAAAGTCATATTTATGAACTATCAAGGACTGAACATACTATAATTTCCTTGTAAGGTTATCTTGCTTTTCGCTGTGCTACGGGAAGGGTATCTTTGCGGGATTTATATCTCGCTGGAGAGCATACATTATTATTAAACAAATAAACTGATCGCAGTGAAATAAGGGGTAGGAAAAGAAAAGTAGGTCAATGTTAGGACAGCGAAAGATTATGGACAGCATGAGTTTTCACAAAGGTAAAGTTTTAAACAATTCAAATTGGCTTATTTCATTAGACAGTCAAAATTGGTTTATTTCATTAGATTGTTTAAATTGGCTTATTTAATTAGACAGTTAAAATTGGCTTCATTAGACAGTTCAATTTGGCTTCTTTTATTAGTCAGTCCAAATTGTCTTATTTCATTAGACAGTTCAAATTTACTTATTTCATTAATTGTCCAAATAGGCTTCTTTCATTAGTCAGTCCAATTTGGCTTATTTAATTAGACAGTCCAAATTGTCTTATTTCATTAGACAGTCCAAATTTACTTATTTCATTAATTGTCCAAATAGGCTTCTTTCATTAAACAGTCCAATTTGGCTTCTTTTATTAGCCAGTCTAAATTGTCTCATTTCATTAGACAGTCCAAATTGGCTTATTTCATTAGACAATCAAAATTGGCTTACTTTATTAGATTGTTCAAATTTACTTATTTCATTAATTGTCCAAATAGGCTTCTTTCATTAGACAGTCCAATTTGGCTTATTTAATTAGACAGTCCAAATTGTCTTCTTTCATTAGACAGTCCAAATTGGCTTATTTCATCAGATTATTCAAAGTGGCTTATTTTATTTCAGTCCAAATTGACTTATTTAATTAAATTGTGCAAATTGGCCTATTTCATTAAGACACTGTTTTCTTTTCTTTTTCTTTTTTCCTTTTTCACAACATGATATATCAAATAAGGTGAAGTTGGTTGGTTGGTTGGATTTTACGACATGTCATCCATTGTTGGGTTATTTTATGCTGAAGGTATTTTGTTATTTTCATTCTTGATGGGTACTCAATTTTTTTAAAACACACTTTTTTAATGCTCATTGTTTCTATTTAAAACTGAGTTTAACCGGTCCCATATAAATGTATGTAAATTTATAGTTTTAGATCGGCACACATACTTGTTAATAAATTAACTTTAACTTAATAAAATCTCAGGAAGGTATAATCAGCGTCCTCACCACGAAGATATGTTAGTCATATCTTGAACAGGATCAAACAAAAACCTTAATTCTATTAGATAGGCGTACTTGAAACCATATAACTATATGCAAATTAATAGATTTAAATCAACATACTTGGAACCTTATAACTGTATACTAATTAATAGTATTAGATCTGAATACTTGTCACCATATAACTATATGCAAATGAATAGTTTTAGATCGGTATACTTGCAATCATATAACTGTATACAAATTGATAGTATTAGATCTGAATACTTGTCACCATATAACTATATGCAAATGAATAGTTTTAGATCGGTATACTTGCAATCATATAACTGTATACAAATTGATAGTATTAGATCTGAATACTTGTCACCATATAACTATATGCAAATGAATAGTTTTAGATCGGTATACTTGCAATCATATAACTGTATACAAATTGATAGTATTAGATCTGAATACTTGTCACCATATAACAATATGCAAATTAATAGTTTTAGATCGGTATACTTGCAATCATATAACTGTATACAAATTAATAGTATTAGATCTGAATACTTGTCACCATATAACTATATGCAAATGAATAGTTTTAGATCGACATACTTGGAACCATATAAATGTATGCTAATTAATAGTATTAGATCTGAATACTTGACACCAAATAACTATATGCAAATGAATAGTTTTAGATCGGCATACTTGCAATCATATAACTGTATACAAATTGATAGTATTAGATCTGAATACTTGACACCATATAACTATATGCAAATTAATAGTATTAGATAGGCATACTTGCAATCATATAACTGTATACAAATTGATAGTATTAGATCTGAATACTTGTCACCATATAACTATATGCAAATTAATAGTTTTATATCGGTATACTTGGAACCATATAACTGTATACTAATTAATAGTATTAGATCTGAATACTTGACACCATACAACTGTATGCAAAGTAATAGTATTAGATCGGCATACTTGCAATCATATAACTGTATACAAATTGATAGTATTAGATCTGAATACTTGACACCATATAACTATATGCAAATGAATAGTTTTATATTGGTATACTTGGAACCATATAATTGTATACTTTAGATCGACGCACATACTTGCTAATTAATTAATTTATTTTAACTTAATAAAATCTCAGGAAGGTATAATCAGCGTCCTCACCACGAAGATATGTTAGTCATATCTTGAACAGGATCAAACAAAAACCTTAATTAATACAATTAGATAGGCGTACTTGAAACCATATAACTATATGCAAATTAATAGATTTAGATCGGCATACTTGGAACCATATAACTGTATACTAATTAATAGTATTAGATCTGAATACTTGACACCATACAACTGTATGCAAAGTAATAGTATTAGATCGGCATACTTGAAACCATATAATTGTATGCAAATTAATAGTTTTAGATCGGCACACATTACTTGCTAATTAATTAATTTTAATTTAATTAGTAACATCTCAAGAAGGTATAATCAGCGTCCTCATCACGAAGATACGTTAGTCAAATCTTGAACAGGAGCAACCAAAAAAATTTCTCTGCCCTAATGTCCGTGATATTTTCTTTTTTCTTTTCAAAATGTCCGCTCTAGCCGAAGTCCATCATTTTCCCGCCCTGACAGTCGCGACAAATCAAGTGGTTCTCGTGACGACTGCACTCGGCTTTACTTCACACATCAAACACCTGTTCAGGTAAGATTAATGAAGGTCAGACCATTGTGGAACCAGTCACCCCCCCACACACCCCACACCTTCGTAAAATAACACAAAGGATGTCCGCCAATGCCTCTACACAATTCTTTTGTATTTGTCGAGCTTTTTTTTGTCTTTAATTTTTTAATTTTACTTTTTTTTTTGTTTTTTGTTTCTTTTTTTTCGGATGGCACCACTCTTTCAGTCGTGCCAAAAGACGTCCTGAAGAAATAAAACTTGTTGATTAAAATCTCACTCGCTCGCTTTGTCTTTTCTTTCTTTCTTTCTTTCTTCTTTTTTTTGTTTTTTTGTTGTTTTTTTGCATGCCGGTGGGTAAGATGTGTGGTGGTGGGTGTCTTAAAAGTATTTGTGTCCCCCCCCACCGCCTGTTGGGGCAAGTGCTACTCTTGTTGTTGTTATTTTTGCAACGTGATATGTATGTTTCTATTTTTATTCTGTAGAAGCATTCGCAAGACTGGTGAGATTCTTTCCTGTCTCGACCCATTACTTAACTTTTTCATCAAGCACTTAACTCTTTGTCTACCAAATTTACCCCACGGCTCTACTAAATTTTCTTGGTATTTTTTCACCTGTATAATGGGATATTTCAAAGTTCACTATCTATTCACCTCAGGACTCATTCTATTCAAATAAAGTCCTATCATTATTTTAATCTGAGTCCTTCTGCTCAATTATAATTAACTAACCATCAGTCTTTGTACACAGGTAGGATGTGACACAAGGTCGTAACTATGGAGTATTCAGCGAGGATTGTTTTGTAGCAATCAATCTGCGAAGCTAGCTTGCTAACCCCTACACCTCGATGGGACGCTCAAAGTATTAACCAACTCGTTCAGCGTGGATAGAATGTGATAAAATGTCACAAGTATGGAGCATTCAGTAAGGATCGAACTCGCTTTTTAGCAGTAATAATTCTGCGAGACTAGCTTGTTAACCATTACACCCCGATGAGATGCTCCCATATTGCGGGGGGTATTTGTATACAAATGTCTGAAACAGTGTGCAGTTAAATGGTGTCAAGTATTCCCATTAAATAATAATAATTTCATACGCACATACGCACGTGGATACGATCATTCATCCGCACACACGCGCGTGGGTACGATCATAACGTCACAGTCTACACGAATTTTCATGCACACGCACATGACAACATACGCACACGTACAAACAAAAAAAAACCGCATTCACGTAAACATGCAACACGAGAATACAATTATGAAAAAAATACCATCTGTAACATTTTCAAAAACAAAAAATTCATTTAACTAAAAATGCCATAACAAGACGACAACTACTTCAGTTCCAGTGTTCTTCTGAAGAAGAGATTTTATCTCGAAATATCAAGAATAAATTACAGGTTCACAAACAACACCATTGTTACCTTATTTTTTCTTTACACCTGCATTGTGATAGCCTTCAAAATCAACCTCCAAACCAATATATACACAATGCTTCAATCAAATTATAAAACTCTTAATAATTCTATTTAATAACAATAATAATAATCAGTTATTTGCATACGGTTATGGTCTCACCTACTCCTATCTGATACTAATAATTTTGATCCATAAATGGGACATTAATAGGTACTATTACTCAGGGTCAGAGTCTACGAAAGAGGATGCTGTCATCGTATTCTAAGCCCCCAGGGACAGGCTACCCAGGTAATTAAACTACGTTAAGAGAATAAAGATATTTCAGTCTAATATGTAAGATAGATAATATTGCGTGGTTCTTATTTGTGTTTGCCAAGGTGAAGAAGGAATTGAGGATAATTAGCCATTAATTCCTCACCTACCCTTTCTCTCTGTCTGTCTGTCTGTATATTGATCACAACGTCTTATTAGGCGACTGTCACTCCTTCATTCATTGTCCGTTTGTGAGCTCGTTCATGACTTTTCAATCCTGCCAAAGTTTTGCATAATTTAAAACATATCTGGCACGCATAACGATTGGTGTTGACGGAGTCGACAGGTGTTGTATACTCATCACCGTGAACTTTCATGTGAATTTTAAGACCACCTGCTGTTCGGCACACTTTTGTGCAGCAGGAACATAAAAAGTCCTCATGTTGGGGATCATGTTGGGAATCAGAGTGTGGTATGGTAGAGACAACAATAGCGGTCTGGTAGCACTCATGTGATTTCTTGGGATTTCATATATATATTATTTCATGTGATATATATATATATATATATATATATATATATATATTATATATATTTATCATAAAGGTACACGGTAATAACCTACTCGAGTTTCACCATAAGGATCTTCAGGGTTAAATCCACTGGATTAATCAAGATATTGATTAATTGCAGTTGATTTCACGTGTGTATTTTTTCGCAATTAACGGTTGATATATATATATATATATATATATATATATATATATATATATATATATGAATGCACCAACCCCTCCTCACGAGTAGGCTGTGACATGGGGTACATTTCTTAAGGGAATTTAACAGGTGTGAATTCAGAATTTTCTTTCTCGTAGACTGGTTGCCTAACATTTTTTTTCTTTATATATTCACACAAAAGGTGAATTTATTTATCCGAATATGCAACATTAACTTTTTCTGTGAACTTAAAGAAGCAATTCAGCGTGGTCCAAAAGTTTTGACCGGTTGTATATATATATATATATATATATATATATATATATTTGTATGTGTGTATGTGTGTGTTCTTGACTCGATATACTCGAGAATGTGTGTTTTGTGTCGCGGTTTGTAATCGAAGAAAATGTAGTTTGGTGGGTCAATTTTGGACGAGGCTCTTTGTGTTTCCCTTTGTTCTAATTCCTTTGGGAAAGAAATGCCTTATATTTATCTCTTCCCCATTTGAAGAGAAATACTTGGGAAAACTGAGTTCTTTAGCCTCGGAAGGGCAACCAGCCTTGGAGAATGAAATATTCTCTATTCAAAATCCGAGGAGTGCAGAGAAGCGAAAATCTTTGTAACAGTCTCACACCACTCTTCTGTTATTAGTTCATTTAAATTACCTCATTACCATAAACAAATACCCCCAGTGAAGCCAACTTTTGGCCGTAGGTGGTGACCTATGATGCTTAAAGATGGAATCCTGGTGCCTGAGCAGTCCATAACATGCAGCATTTCACTTTGCTCCTTACTTAGGCTAGACGGTCAGTCAGAGAGCCCCCCCCATCAATCGGCTAGTCACGTCAAGCCCTAGCGCCTATATAATTGTCCCAAGCCCCAACACTTTTTATCATATATGTGCGGCGACTGAGGATCTTCATGTCTAGGGTATGACGTTAAACTCTATCTGATGGTGAGGTTACAGTTCTGGATGTCTGAGAAACGTGGAGTACCCCTTCATCACCATTGCTCATAGATCCACTCTGACCCCGGAGTGGTAGTACCTGTTAGTGTCCCATCTATGGGTTAAATTGAAACAAATGTGTTTGAAAAAAAAACTGAGTACCCATCAAAAATGAATAAAACAAAAACACATTCGTCATAAAATGAGCCAATGCATTGACAAGCCATAAAACCGAACCAACCAGCCAACCAACCAACCAACCAACAGTGTAGATTGTCCAATGAACTGTTCGGCCCTCATACACCCTGTTCACCGGTTGGTTGGTTGGTTGGATTTTACGGCATTTCATCCCTTGTCGGGTAATTTTATGCCGAAGAAGTTTTCTTTATTCATCCTTAGTGGGTAATTAATTTTTTGAGTACATTTTTAAACTCCTTTTTTTTATTTATTTAACACATAGATGGGACCGTAACAGGTAATACCACTCCGGGTCAGCGTAGACCTGGAAAGTAATGGCGATGAAAGGGTACTCCACACACCCCAGAGATCCCAAATTGGAGCTTTACCATTAGAGGCAGTTTAACGTCAAACCCGGGGACACTGTGCTCGACGGGAGAGCGCGTTTATCTATCTATGTACCTGTCTATGTATCTCTCTATCTATCTATCTAGCGGGTGGAGTAGGAACACCTGACAATTTTTATTGTTTAACTAATACAATGCTTTGATATTAAACTTAAAAAACAGTCAGGTGCTTTTGCTCCACCCTGTATGCACACACACACACACACACACACACATTCATTATATATATATATATATATATATATATATATATATAATGAACACACACACTGTTCATATACATATATATATATGCGTATGTCAGCATGTGCGTTCCTTTTATGGGGCACCCTGTGAGTAAGCAACTGTACTAATTCAAACACATTTTCTGTGTAAACCTATTTCTTTCCCACCCACATATTTTTCATATATATATAAAAAAGTAAAAGTCGTCGGGGGCCTAAAGTCGGTATCAACCAGTCAGCGAGGGAGTCTATCTCCTTTTCAATAGCGCTAGACCAAGGAGATTGTTTTTTAGCATCTGAGGTGGAGCGCCAAACCTACCACCATATCCTGTGCTACTCGTACGCTGAGTTGGCGAGGACCGGTATCGAACTAGGAACCTTGTGGTTTCTAGCCGAACGCTCTACCGACTGAGCTAACCCGGCCCTATTGATAATACAGTTTTATATATTTATAAGTAAAGACAGCTGAATGCCATTGATAGAGCATATATATCTAAATTAGGGTACCGAAGAGAGGAAGTCAACGGCGTTTGGTAACTGACATTTTTCCGCCCATGATATTTTCAAAGCAAGTTTAAGATTGCCATTGATTTTATGTCTTCGCTTATATATATATATATATATATATATATATATATATATATATATATAAGGCATCCACAGACACGTGTTTCGGCGTTTCACACCTCTTTAGTGTAGCTAGACAACAACTATCCTTGGCTAGGGTCGAACTCAGCCTGATATCTCATCCCTTCGGCCACTGACAGATGCTGTAGCGGGAGTGGTGTTTTTAAACTATTAAATACATAGGTTTGTTTATATATTTTTACGATCACAGAGAGATCAAGTTTGTGGGCAAACGATCATTGCTTATATGCTTAATATATATATATATATATTATATATATATATATTATATATATATATATATATATATAATATGAAAGTAAACAAACATGTGTTTGAGATGGCGATAGCCGACAATTTTGAGAGAACATGTGCTTAATTGAAGTCGTACTTAATTTGAAAATTAAATAGTTGATAATTAATGAATTAGGCGAATATATCTGTTCAAATGTAAGGCGTAAACAAATCGAGAAAAAAGTCAATCTCTGCCGAAATGTACATACTGAGATTGACTTTTTCCCAACTTGTTTACGCCTTACATTTGAACAGATATGCCCGCCTAATTCATTAATTATCAACTAATTAATTTTCAAATTAAGTATGACTTCAATTAAGCAGATATTCTCCCATATATATATATATATATATATATATATATGTGTGTGTGTGTGTGTGTGTGTGTGTGTGTGTGCACACTTACGTAATCATATATAAAAATTTGGAGAAATTGTCAACATTGTAATCTTGTTAATCTATCAATTTACCCAATGTTTCCCGTGTCTCGCTTGATATTTCATATATTTCTCAAAATCACTTCATCAGTCATTTAAAAAAAATATAAATCCTACAGTTGTCTTTGCAATAAATAATACAAAAACAAAAGTGACAAAATACGACTCGGAATAAAAGGTGGACTGGAAATTCGCCTGACGTTGGCTCGGTAAAACTTAGGGTAAGGAAGCCTGGACGACATAAGATCAAAATTGCCAAAACATCTTCCGTAATTCACAATATCAATATTACAAATAAAACAAACATGTAAATTAAAAAAAAAATACATGGGTATTGATATATAGTTATTTATTAAGCTTAGCTGAGATATGGCACAAGGCCAAAAGTATGGGGCACCCAGTGAGAATCGAACTCGCTAACAATGGTCTGCAAATCTAGCTTGCTAACCATTACACCACATGTCCTGGGAATGACGTTAAACTCTATCTGATGGTGAGGTTCCAGTTTTGGAGGTTTGGGGAATGTGGAGCACCCAGTCATCACCATTGCTCCCTGGTCCACTCTGACCCGGAGTGGTAGTACCTGTTAGGGTCCCATCTACAGTGCACACAGTTTATCAATGTAGGTCATTGCCGAACAGCCCACACTGGTGTGTCCATGTGTAGTTGTCCACAGGAGAACATCACTTATGATGAGCGACAATAAATAATCTGTATTCACAATTCTGTATTGCATCTTAGACAATTTGGACGGTGTCATTTTTAACGAGAGGGTGTTGCAGGATGATAACGGACGGAAGATTTAGGAACAACTGTATTGATATTATTAATAGTCACACAGTGTGCATTGTATGCAGCCATTTTTATAACAGATTTTTATAATTGTGCGATTCTCTTGAGCAATGAATATGCGTTTGCTGCAATGTAGGAATTAAAGACCCTTCTTAATTATTAATAATTCAATATGTTACGTAACTTTGAAACTGAAACCCATGAGCAAAACAAAGCAAAGCTTATTACGAAGGTGGGCCAAACCTGTGCTTGCTGAGGGTCGCATGCAGCCCGTGGGCCGTGTGTTTGACATACTTGCAAAGGTACGTAAACTTTGAACCCTCACCTCCCCTGCTCGGGATGTCGATTGCTGTTGGATGAAGTGGTATGCCAAACATTTGATCTGCTACCAAACCTCGAAACTAGTATGACCAAAGATATTAAAATGTCACCTTTTATGTTTCTGGCTATTTTAAATGAAAAGAACAGGAGGGAATATTTAATGATACAGCCTTTTTTTTTAATGTCAAGAGTATGGAAATGTTATTTTGAAATCGTGGAGATTTAAATATTCCACTTTATATCTCGGTTCAGTGGGTGTTTTTGTTGTTTTATGATGTTTAATGTTGTCAATGTTGTCAAATTGAAGACTTGCTGAATTTCTTTTAGAAAGATCTTTATTTATTTGTTAGATATGCCCTCCTTTGACATATGCCATTCTCATAAAAAAAGGAATCTTTCCCCAAAACATAAACACTATTAATACAATACTACCGAGACCTGTGGATATACCACAGTATGATAATTTAATTATTATAACGTCTGATATGTTTACTTAAGAGCAAAATAGTTCAATATGTAATCGTCGGAGCGGCCTAATGTCGGTATCAGCCATGCAGCGAGGGAGTCTATCCCCCTTTTCAATAGCGCTAGACCAAGGAGATTATTTTAGCGTCTGAGGTGGAGCGCCACACCTACCATCAGCTCCTTACTTTACCGCACAGATCCCTGTGCTACTCATACGCTGAGTTGGCGAGGGCAGGTATCGAACTAGGAACCTTGTGGTTTCTAGCCGAACGCTCTACCGACTGAGATTTAACTCTCACTCACTTTTTTCTTTCTTTCCTTCTTTTCATCATTTCCTTATGTTCGATTGAAGTACATTAGCGTTATCGCTTCTGCGCGCTCACACCATCTCTCTATGTTTCCCCTACTCCCTTTCGTTCTTTCTTAATATATTCTTTTTGTGTAGCATTTCCTTTTTCTTCCCTTTCTTTCCTTATAATAAAAACGGAATGGTCCATTATTTAGTTAGAAATAAGAATTCGGTGGATAATCGAAATTTACATTTTTGCATTTCATCTTTAACAAATTTAGACGGTCTCATATTTAAGCAGAGGGTGTTGCAAGATGATAACTGTAGTACAATTAAAGAACAAGATTATTACTATATATATTAGAAATACTAACGAACGCATATAAAAAGATTACACTTATTTTAATTATATTTTAATTGTTTTTTTAATATAAAATTGCAAGTGCTGCATGATGATAACGGTCGTAATTTTAAGGAACTCTAGTATTTCTCTGCCTCTTTCTGTCATCGTCTGTCTGTCTGTCTGTCTGTCTCTCTCTCTCTCTCTATATATATATAAGGTAATCCAAATGACTGGTAAGTAATGGATGATTCTATTTGGGATCATTGAAATCTCACTGTACAACCATACTGTACGCTCTTGTAGGTGCAAACATATATACTCATACAAGGATTTTTATAAATTCCTAAAAAGAGCTCAATATATAATGATCAATAGATCATTATATATTTCAAAGAAAGAAAAACTTAACAAACCGTCATCCCGTTATATATATATATATATATATATATATATATATATATAACTTTACAATTGGTGAGCACCTGTGTGGTTTTTAACATTACTGAGCCAGCTTATCGGGTGAGCTCTTCTTTATTTTACACAAGGCTAAGTCAAAGAAACATTTTTTTAAATTTTTTGAAACAGTTGCAATTGCTGCATACCCCCTACCTTGTATAGATAGCGAAGCCTCAAACATCCACTTTGGGTATTTGAGGGAGTTCAGAGGAGAGCTACTAAATTAGTGAATAATTCAAAATCCCTTTCAGAGTGTTGGGTCTGTACAATGTTTATTCCTGTGTGTAAGGTTAAGTGATTGGATATACCAATCACGGGATGAGCCCAGAAGTTTCGGCAGAAAATACCAAAACCCTCAGATATATTCCGGACCAGCTCCGATGAGACATCAACCTAAAATATTCTCCAAGAAGTCAGAAGATACAAGCTATCCTCTCCACCACATACAAGTCTCTCTCAAACTTAACTCTATACACAGAAATGACTGTATATTGTTAGTGATTGTTTTATTTGTTCTTTAATAAATTGTTAGAATTAAACTAAGTTTTAATTCATTTATTTGTTGCTGTTAGTCTTAGAATTAAATGCTATACTAACACCAATAAGAGTAAAGAATTTTTTTAATTTTAACTTAGCAAATGTTACAAAAGATATTCATAGAGGAATGTAATGATTCATCATTAAGATATTAGGATTAATACGGAGGACATACATGGATAAAGAAATACTGAAAAATTTATTCATTGCATTGGTAAGACCTCATTTGGAATTTGCTAATGTGGTTTGGAGTCCAAGACTAATCAAGGACATAAAACTCAGTGAGGGAGTTCAGAGGAGACCTACTAAATTAGTGAATAATGTAAAATCCCTTTCGTATAAAGAAAGACTTATGAAGATTGACTTACCAAGTTTGGTTTATCGACGAACAAGAGGGGATATGATTGAAGCCTACAAATATACACAAGGTTTTTATTCAACGAACTTTGATCTACTAAACATTACTCAAAATATCAATACCCGGGATCATAAATTAAAACCCTTAAAAAAATTTTGTAAAGCAAATGCAAGACAAAATTATTTTAGTAACAGAGTGGTGAATACATGGAATAAACTACCATCATCAATAGTGAATGCCCCATCTCTAAACTCCTTTAAGGCAATGTTGGATAATCTGTGGAAAGAGTATAAATATTCTGAGGAATTAAAATGAATATTTATAAGGAACAGCTGACAGGTCTCAGACCTAATATACTAGCTGAAAGGATATTATTATTATTATTATTATTATTATTATTATTTAGATCACTCTCGTACCTCAAACTATAGTCCTGAACACGAAGCAAAAGAAAAAAAAAGAAATCGACCGAGTAACAGCTCGTATCTCGGAAAGGTCGTAAGTTGGGGCACTCGTAAGTCGAATTACCACTGTATTTCTTATTTCCCGAAAGTCTGTTTGGTGTCTTTGTTAAATTCATTCAATACAAAACCATGATAAGAACAAACATTGAACCTTACCTGAAATGAAGATTGTGTAATTCACAATGCATGCTGGGATATATGCAACAGAAGAATATCCTGAAAATAAAATAAAAATAAAATGAAATAGAATAAAAAGAAAGTATCGAAATAAAAAATAAAAACTTAGTGAGAGAGCTGCTAAAAAAAGCAGAAAAAAAAAGCACAAAAGTGTTAAGTTTTTAAATGCCATCGCCATTGAAGAAGATTCGAGCGTACCTGGGCCCATAACCTGTAAAGTTTTTAAATGCCATCCTTGGCCAGTTGAAAAGGGCTTAAAGAAAGTAATGTATTATGGAATCCTTTGTTAAGCGTATAAGTCCTATCCTGCGTATTGGTAAGGGTCCAGGGATTTAATCCTATGTCCACCGTCAAATTATGCCTCAGTAATTATGACCATTAAGGTTGGTTTAAGTATTGTATCAACCTCACAGTACTGCCAGTGATTGGCCAAGAGTTAGATCACATAATTCTGGCCTAGTCTATAAGTGGGAGCGGACATTCATCACACACCTTATATCCAGAATTTTTCAACAAGAAATAAAAGATGAATAAAAAACTGGAAAGAAAGTGTTAGGCTGAAAGGAAATAAATTTCTTGAAGGAATGAATTCACAAAGAGGCTTTAGAAAGAAAATGTTGAGAGTTGTAAAGAAAAATAGTAAAGATAAGAATAAAGTTAGAGAAAAAGAAGAACAATACATACAGATGATCATTGTCAACATATCACGGCTATTTGATAAACTGTTACACAACCGAACCTCTTGAGTGCAATACTACAAAAGAATGTACAAGGGTTTTCAAGACCTCAGACAATATAATTTCAACCAACAAAGTTTCGACTTTTAACAATTAGAAATATTTAAAACATGTATGATATCTTATTAAGTTTTCATTCCAATCCTCCGTAAATACCACTTCAAATATGATATAATGAATATGTAAATACCTTGGTACCCCCTCACTATAATCTGATTGGACAGTGTCATCTATAAATATTCGACACTGTGGTGGTACAAGCGCCTAAGCCTACTAGTTCAGTGTGCTTCGGCCACTGGGCCGGTTGTGTTTAATAAATAGCGTCGATCCTAGGGGGCTATCCCTCAGGCTTTATTCAGATTTATTCCATATAGTAATCATTTTGACTATAAATTGCATACTTATTGACAAACTTACGCAATTCGTGAGTGTATTGTGACATAATTGGTGACGTAATTTCTGTTCCAAACAGACAGACACTGAATCTCCATTATAATAAGATATTGAATTTTCAGATTATTGTCCTCATCTTTATTGTTATATACACAATGTTTCGGCCGATGTGCCCTCCGGTCTTCTCCAGTTGTTTCTTGTCGAACTATGGACCCTTCATGTCGTAATCGGAAGCCTTCACGGAACTTCGAACCGAACCCTTTATTCAATCCACGGAGGTAGACTGTTCTCATTCCGTTAATCATGACCGGATACAAGTGTTAAGCTAAGTTAAATGTTTTATTATCACCCTTGACCAGGATTGAACCTGCAACCTAGAGATGATTGTCTCTTAGAACTATAAATTAAACCCTTATATCCATTGCACCATGTGTCCAACTATCAGGCATTATCTAAAAAAATCAGACAAAATGTATTTTTAGTTTAAAGGAAAAGGTGAACCGGCATTGTCCGGGCTTTAATATTTTGGAAAAAACAAATGGAAAAATCCTTTTATCTCTTTTTGCTATTTGTATTTCTTTCTTCTTTCTTTCATTCGTTCGTTCGTTCCTTTGCTTGTTCGTTTGTTCATTTCTTCCTTCTTTTCGTTCGTTTGTTCCTTTCTTTACTTGTCCGTTCACTCGTTTGTTCGTTCGTTCCTTCTTCTTTTCGTTCGTTCGTGCATTCGTTCGTTCGTTTATTCTTCATTTCATTCCTTCATTCCTTCATTTTTTCTTGTTCCTTTCTTCTTTTCTCCTTTTCTTCTTCGTTCATTTGTTAGTTTGTTCGTTCGCTTGTTTATCTGTTTTTATCCTTTCCTCATCTCTTAATTCATTCGTTCATTCATTCGTTCGTTCGTTCCATCCTTCCTTCGTTTGTTCGTTATTTCCAGATGGCCTACAGAAATTATTTATCTATCTTAAATCATGTCCACAAACAGATATATATATATATATATATATATATATATATATATATATATATATAGTGTGGGATAGGCACGGTTTCAGCTTTTACTGGAACGGTATGCCAAAGTGCAGTATTATTTGGAGAGTGCTCAATATAATATAGAGCTATTATATAATATTATAAACAAATATATAAAGGTTTTATATATTTAATGACATAGGAACAGTCACGACCATTGGTTTCATGTATGCGTAACCGCAAACATTCGTCAGGTGACGTTGGGGTTTTAAGTCTATATATATATATATATGTGTGTGTGTGTGTGTGTGTGAAAGAAACTTTAAACAATTTCATTTCCACAGAAACCCATAACTAGTTAATGGGGCACAATGACATGATTGGATAGAGCAAGTTTTCTGCAACAAATCAAATTTTCTATACAACTGTTTACTCATTTTTACCAGCATTATGAGGTATCGATTTTTTGATGATTTAAATTTACATACGAGGGTCATTCTATAAATAGACCCTAGCACTTATTCCAGCGTATTTTCCACTGTTCGAAGCACCTCTGGTTTTCCTCTTCTAATTTTATGTGAAGCTGCAACGTCGAATTTCTTTTAATATCCTCAAAGGAACAAGTCATTGTGTCCCGATTACGCATTGGTCACTCAAGATTAACGCACTCCTATTTACTCAAACAAGAACAACAACCACAGTGTGAAACATGTCAAACACCTTTGACTGTTAAACACTTATTCATGGAATGCAGGTTTTTTGCTCACATCAGAAACCGTTATTTTAATGCAAACAATATGAAAGATCTATTTGAAAATGTCAACATGGAGGACATTCTGTCCTTTTTTGGTGAAATAAAATTATATCATAGAATATAGACATGAACTTAATCAATATCATACAACATGATCACCAATAATGCTAACACAGTTAAAACCAATTACTAAAAAGTATAAATATAAATACACAACATATATTACTTCCTAACCGTTAGGCATGACATAACTCCGGACGGTTTGATATTACCGTTAAAATCAACTAACCAACCAACCATTAAAATAGCTTAAAACTTGTACCCGCTCATGGTTAACGGAATGAGAACAATCTACCCCAGTGGATTAAATGAAGGGTTCGGTTCTAAGTTCTGTAAAGGCTCCCGATTACGACATGGAGGGTCCCGGGTTCAAATCAAGGACGAGGCTGTTTGCATATCACATGACGCTAATACCATTGTGAAAGGTATGCATCCAATTACGCTCCTTCCAGTTATGGGCAAACAGTAAGGCAGACTGGGAACGATAACCTTGGCTAGGTAACCGGGCTTGGAGAAGGAAAATTCTGAATTCAATTCTGTTAAACTCCACTTAAGAAATTGACTTTGTATCGCATCCTGGTTGGTGTATATATATATATATATATATATATATATATATATATATATTATATATATATATATATATATATTTTGAATCAAACAAAAGACACATCCCTGTTTAACAATTTTTTTTTGTGATTTTTTCAAGTTTTCTGTCCAACTTTTTAATATTTAGGTGGAATTCGTGGATTAGTCCACCAAAGTCCATGTCCCGAGTACTTTCGGCACTTTGAAGTGCCATCATCAGGGGTGATGTGTTCCAGTTTTTCAAATTATATTAATGGATGTGGAGGCTGAAAGGAGGAGAATTGATGAGAAGGGTGCTATAGGCATTTTAAAATGTGTGTACTGCATTGGAAATTAATTTTGTTTAAGGATGGTTTGTATTGTTTTAGTACTCAGGACCTGAACTTTGGTGGACTAATCCACGAATTCCACTCAAATATTAAAAAGTTGGCCAGAAAACTCGAAAAAATCACAAATAAAATTGTTAAACAGGAGATGTGTCTTTTGTTTAATTCAACATGCATAAATGAAAAAATGCTGCCCAATTACACACATACATATATATATATATATATATATATACATATATATATATGCATATATGTTTATATATATATGTATATATGTATATTTATATATATATATATATGTGTGTGTGTGTGTGTGTGTGTGCATGGTTGGCATTATTACACTTGAAGAGGCAGTAGTGATCCAACATACAGCATTTTTAGGAGAATGCTCAATATCTGTGATAGAGCATTAATAAACAAATATTTATCTATCTATCTTATGTTTATATATATATGTTGCAGTCGGTAGAGGGTTCGGCTAGGAATCACAAGGTTCTTGGTTCGATACCGGCCCTCGCCAACTCAACGTATGAGTAGCACAGGGATCTGTGCGGTAAACTGAGGAGCTGTTGGTAGGTGTAGCACTCCACCTCAGATGCTAAAATAATCTCCTTGGTCTATCGCTAGTGAGAAGGAGATAGACTCCCTCACTGCATGGCTGATACCGACATTAGGCTACCCCGACGATATATATATATGTTTATGTACATATGTTTATATATATGTATGTTTATATATATATATGTATATATACATATATGTTTATATATATGTATATTTATATATATATATATGTTTATGTTTATATATATATATATGTGTGTTTATATATATATATATATATATATGTGTGTGTGTGTGTGTGTGTGTGTGTGTTTATAAACTGCAGTCGGAATATATATATACATATATATATATATATATATATATATATATATATATATATATATGTTTATAAATTGCAGTCGGAATATTTTATAACATTCTCTTTTAAAACGTATATATATATATATATATATATATATATATATATATATAGGGGCAAATCTATTTAACCATCTATCTCAGTATGTTCCTATCTCTCTTCTTTTTCTCTCTCTCTCTCTCTCTTGATCCTCCACTTCCTTTCTTTCTGTCTGTCTCTCTGTTTGTCTGTATAATGAATATTTTATGAATGAAAATTATATCTTCATAAATCACACATGAAATTGTTGATTTTATTGAGCGCCAAAAAAGGTCTTGTTTAAACCTTTGTAAACATTTGGAAGAATTGCCAGAATTGATCTTTAATATGGTAAAACAACAACAACAACAACAAAACAACACAAAAAGAAAAAAAAACAACAAAGAAATAAATCAAAACAAAAGAAAGCCAATAAAAACTGTTTTAAAATTCCAATGCAAATGAATTTTTAAACCTGCTTGGTATTTATGAAGATTAGTTGGTTGGATTTTACGGCATGTCAACCCTTGTTGGGTTATTTTATGGTTTAATTTCTTTCTTTCAATAGCATATCAATCTACGTAGGTTATCTAATGCTACCGCCCTGTCGCCTGGGGCTTTAGAATGCACCGACTGCTCCTCTGCAGAGGGGTAAGACTCCCCCAATGGGGCCCCCTGTTTGCCGTGGGTGGCGACCTGTGATGCTTAAGGATAGAACCCAGGTGGATGAGCAGTTCATGACTTGCAATACTCCACTTTGGCCCTATCTTGGGCTAGACGGGCGGTCGGAGAGGCCCCCTCCGATCAATCGGCTGCTCACGTCAAGCCCTAGCACCTATATGTTTTCCCCATCCCTATTGCCCTTATGGCAAGCCCCAACCCCTTTTTATCATATGGGTGCTAGAAGGCGGTGGCTGATGGTCTACATGTCCTGGGAATGACGTTAAACTCTATCAGATGGTGAGGTCCCAGTTTTGGAGGTTTGTGAAATGTGGAGCACACCTTCATCACCATTGCTCCCTGGTCCACTCTGACCCGGAGTGGTAGTACCTGTTAGGGTCCCATCTATGGATTAAATAGAAAAATGTATTTATAAAAAAATTGTATTATCCGTTAAGAATTGATTTTTCAAAACTTAATCGGCATTAAATGATCAACTGAGGTTGATATGACGTAAAACAAAACCAAACATATAATGCTAAAGCCATCCTTGTCAACGAACAGTAAGTAAAGTCGGCGAAGAGTCAGTCAGTATCAGCGATGGAGTCTATCCCATTATCCATAACGCTAGACTAGGGAGATGTTTTTGCGTCTGAGGTGGAGCGCTACACCTACCATCAGCTCTCCACTTTACTGCACAGTTTCAAGCAGTACTACTCATGCGATGAGTTGGTGATGAGTTCCAGTCCGGAATCTTGGTTGGTTAGATTTTACGGCATGTCAACCCCTGTTGACTTATTTTATGCCAAAGACGTTTTGTTTTATTCATTCTTGATAGGTATTCAAAAATGCTTTTAAACTCTTTTTTTTCTATGAAACCCATAGATGGGACCCTAACAGGTACTAACAATCCGGGTCAGAAGGAACTTTGGAGAAATGGTGACGAAGGTATACTCCACACTCCCCAGAGCTCCAGACCTGGAACTTCGCCATTAGATGCAGTTTAACGTCATACCCAGAACACTAAGATCCTCAGCCACCGTTTTCTAGTACATATATAATAAGTGTTGTACCGGCCGTTCCTACAGTGGAGAACATGCACCGGTTCTCACTATAAATAGTGAGACACCGAGTGGAAAGGGAGTACTGTTCCCGTTAACGACAAGCTAGTCGTACATGTACCATTAATTGTAAATACACTTGTCTTATTTTACCCCATCTCGACTTGACTTCTTTTTACTGTTGGGACTAACATCACAACAATAAGAATGGTTGGGAGTTTGCCATAAGGGCAATAGGGTCGGGACAATCATACAGATGCTAGGGCTTGACGTGACCAGCCGATTGATCGGACGGGGCCTCTCCGAACGCCCGTCTAGCCGAAGTAAGAACAAAATATGATAATTAGTGTGGTAATACGTGAATACTAGGATGAGTAATAGTTTTTGTAATATTTTTGTTGGTTTGGTTTGTTTTTTGTGTTTAATGGCATAACCCTTCGTGGGTTATTTAATGCCAGAAATATCCTTATAGAACAGTAAAGTTTCGTAATAAATAATACACGATACTAATATTGCTAACTAATCAATTCTGCTTTACTGTTAACCTATAGCTATAGGGAGGGCGAACAAATTAATTCGTGGCTTTAGGGAATTAGGGCGAAGAGAAACGCAAAACGCCTCGTCCAGAAGTTGAACTCGGGTCGCAGATTCCATTTCCTGAGATGTTATTATAAATCAAATCAGATTGACACGTAATGATCAGGATTTTCAAATAGCCTTCCTCAGGGGGAAGATTTTTGCACATGTGTTAGATGCATTTTAAAACCCTCACCCGTTAGGTGAAATTTTTCAAATGTGGTTTGCTTTGTCTTTATGACTTCTAGTACTTCTAGTATATGGAGCCTGAATCTATTTTTGCAGTATCTTACTTTCTGGCAAGAACCCCCCCCCTCCCCTCAGAAAAAAAACCTAAAAACAAAACGAAAACAATAAAAAAATAACAGCAAGCAGTATTATTTGTATTATTCGAACTATTGTCCTCATCTTCATTGTTATCTATACAACGTTTCGGCCGATGTGCCCTCCAGTCTTCTTCAGGTATTTCTTGTCGGACTCGGGAACCTTCTCGGACTCGGGAACCTTCTTGTCGTAATCGGGAGCCACCACAGAACTTTGAACCTAACCCTTTATTCAGTCCACGGGGGTATTCTGTTCTCATTCCGCTGACCATAGCTGGGGTACAGGTGTTAAGCTGTGTTAATTATTATTCTATGTTACTGCTGCCCCTGACCAGGATTGAGCCTGCAGTCTACAGATAACTGTCACTTAGAACTGTCTTAACCTAACTCCTTTATCCACTACGCTATGTGTCCAAAACGGCCGAAACGTTGTACTGATAACAATAAAGATGAGGACAATAGTCCGAATAATACAAATAATACTAATTGTCAAGCCTCATCTCAAAAATTCAGGGAAATAGCAGCAAACAGAATTAAAAAATTGTCATAATTATCTACTTTACCATTATACGTAACTAGTTGTCTATTTTCGGCCTTGCCCGGATTATATAATACGTGGCTAGATTTAAGAATGCACTTTTTAAATCTTATATTGCTCACCATTGGATATCAGTACCTATCGCTAAATGTGCTTATTGAAAAAATGTTCAAACAGAAATGTGTGCATGTTAACCCCTATTTATAAATAACGCAATACAATTTTTTGAAATTGATGAGGGGCAATATCAGGTGTTATCATTAATGCAAGTGGTCCTAATGAATAGAATGCTCTATATGAAAATTCGGGAAGCGCGTGGTGTAATGGTTAAAGTCATAGGAAATGGACTCGAAATGCCCCAAGTTCAAATCCTGGACGTGGTAATTGCATTTCACTTAGCGCTAATACCCCTGGGAAAGGTATGAATTCTACGATCCCTCCAGCTATGGGTAAATAGTAGGGCAGACTGGGCTCTTTAACCTTGGTTAGGCAACCGATCTAGAAGGAAAACTCTGAATTCAAACCAGTTAAACTCCGCTTAAAAAATTGACCTTGTGTCACATATCGGGTTGGTAAATATATATATATATATATATATGAAAATTCATTAAATTTCCAAATGTATCGGAGTCATTCTCCTTAATCGATGGGCCGGTTTAGCTCAGTCGGTAGAGCGTTCGGCTAGAAACCGCAAGGATCTTAGTTCGATACCGGCCCTCGTCGACTCAGCGAATGAGTAGCACAGGGATCTGTGCGATAAAGTGAGGAGCTGATGGTAGGTGTGGCGCCTCACCTCAGATGCTAAAATAATCTCCTTGGTCTAACACTAGTGAAAAGGTGATAGGCTCCCTCGCTGTCTGGCCGATACCTACATTAGGCCGCCCCGACGACTTTACTTTTACTTCCTTAATTTAATTTAATGTAATTTAGTCCTTGATGGCCTCAAATGAATTCAGCAAATACAAGGGCTTAGCTTTTATTATCAATAAGACAGGGAGCCACTTAAATACCTCATGATATCATGAGAATCTGTTGGTTTTCTGTTGCAGGTTGGGAATGCAAAACCTTTTTTTAGATGCAGCCTTTTTCTGATTTTGAAGCTTCTTTATATATTTCTTCTTTTTCGCTGCAGACATTTCAGGGTTCACAAGATATGCCGGCACATGAAAAAATCTGGACATGCTTAAGACAAAGACATCTTTAGAGAAAAAACTGAGTCGCTCATGATTGCAGAACAAAACAATGCCATAAGAACAAATTATATCGAAGCAAAAATAGATAAGATACAACACAACAGTAAATGTAGGGTGTGTGAAAACAAAGATAGAACGATCAACTATGTATTAAAAAATTGTTGCAAACTAGCACAA
>CM042143.1:10333099-10338099 GCA_023376005.1 Doryteuthis pealeii | reverse complement strand
TTTCCCGCAAAGAGATAAGAAAAAAAAGGAAGAAATACCCTGGATATGACACTAAACTGCATCTGATAATAAGTTTACATATCTGGAAATTTGGAAAGTGTCAAGTCAACTCTTCATTCCACTTTGCCCAAAACTTACTACTACCTGCTAGGATACTTCAATGAGTCAAATAGATCTGCTTAAAAATTATTTGCATTTGATAGGACTGTGTGCACCTTCAAAAAAGATCTCTTAAAAAAGAACTACACAAAAAATGTAAATATGAACATACAATGAACCGGATTCCCTAACCTCTAGGCATGAAATAACTCCAGAAGAGTTGACCAATATGAGATATGTGATCCTTTTTAAAAAAAAATGACTTTCAAATAGCCCTGGTCCTTCGAACATGTCAATTCTTTGATTTCATCTGATGTAATTTCACGTAATACGTTTCCTAGTTCCTGCTATAAATCATCCTTGCTTCTAAATCGGCGTCCATTCTCATAAACACATTCTGTCAGAACATTCCACAAGGTTTTCAGTTGGGCATAAGTATGGAGAATTGATCGCCCAGTTCATCGTCCAGTGTCCACAGAAGCCTACGGGTACTCCTGAATGAGAAGGAGCATTATCTTGCATAGAAATAATGGTTCTCCTAAAGGTGATTCTTTTTTTAGCCAAGATTCCAGGTATTCTTTGAGAAAGGCTATATAAGCATCTGTGGTTATTTTCGTACCCTCGGGTACTCTCCACGGTCCAACCATGATACCCCCAATAATACCAGTCCAAATCATAATACCTTCTCCTTGTTGGTGCCTCAAGCGTAGATGATGATCTCGTCCATTTACAACCCAAATTTTGCTCAAACCATCAGGGCCATCAAATGTTGAACGAGTTTCATATGTGAGCAAAACTTTCGAGAAATCGACCTTCAGGTTCTCCTTTGCCTATTCTAAATGCATTAGTATATGTACTTTTTCTCAATCGAGCCTTTGATAATATATATAATATATAATATATATATATATATATATGTGTGTGTGTGTGTGGTGTGTGTGTGTGTGGTGTGGTTGGTAAAGTCATCTGGGTGGCCTAATGTCGGTATCAGCCAATCAACGAGGGAGTCTATTCCCTTTTCACTAGCGCTAGACCAAGGAGATTGTTTTGGGCGTCTGAGGCGAAGCCCCACTCCTACCATCAGCTCTTCACTTTACTGCACATATCCATGTGCTACTCATACACTGAGTTGGGATATATAATATATAATATATATATATATATAATATATTATATATATATATATATAAAGTCAGGTAGTGTGGACATGAAGTCAACGGCGCTAACTGACAGTTTCTAAACTATGTAATTTTGAAAATCGCATAGGTGGGAAACCAAGCGCTGCTGACTTTAGTTCACGCACCCCTAACTTAGATTGAATTCTCTATCAGTCATATAATTTTAAAATCACCATATATATAATATATATATATATATATATATAATATATATAATTTAAAACTTTAAACCATGTAACCACGATACTACCAACCGCAGTGGGTACCTTTCACGACTTTAAATTATTCGGTCACGTGGTATATGCTCAGCAAAGTACAACGTAATAAAATATTGCAAAACTTTTGACTCACTCTAGTACATATATATATAAAAAACCCTTTTATAATTTTTACTTCTAGAACAATGATTCAATTTAATTTTTGTGAAAAACAACAACAAAAATAAAAACAAAATTACTCAAAAATAAAAGAGAGTATCATTTTGTTCTCGATTTTTTTTGCCTTTTTTTATCAACTACCACAATACTCAAAAAAAACAAACAAAAACAGTTGGTACCTACCATAGTTTCGGTCACGTGACATATGTGCCGCGAACTAGTACGTACTAGAATACTGTAAAACCTTTTTTTACGCACCCAATTAGATAAAAATATTTGATGATTTTACTTCCGATTCAATTCATTTTTTTGAAGAAAAACAAAAAACAAACAAACGAAAACAAAACAAAACAAGGACATACATACACACAAACTGCCCTTTTATAAAATGTATAGAATAGACGGACATACATACACACAAACTGCCCTTTATAAATGTATAGAATAGACGGACATACATACACACAAACTGCCCTTTTATAAATGTATAGAATAGACGGACATACATACACACAAACTGCCCTTTAAAATATAGATATACGTACATACACACAAAACTGCCCTTTATAAATGTATAGAATAGACGGACATACATACACAAAACTGCCCTTTATAAATGTATAGATTAAAAACGTTTGTGGCAATTTTCTGGCAATCAAGTAGATAAAAAGAACCTTTTTGGTTTAGTAAGTTGAGTCGACAGCCGAATAGCATTTGAGTCTATGCCCTTTTCGATAGCGCTAGACAAGGGAGATTGTTTTTGCTGAGGTGCGCTACACCTACTGTCAGCTCCCAGTTGCTTTACATCAGGAAATATATTCCTTCATTCCTATCTGTAAGTTAAATAGTACCCCTACTTAGGGACTGATTTAGCTCAGTCATTAGAGCATCCGCCGAGGAACCACAAGATTCCAGGTTCGACACTGGCCCTTGTCAACCCAACGCATGAGTAGCACTACTTGAAGCTGTGCGGTAAATTGGGGAGCGGACGGTAGGCGCCATTAGAAAAAAAAAAGAAAAAAAAGAAACCAAACCAAATAATTCCCTTCTCTCACAGTTTCTTCTTCTTCTTCTTCTTCTTCTTCTTCTTCTTCTTCTTCTTCTTCTTCTTGCTTTTTTCAATCGATTTCTTTTTTCTTTGGAAAATAAAGCTAGAAATAATTTGTCTTGATGTTTTAGATGAGGTTTGATAATTTTTATTTTTTAGATTTTACGGACTGTTTTCCTCATCTTCAGCGTTATATGCACAACGTTTCGGTTGATGTGCCCCCGGCCTTCTTCAAGTGTTTCTATCGCACCCGGGAACCTTCTTGTCGAAATTGGGAGGCCTCATATCGAAAACAGGAGCCTTCGCGGACACATGACACAAAGAATTGAGTTAATAGTTCTAAGTGACAATCATCTGTAGGTTGAAGGTTCAATCCTGACTATGAGCAAAAATATCATAGAATACTTAACATAGTTTAACACTTGTACCCCAGTTATGGTTAATGGAATGAGAACAATCTATCCCAATGGATTAAATAAAGGGTTCGGTTCGAAGTTCTGTGAAGGCTCCTAATTTCCACAAGAAATTTCCCGAGTTCAACAAGAAACACCTGAAGAAGACCGAAGAACATATCGACCAAAATTTTATGTATATAACAATACAGATTATGACAACAGCCCGAAAAAGCTAAATAATACAAAAAAGCTAAAAATAAATATCGCATTTTCTTACTTGTTCTTTTTTTTACTGTGCATCTTTTACTTATTATTCATTTTATATTATTTTATTTTTATGTATTGTTTTTTTTATTTTAATTAACACTCGGTCTGGTCTTCTGATCGGGACGGGGTGATCCGTTTGTATCTCAAAATCCCAGAGAATTTTATGCGTCTCATTATCTAGGAGAGATTCTGGTTTGTGCATATACAATACGTTAGTATGATCAAGTTTTAATTTCTTCTTCAATTTCTAGTAGATCATCTTTATCACCCAGTCATGCTTACTTTTGTATTACTTTTATGCCAATTTTCTGCGTTTGCTTATCATATGATTAACCGTTTCATGTTTGTCTCCACACGACGTACACTTGACATTCTGTTACTGCTATTAAGTCACAGCAATGGATACAGGATAATCGACAGACACATTGGTGCTGCTCGTTTCGCTTTCTGTCGTCTTCATGTGAGACTGTGGTCAAGACAGGAGATAGGATTGCGTACAAAAATACGCATATACCAAGTTCTTGTTCGCACCATCCTCCTATACGGCTGCGAAACTTGGCCAACGAGGTCTGGGGACCTGCGCAAACCTCAGGTGCTTGAGTATTATTGCCTTCCCCGCATCCTTCGTGTTCGATAGCCGCATTTCATTTCTAACACCACTGTTTAGGCAAGATGCAGAATCTCCTCCCCCCGGCAAGCTCTTCTTGCGAGACGTCTTTGCTGGTTTGGTAATGCTCTATGTCAACAACCCGGTTTCAGAAAAGGCCGAGTTTGACGCTGTATTTACCAAGATAGAAATGAACAATGAATGGAACGTTATTTTTTTTTGAAATACAAGGTGTGTCAAAAAGTACAAAAAATCTCGATGCTTTTCTGACACACCTTGTATTCTTGTAGTATTCGTGTATATACTCATCTCAAACACCACTGTTCGGGCAAGATGCAGAATCTCCCCCCACCACAGCAGGCTCTTCTTGCAAGACATCTTCACTGGCTCGGTCATTTGCTACGTCGACAACCCGGTGACATTATCCGTGAATCCATTGACACAGTACCACCCCAAGAAGAAGGAAACGCCAAGGGGGTCAATTGAAAACATGACTGAAAACTTTCCTTTTCCTTCACATTCAGTTGTATATTATATATATATATATATATATATATATATATATATATATGTGTGTGTGTGTGTGTGTGTGTGTGTATGTGTATGTGCGTTATATATATGTATATAGGGTTAGCTCAGTCGGTAGAGCGTTCGGCTAGAAACCACAAGGTTCCTAGTTCGAACCGGTCCTCGCCAACTCAGCGCTATGAGTAGCACAGGATCTGTGCGGTAAAGTAGGAGCTGATGGTAGGTGTGGCGCTCCACCTCAGACGCTAAAAACAATCTCCTTGGTCTAGCGCTATTGAAAAGGGAATAGACTCCCTCGCTGACTGGCTGATACCGACTTTAGGCCGCCCCGACGACTTTACTTTATATATATATATATATATATATATATATAATATATATATATATGTTGTAGTATACAATTACGTTAAATAGCTTTGAATTACAAAACTATTAATGGCTATAGAATGCTAAGTTTTTCTTCCCATATTTATATTGAAGATGATTCAGAAGTTAAGAAAA
>CM042143.1:10285599-10328099 GCA_023376005.1 Doryteuthis pealeii | reverse complement strand
GGATTCATACCTTTCCCAAAGGCATTAGCTCTGCGTAAAATGCAAACAGCCTCGTCAAGGATTCGAACTCAGGTCGACGAGTCCATTTCCTACGACTCTCACTAATCACTATACCATATTGACGTGCCCATATTTCAACGTACTTAGTTAGATGTCTAAGCAAATGGGGTGGGTGGGTGGAGGGGGAGGCCGACTTGGGCAAAGGAAGTTCTGTGATGAAATCCAGTCAGAGATGAAAAGAAAACAAGTTATTACAAAGACCGGTGATACTCATCTTCCGACTTTTTCTTATCTTAAAAACACAACTAACGTAGACTTTCATAAGTAATAAAGTGTCTAGTTTTAAAGCGATAGAACTCTCTAACAAAGGTAGCGACTGGACGCGGGGGGGGGGGGGGGTGAAAGGGTGGTGGTGGTTAATCATGGGACTGGGGTAGGGAAGAATTCCAAATATGCTGACCTCTTTTGACCTCTGATTAAAAAAAATAAATTCCGAGCACTGTCTATTTGAAAAAAAAAAAAAGAAAAAAAAAAAAAAAAAGAAAAAGAAAGAAATGAAGACGAACTCAGCACCCCCCCAAAAAAACAAAAAAAAACAAAGCAAAAAACAAAAAAATAAATTTAAAAAGCCAAAAAGATCCCTATTTATAAAAATTTAGGGTAGCAAAACGAATTACAGAACCCAGGTAGCTACTATATAACTACCTTATGCAGTATGTATGAATTCTACTCTCCCTCCAGCTATGGGTAAATAGTAGGGCAGACTGGGCTCTTTAACCTTGGTTAGGCAACCGGTCTAGGAGAAGGAAAACTCTGAATTCAAACCCGTTGAACTCCGCTTAAGAAATTGACAGTCTGTCACATCCTGCTCGAGCGAAGGGGTCGGTAAATATATATATAATTACTTTAGGTATTTACCCAACCCGTTCGCCACGGGTAGGATGTAACACAAGGCCCAGTGAGGATCGAACACACTATGCAGTAGTAATAGCTCTGCGAGGCTATCTTGCTATACTTTATACCACGATGAGACATGGAGGAGCGTGGTGTAATGGTTAGAGTCGTAGGGAATGGACTCTTCAACCCGAGTTCAAATCTTGAACCTGGCTGTTTGCATTAGTCTTGGGAAAGGTATGGATCCATATATTCTCCCTTCAGCTATGGGTAAATAGTAGGGCAGACTGGACTCTTTAACCATGGCTAGGTAACCTGTCTCGGAGAAGGAAAACTCTTGATTAAAACCTGTTAAACTCCGCTTAAGAAATTGACCTTGTGTTGCATCCTGCTCGTGCGGAGGGGTTTGGTAAATATATATACGATGTGACACCCAATATATACCATACACGTTCGCAACGGGTTGAATGTGAAACATTTTCGCAAGTATATGGAATCCAGCGAGGATGCAACTGGCTATACAGTAGTAATAGATCTGCGAGACTAGATTACTATACATTATACCACGATGAGACACCCTTTATACCCAACCCATTAGAATGTGACACATTTTATATATATGTGTGTATATATATATATGACACATTTATAAAAAATATAAAATATGACACATTTATAAAAATTATAAAATACATGAACATGGTATAAAATACATGTGTGGTATAAAAATTATAAAATACATGTGTGCTATAAAATTATAAAATACATGTGTGGTATAAAAATTATAAAATACATGTGTGGTATTAAAATTATAAAATACATGTGTGGTATAAAAATTATAAAATACATGTGTGGTATTAAAATTATAAAATACATGTGTGGTATTAAAATTATAAAATATAACACATTTATAAAAATTATAGAACACATGTGTGGTATAAAACATGTGTGGTATAAAATATACACATTATAAAATGTGATACATTTTATATATATGTGTATATATATGTGTATAGCTTACAATACATAATACCACGATGAGACGCAATTTATACCCAACCCGTTCGCCACGGGTAGAATGTAACTCATTTTCGCAAGTATATGGAATCCAGCGAGGATCGAACTCACTATGCAGTAGCAATAGCTCTGTGAGACAACCTTGCTATCCCTTATACCACGGTGAGACACCCTTTATACCTAACCCGTTCGCAACGAGTAAGATGTGACACAAGGTCGCATGTATAGGGAATCCAGTGAGGATCGAACTCGTTGTAGTAGTAATGGATTTGCGAGACTAGCTTGCGAACCATGACACCACGATGGGATGCCCTACCACCCCTTGTCAGAGTGGACCTGGGAGCAATGGTGATGATATATATATATTCTATAAAAAAGAAGGTTTGCAAAAATGATTTGATTTATCATTATCTTACATATGCGACACGTGTTTCAGATTTTCTGTTATCTTCTCCAGGTATTAATTAACCATATTTTGGCATAATATGAATATGTGTATGTGTGATTTTTGATATTTGATAGATTGTGTGTGTTTTTGTAACTTACTTTTTGTTTATAACGGTTGTATAATAACGGTTGAACGTTTTTTCTCAATTTTCGCGCGCAAGCCGCACGCAAGGATTGAGAAGAATAACGTAGCGTTCAACCGTTATTATACAACCGTTATAAACAAAAAGTAAGTTACAAAAACACACACAACCTATCAAATATCAGAAATCACACATATACATATTCATATTCAGCCAAAATATGGTTAATTAATGCTTGAAGAAGATAACAGAAAATCTGAAACACGTGTTGCATATGTAAGATAATAATACATTTGAAAAAGAAAAAACAACATAATCCTCTTTGCAACCTTTTTTTTTTTTTTTTATAGAATATCTAATTTTCTCCCGTTGGACCCATAACAACACTTTATATATATATATATATATATATATATATATATATATATATATATATATATATATATATATATTTGAAGGCAATTTAAAATGCAATGTAATAGGTGTTAAATGATGTTTATTTACCTAAATATTTTCGAGAAAATCTCATCTTCAGAGGCAGAAGCATCCGTGGGGTTTTTTTTAAGCACCGAGCCGGCGTAATCTTTTGTTGTTATTAAGTTGGAGGAACGCCAGATATTTGAATTTGAAATGAAAGGCTCGATGCTTAAAAAAACAAAAACATGGATGCTTCTGCCTCTGAAGATGAGATTTTCTCGAAAATATTTGGGTAAATAAACATCATTTAACACCTATTACATTGCATTGTAAATTGCCTTCAAATTTATATTTTACACATATATACAATGCTTCTAAAAATCTATAAAAAAACATATATATATATATCCCTAGCACCAATATGATTATCTCAACCCTAGTACCCTTATACAAAACCCCCAACCCTTTTTATTATATATGTGCTATAAGGCGATGGCTAAGGTTCTCAGTGTCCTGGGTATGACGCTAAACTGCATCTAGTGGTGAAGTTCCAATTATGGAGCTCTGGAGAGTGTGGAGTACCCCTTCATCGCCATTACTCCCTGGTCCACTCTGATCTGGAGTAATAGTGCCTGTTAGGGTCCCATTTTGGTTTTGCTCAGTCGGTAGATTGTTCCGCTGGGAACCTCAAAGTTCCTGGTTCGATAGCGGCCCTCGCCAAATCAGCGTATGAGTAGCACATGTATGTATGGTAGGTGTGGCGCACTGTCTCAGACACTAAAAACAGTATCCTTGGTATAGCGCCAGTGAAAAGGGGATAGACTCCCTTGCTGCCTGACTGATATTGACTTTAGGCCACCACGACGACTTTACTTACCTACATTTATGGGTTAAATAGATAAAAAGATGAGTTTTTAAAAACGTGTTTTTAAAAATTGAGTTAAAAAAAATGAAAACCTACCAATGATGAATAGAACAAAATGTCTTCGGCATAAAATAACCCAACAAGGGTTGAAATGCCTGAGAATTCAACCAACAACAAAATCAACCAGCTTTCTAGGGTTATTTTACGCCCAGAGCTTTTGGGAACGATGGAGCTCTGGAGAGAGTGGAGTACCCCTTCATCGCCATTACTCCCAGGTCCACTCTGATCCTGAATGGTACCTATTAGGGTCCCATCCATGGGTCAAATATAAATAAAATGAGTTTAAAAGAAATAAGAATAAAAAACTGAATATCCATCAGACATGAGTTGAGCAAAACCTCTTCGGCATAAAATAACCCAACAAGGATTGACGTGTCGTAAAATCCAATCGACCAAATCAAAAAAAACAAAACCGATAATATTGTTCATGTGATGTAATTTAGCAACAAACTATCAATAATCTATTAATAATGGAGATTCGCTTCCGGTTTTTGTCTGTAACAAAAATTACGTCACTGCTTACGTCACATTACCCAAAATCGTTATAACATAGAATAAAATTTTGAGTGTATTTATTCAATAAATATACTCAAAATTTGAACATGCAACATTAGACAGTCCTCATTGTTTTTTAAAACAAGTTTTAATAAATACATGACTGGTATTATATATCTATATATAGTTTGTTTTATTTTAATACATATTTAAAGTTTACATTTCAAATTGTTTTATTTTTGAATCCTTTAATGAATTTGATGATTTTACTTACTTAGGGTACAAGCTCGCTGACATTAAATTTTTAACTCCCACCCCTCAGGCAATATGTTTCAAAAATCTATTTTTACATCACCCGGGGGGCGTTTTTTAAATTTTGTACTAGTATAGATAATATATCGATTATGAATAGCTATATTTGTCGGGATTACTTTCATTGCTTTATCTTATGTGTCCATGTATTCCTTTGTTTGTGGCACAGAAAGGAAAAAACGAAAAGTCAAAAATGTTTTCGTCCGGGTGGAAATAGTGGGAATTAGACTAAGTAAAGATATATATATATATATATATATATATAAAGAGGCCAACCCCTACACCGACTTTCTCACAGACACACACGCATATTCGTAATGCCAGAAACTGTCGTCACCAGTTTCAATTTTGCTTACCAGCAACCATCAAACAACCCCCGACCCCCACCCCAACCCAGTTCTTCGCCAAACATCTATTAACCTATCCGCTTCCTACCCCCTTCCCCCCACCCCGCCCACCAGACTGTGTGTGAACTTTCTTTCCTCTCTTTGCGGTTATCGTACCTGGACCGCCTGACTCGTCACGAAATGATAACCCCACCGCTACAACATGGCGTTGATTTTACCTCCTACAAGAGCAAATACGCGCGCTTTTTTCTCCCTCCCTCCCTCCCTCCCTCTCTTTTTTATAATCCTCAGATACAAACATTGATCTTATGTGTTTTTAGTCGTGTTTAAAAGTTATGACTGAGTAAACGTTGCGCCGTCGTCTTTTCGTGCCCACTTGTGTAGGTTTTCAGTTTATTTTGAGGCCACTCTTATTTTCTAAGGGTTGGACATGCCCCTCCTTCCTTTCACCGGCTCACGCCCATGGAGGGGGCTTCGGTTAAGTCCCCGGCTCAGTGGATGTTTGCACTGAGAAGCGGTTGAGTGTGGGCTCTGGGGGGTGTTGGGGGCACTTACATGGCTAGATAGGCGATTGTGGAGAGAAAGTGAGAGAAAGTGGAGATGAAACTATTGCAAAGTAAGGTATTTCTATCGTCAGATATAACGGAAGAAAACGATTGACGTTGATTCGAACCTAAAGACGCTTTTTAATTCTTTGCAGAATCTTGCAAAACGAATCTATTTCTCTAATTTTTTTAGACGAGGCTTGATAATTTGGATTATTAGGATTATTCAGACTATTGCCCTCATCTTTATTGTTATCTGTACAACGTTTCGGCCTATGTGCCCTCTGGCCCTCTTCAGGTATTTCTTGTCGGACTCGGAAGCCTTCTCGAAGTCGGGAACCTTCTTGTCGTAATCGGGAGCCACCAACTTTGAACTTAACCCTTTATTCAATCCACGGGGGTATACTGTTCTCATTTCACTAACCGTAGCTGGGTACAAGTGTTAAGCTGTGTTAATTATTATTGTGTGTTACTGTCGCCCTTGACAAGGATTGAACCTGCTGCCTAGAGATAACTGTAACTTAGAACTGTATTAACTCAAGAGCACCCTGGTAAGTATTTATCAGTAAATAGCCAGGTGATTAGAGTCTCTAGCTGATGTAAAATCGGTTGGGTTTCGATTCCGACTGGAGATAGCCTGCTATATCTAGCCGTATTGAGGAGACGTGATACGTCGAAACAGGACTATCTGAAGGCAAGTATATATATATATATATATATATATATATATATATATATATATATCTTTCAGAATCAACAGATTTTGTGGCCTTTTTCATTCTACGATATTTACGTTTTTCTCGTTGGATATACAACAATCTTAAACACAGAAAGACAGACAGACACACACACACAATATATATATATATATATATATATATATATATATATATATATATATATAGAGAGAGAGAGATAGATAGATAGATAGATAGATGGATAGATACTGGTATTTGACAAAATATACCAATACTAAGTGTTTCGTTTAAGATGCAGTGTATCGAAACATTTAAAATAAAATGTATTTTTCATCTTCACTCATTTCTCAACATACTGTCGGATTCATTTACACTTTTCTTGTGTATATACACACACACTCACACACACGCACACGTACACACACACATATATATATATACAGATATATACATACATATATGTATACATACATCCATATATATATATACACATATATCTATATATCTATCTATATATATATGTATGGAAGCGCGTGGCATAATGGTTAGAGTCGTGGGAAATGGACTTGTCGACCCGAGTCCAAATCCCAGACAAGGCTGTTTGCATTTCACATAGCGCTAATACCCTTGGAAAGGTATGAATCCATATATTCTCACTCCAGCTATGGGTAAAATAGTAGGGCAGACTGGGCTCTTTAACCTTGGGTAGGTAACCAGTCTAAGAGAGGGAAAACTCTGAATTCAATATTCCCGAGGTCAGTCGTTGATTGGGTTTGTGGCATTCCTTGTGCACCAATTCTTTCCTATCGACTGTGCCAAAAAGTGCGGAATGGTCCTACACAAGCCTTCACCACTATAAACAAATCCCTGTGTGGGTTGTTCATTGTAAGACCCCTCTGCGTCGAAAATTGACCAGAGAGTCCATTATCTATATATAATGGAGATTCGGTATTTTTTATCTTCAGGGTTAATTGCAATGAATTAATCAAGATATTGATTTTAATTCGTCCGTAAGTCACCTTCTTTATCATATATATATATAAAGAAGGTCTGCAAAATGCATTATATCTTTTTAAAAGATTTTGTTTTTATTTTACATTAGCAGCACGTTTTTCAGATCTTCTGGTATTAGTTTTTCTCAAACCTATTAAAAGCAATCCTATAAATAAATTACATATATATATTTCAATTAAAATAACATTAAGATAAATTCATTATTTTTTATATTCGTTCTTATTTAGTTTTGTCTGATTTAATATGATATTTTATTATATCAAAACTAAAATACTTGTTTGTTTTGATAATAATGCTATTTACAAAGGGAAACATATACATATATAATTTTTTAAAAAGCATTATCAATTTTAGTAAAGGTATTAGAAAGGTGTTCTCCCCCCCAAAAAAAAAAATAAAAAATCTGGTATTGCATTGAAATCTGGATTTGATATTGGGTAAAGAAAATTATTTTTGAAATAGGAAGGGAGAAAAAATAAATAAAAAAGGTAACATAGTTCATTTAGCCTCACCTTTAGATTAGTATCTCATGGTGATATCTAAATTCAAAATAGTTTTTTTGGTGGGGTAAGATATGATATAATATTATAAATAAATAAAAAAACGAAGTATTACATGCATATAACATTGGAAAAAGTTGTTCTAGAATTAATAACATAAAACACATACAATGTCAAGTTTCTCTATATAAACACCATTTTACAGAACAAGAAGCAAAACGACTCTAAAAAAAAAATAAATTAAAAATAAATAAATAAAAGGACTCATTAGAAGCAAAAGGACTCATTGAAAGAATTCTAAAAAATAAAAATAAAAATAAATAAATTTTTAAAAAAATTACAAAAAGAAAAAAAGAAAAAAAATACACATACACTGTCAAGTTTCTCTAGATAGACACCATTTTACAGAACAAGAAGCAAAAGAACTCTAATAAATAAAAAAAATAATAAATAAAAGAAAAAAAAACATATGCTATCATAAAGAACGAGCGGTTTTAAAGGTGTGGAATTGGTAAAGTTGATAAAGAAGAAAACATCTTCATCATCGTCGCAATTTGTTGTTTTGCACGCGTCCCACAGACTTATCCCCTACTCCCTTATTTGGTTCCTTGTCCTAGACTTAATTTGCCGAGTGTCACCAAATGGCGCGGAAGCAAACAACGAAGCGAAGATTTCCCCGGGGGGCGGGGATTCTGGCTGGCGAGGAAAAATAATGCTTTTTCCTTGTTCACGAATATGTTTATATGCAAATGAGTTTGGCAGGCAGCCGTTCCCAAGAGGGCGCTGTTAATTGGTCATAGATAATTCCCGCGAAAGGACAGTGAGTGTAGGAAGGCAAGAAGAAATGGCGCACTATGCAAGAAAAGAGTATATATATATATATATTATATATATAATATATATATATATATATATATATATAGCATTTACTTATATATACTCAGATGTGGGTATAACCATATACAGGCTTGGCATGAACACTAATTCGCACACACACGCACATAAGCACATATACATACATATATACACACACATAGATATATATACATATATATATATATACATATATATACGCACATAGACACATATGTACATATACACACACATATATACACATATGTATATATGCATACACACATATACACACATACATATACACATATGCATATATATGTACACACTCACATTTTCACACACATATATGCACACATACAGACATATATATATATATAATATATATATATATATATATAATATATAGAAATATATGTATATACACACATACACACACACAAATACATATATATTTTCGCACAAAAGCCTCTGCTTATATGTACACACAAATGAATATAAAGATATACATGCTTGGCAAAATACTAATTAACACACACACACACACACACAGACACACACTCACACACACACAACACACACACACACACACATATATATATATATTATATATATGTGTGTGTGTGTGTGTGTGTGTGTGTGTGTATGTGTATTCGCAAAATAAACATATACAGGCTTGGCAGAACACTAATTAACACGCATGCCCAGACACATACACACACACACCACACACACACACACATATATATATATATATATATTCGTGCAATAAACGAACACTAATTCACATACATATATACATACGTGTGCGCGTGTATGTATGTCTTTTTCATTGACCATCATCTGAAGATATTCAGAGCTTCCCATATGTGAACATTCTTATAAATGCATACAATTTCGGGTGACCTCATGCTAAGCAATTTACTTACACGAGTAAATATTTGTGAACAAACACTTTGAGAATTAATACACACGCATATTACACATATACATACAAATACATAAATACATACATACATGCGCACACACAGATACGTACATAATCACACGTATATATATATATACACACAAAAAACACAAGTAAATATTTGTATAGAAACACATTATACATCTAAACGCACCTTCACAAACACACGTACGCGAGTGTGAACACACACACACACACACACACACACACACACACACACACACACACGCGCGTGCACACACACACATGCGCGCGCACACACACACACATGTATATTTATATGGTAAAGAATAGAGGGAAAATGTGGACAAAGAACAACTCAAACAAATAGATGTAGGAAATATATTTCGTCAAAATATATCTCCTACATCTACTGGTTTGAGTCGTTCTTTGTCCAGATTTTCCGTCTACTCTTTATCACATTCTGTGGGATCTACTCCAATCCTCTTATCATAAATGATATATATATATATATATATATATATATATATATATATATATATATATATATATAAGAAGATATCACGAAAGATGATATATATTTAGCCAAGGCCACAGCCTTTCGGTTTGCTCACCAAACCATCGTTGGGGCCATAATTTTCTCAACAAGAAATTGATAAGCAGAAGCTTGTGAGCCTTTGTTTGTAGTATGCTGCAGTTTCTGTTCGTACGTCAATATAAGAAAAAAAACATAACTTGAAATGCCGCGTAACATTCGCGTCCCCATTCAAAATATGTGAAGTAAATAGAGAGAGAGACACACACACACCCATATAAGGTAAATGACGTCAGCGGGTAAATGACAGTTTGTCACCTATGCGATTTTCAAACCAAGCGCTTAGACGAGAAACTGTCAATTACCAAGTGCCGTTGACTTCATGTCTACGCTACACTAACTTAGATATACATGATCTATCAATGATATTGAGCTCTATTTTCTCATAAATAAACACACTTACAATCAATACTTATATATATAATATATATATATATATATATATATATTATGTATATATATATATATATAATATATATATATATATATATATATATATGGTGAAGTAAAAGGAAAAGTGAACAAAAATAATGACTCAAACAAGTCCAAGTAGGAGAGAAATATTTCGTCCTTTTGATACGAAGAACATCCTCAGTCTGAGGATGTTCTTCTTGTTTGAGTCATTATTTTTGTCCACTTTTCCTTTTACCTCACCTCATACTGTCGGATTTTACTCCAACCCTCCTATTTTCATATATATATAATATATATAATATATATATATATATATATATATATATATACTTTGTTAATCTATTTTAATTCAATCAACTCTTCATAGAGATTTATACTTAATTACGCGATTCAACACCCTACGAGAAAACAGCTGTACGGCCACCTGCCACATATCACCCAAACCATCCGAGTAAGACGGACAAGACACGCGGGACACTGCTGGAGAAGCAAGGACGAACTCATAAGCGACGTCCTCCAGTGGAAGCCAGCACACGGGCACGCCAGTGTGGGCCGACCAGCAAAGACGTACATCTATCAGCTCTGTGCGGATACAGGATGCTGCATAGAGGACCTCCCGAGAATGATGAGCGATAGGGACGGATGGAGAGAGATTGTCATGGATATCCGTGCTGACAGCGCGACATGATAATGATGATGATGATGATGATGATATATATATATATATATAATATATATATATATATATATATATATACAGGCATTTTTCATATACGTGTATTTAGAAATACAGTATATTTTCACACACACGGATGTAGATACATGCGTACACACAAATGCATACAGAAACTAGCTAGTGTACACACCCGAATACTCAAAGGGAGATGGCTGAATATATATATATTTTTTCTAAGGCATGTGCCAAGAGGGTTTAATTGTATTTACTGTTTGTATGACTAAAAGATAACAACAACCACAACAACAACAGAAGAAGAAGAAGAAGAAGAGAAGAGAGAGAGAGAGAGAGAGAGAGAGAGAGAGAGAGAGAGAGAGAGAGAGAGAGAGAGAGAGTAAAACGAGAAGATACACGGTTGCTGGAGCGAGTGCGATTTGTGGCCGAGAGCCATGTTGGACAGAGGGCGCTGCTGGCATTAATCATTTTGCGCGCGAAAGAAAGAGTGGTCTGGGCAGGTAGTTGGCGGGAAAAGTCGGAGAATGACGTTTAGGGACTGGCCGTGCAGATTGTACAATGAGACGAGAAATGAATCGTGGAAGATAACTGATCATCCTAAGACTCACAAGATCACACGCACACACGCGGGCACATATATACATATGTCAGTATGTCTGTGTGCGTATATATATATATATATATATATATATATATGAGTGTGTTCAGGTTTATAAATACATACGCATATACATATATATTGTATGTGTACACAAACACGGATATTAAGATAGACAGAGAGTAATATATATATATATATATATATATATATATATATATATATATATATATATATATAGAGAGAGAGAGAGAGAGAGAGAGATAGAGAGAGATAGATAGATAGATAGAGACAGACAGACAGACAGACAGACAGACAAAAAGAATTTAGGATTAGCAATATTGAGAATACATATGCATGTTTTTGTATGTACATGTTGCATATATATATATATATATATATATATATATATATATATAACGGGGTGTGTCAAAAAAGTATCGAGATTTTTTGTACATTCTGAAAAGAAAATTAATCTTCCATTCATTGTTCATTTCTAATCTTTGGTAAATACAGCTTCAAACTCGGCACTTTTATTATATACCTTGAATTCTGAAAAAAAAAAAATTAACGTTCCATTCATTGTTTATTTCTATCTTGGTAAATACAGCTCAAATCTTATACTTTTAGGACACACCTTCTATATATATGAGAGGCTCAGTCGATAGAGTGTTCGACTAGGAATCACAAGGTTCTTGATTCGATACCGGCCCTCACCAACTCAGTGTATGAGTAGCACAGGGATCTGTGTGGTAAAGTGAGGAGCTGATGGTAGGTGTGGCGCTCCACCTCAGATGCTAAATAATCTACTTGGTCTAGCGCTAGTGAAAGGGGGATAGCTTCTCTCACTGTCTGGCTGATACCGACATAAGGCCGCCCCGACGACTTTACTTTACTTTACATGTATATATATATATATATATATATAGAGAGAGAGAGATATGCGTGTGTGTTGTGTGTGTGTGTGTGTGTTTATCAGTCGCCTAATGATGTAAGATACAGCAATTTTACACAACAAATATTTATTTTACAATTTTTCCATTATTATTATTATTATTATTATTATTATTATTATTATCTGGTATTTTGAGGTACAAATTGATCACCTAATTCCTGCTAGACCAAGAGTCAATTACGACAGAATGAACTTGCTATAACGGGGAATTTACCATTACTCCTAGTTCCACCTAACCCTGAGTGGTAGTACCTGTTAGGGTCCCGTTTATGGGTTCAATACAACAATATGCGTATTAAAAATGTTTAGAAAAAAAATTGAGTTAAAAAAGAATTTATTACCCACCAAAAATGAATAAAATCAAATGTTCTTCGGCATAAAATGACCCAATGGTTTGACATGCCATAATATCCATTTGTCTCATGCACATCTTTGTTTGTCAAAATAACTTGATTTGTCATTAAATGACCCGAAAAGGGTTGATATGCTGTAAAAAACAAAACACAAAAAAACAAAAACAACAAAAAAAAGTATTTGACCCATCGATTTGAACTTAACATTTTCTATCACTCCTGGTCACAGTCTACCTGGGAGTAATGGTAATACTCCAGAAGTAGAGCCTCATGCACCAGAGACAGTTAAACATATTTTTTCATGACCTCTTATCACAAGGTCTTTTTAACGTGGGGATTTTTTTGTGTAATGGGGCATCCAGCGATGATCGAACTCGCTATTTAGTTGTAATGGATCTGTGAGACTGCAGTTTAATATCACACCCATGATACTCCTTTTGTTTTTTGGTTGTTGGAGTATTTAGTTCTCTATCTGAATGTTCTTTCAAGACGTCGACTTTGTAAGGAAGTCGACGGTTACGCGAGGATGAGCGGCTTCAAATGGTCAGACCTTCTCCCCCCCCAATTGTTTTGTGCCGAACAAAATTTATTGCAGGGGTCGATGACCCTGGATAAATCACCACGCCATTGATCGATTCGTCGCTTTCCCAATCGAACGGTCAACTCACCAATCACTTAATAAACTGATCGATCGAATCAATTTCTACTTGATGGTGGAGGCGACGAAGTTGGGAAAATTGAACAATGTTTTTTTTTTGTTACTCACAAGACGTGGTGTGGAATTATAATTTCCGGTGAAAGCCATCACTTAATACTGTCGTGAACAACAACAACAACAACAACACAACAACAATAATAATAATAATAATAATAATAATAATAATAATAATAATAACGACTGGGTTGGAAAGGTGATCCACTGGGAATTATGCAACAAATTAAATTTTGACCCTACAACAAAATGGTATATGCATAAACCAGAATCTGTTCTTGAGAACGAAACGCATAAAATTATCAGGGACTTTGTGATAAAAACGGATCATCTTATCCCAGCAAGAAAACCAGACCTAGTGTTGATTAACAAAAAAGAAAGAACTTGTCAACTGGTGAATTTTGCAGTTCCAGCAGATCACAGGGTGAAGCTGAAGGAAAACAAAAAATTGGACAAATACCTGGACCTTGCCAGAGAACTGAAAAAGTTATGGAATATGAAAATCAAAGTGATACCAATTGAAGTTGGTGCACCTGGAACGGTCCCAAAAATATTGGAAAAAAGTTTTGAAAATCTGGAAATCAGGGGAAGAATTGATACCATCCAGAATACTGCACTGCTGCAATCTGGCAGAATACCCAGAAGAGTCCTGGAGACCTGAGGAGACTTGTTGACTCCAGTGAAATACCATCAGCTTCGGCTGGTTTGAAAAACTCACTCGGAGTGAAATAATTATAGATAAAACAAAACAGAAGAGTAAATGTAGGATGTATGGTGACAGAGATGAGAAAATCAACCATGTAACAATAGAATGCAGCAAACTAGCACAACGAGAATAAAAGGTTGGAAAGATGATCCACTGGGAATTGTGCAAGAATCTAAATTTTGACCATACAACAAAATGGTATATACATAAACCAGAATCAGTTCTTGAAGATGAAACGCATAAAATCTCTAGGACTTTGAGATACAGACGGATCAACTTCTCCCAGACAGAAGACCAGCTATAGTATTGATTAACAAGAAAAAGTAAAATTTTTTAACTGGTAGATTTTGCAGTTCCAGCAGATCAACGGGTGAAAATAAAAGAAAATTGGCGCTCCACGTCACCAAAGTTAAATCACTTATTTAACGCAATCGCTGTTCGGCTGATACCGACAATAAGCCACTCCGCAGAATTTACTACTTAATATCTAGGATATATATATATATATGTGTGTGTGTGTGTGTGTGTAAATATTATTATAATGGTATACACATGAATAGCCTACTCAAGTTTCACCATAAGGATCTTCAGTGTTTTAATCCACGGAATTAATCAAGATATTGATTAATTGCAGTCGATTGCACGCGTGTATTTTGTGGCTATGACGGTTAGTGATAGATTGAATCTGTCACTAACACTGAAGATCCTTAGGGTGAAACTCGAGTAGATTATTACTGTAAATATCATTATAATAATAAAATTGCTCTACTTACGTATTGAGCACTTTATATTTGTTATATCGCTGTCTTATCATTGTGAAACTTGTATCAACTAACCATTGTGACCAATTTCACCGGTAAGTCACCATTTTCATATAAAATCATATATATATATATGGAGGCGCGTGGGTTAGTGGTTAGAGTCGTGGAAAATGGACTCGAGTTCAATTCCTAGACGAAGCTGTTGGCATTTCACATAGCGCTAATACCCTTGGGAAAGGAATGAATCTATATATTCTCCCTACAGCTATGGGTTAAATAGTAGGGCAGACTGGGCCCTTCAACCTTGGGTAGGTAACCAGTCTAGGAGAGGGATAACTCTGAATTCAAAATTCCTGAGGTCGGTCGTTGATTGGGTTTGTGGCAACCCTTGATGCACCAATTCTTTCTTATCGACTGTGCCAAAAAATGTGGATGGTCCAACACAAGCCTTCACCACTATAAACAAATCACTGTGTTGATGTTCATTGTGTGTGTGAACCCTCATGCGTCGAAAATCAACGAGAGAGTCCATAATATATATATATATATATATATATATATATATATATTTAAGAATGGAAATGAGTAACCTACTCGAGTTTCATCGATAGATTCTTCAGGGTTACTTTTAAATTAATCGAGTTTACGATTAATCTTTAGTGTTATAAACATGCCCGTTCGTTCCAACGGGCATGTTTATAACACCAAAGATTAATCGTAAACTCGATTAATTTAAAAGTAACCCTGAAGAATCTATCGATGAAACTCGAGTAGGTTACTCATTTCCATTCTTAAATAAATTTATGCTCTACATTGTATTGAGCACTTTGTATTTGTTTTTTCTTAACCTTAACCTCTGGATATTGTGCGCTTCCAACGATCGTTCTTATACCCACCGGTAAGTTAATACTTATACATATACAAATATATATATATATATATATATATATATATATATATATATATATAGACACATTCTTTTTCCCATCGCTAACAGCCTCTAAGAATATAGCTGGTTCCTGAAGACAAACACTCTGTCTGTTTGTCGACCTACTTCTTGTCTGTTAATTGTATGTTAATTGAAAAACCGTCCATTTTTCTCCCTCCAGGTGTTACTGCAAAGGCGCCTGATTTTCTTCCCTTTCGTCCGCGGGCATTTCTGTTGTATACTTACCATTATCCAAAGACGGAAAGGTAAAGTTCAAGTCTCAAGCGAAGAAAGGCAGTTCGTGCGGTGAAAAGACGCTGTGTGTTTTGAAAAACAGAATCAAACAAGCGGCCTCGTTCTGGTTGCAAATTAGAACAAATCCACACGATACATTTATTCGCAGCGACGAAGCAAGAGATTGCTTAAAGCGGCCAGCAATGCAAATGAACGCGTTTTAATTATTTTTTATTTTTTATTATTTTTTTGGTGGTCATCGCCTGTTTAACATTCGTTCTTCCTTTTTATTTTTTATTTTTTTTCTTCCTCAATTATTGTAAATGAAAACAGAAATCGCCCCAAGTTCTATTCAAAATTGATATGCTGTATTTGATAAGCAATTATTGATAGCAATTATGAACCGCCATTTTCATATGATATCACAATAAAATAGAGTGAGTTAGATTAGGCACTGGTCTGGTAGAAATATATATTACATACCAGATACCTCAGGTGTCTGATCGTTCGTTGGGTTTTACGGCATGTCAGTCCTCCTTGGGTTATTTAATGCCGAAGACGTTTTGTTTTATTCATTCTTGTAAGAAAATCAATGGTCAGTGAGCTAGTCTCACAGATCCCTTACTTCTGAAATGTGACTTCGATCCTCGTTGTATGTCCAATACTTGTGACCTTGTGTCACATCCTACCAGTGCCAGACGGGTTGGATGAAAAGGACGTCCGATCGTGGTGTAATGGTCAGTGAGCTGGTCTCGCAGATCCCTTACTTCTGAAATGTGACGTCGATCCTCGTTGTATATCCCATTATTGTGACCTTGTGTCACATCCTATCAGTGCCGGACGGGTTGGATAAAAAGGACGTCCGATCGTGGTGTAATGGTCAGTGAGCTGGTCTCGCAGATCCCTTACTTCTGAAATGTGACTTCGATCCTCGTTGTATATCCCATTCTTGTGACCCTGCGTCACATCCTACCAGTGCCGGATGAGTTGGATAAAAAGGACGTCTCATCATGGTGTAATGGTTAGCAAGCTAGTCTCTATTAATATTCAATAGCGAGACCGATCCTTGCTGGATGCCTCGTTGTTGTGAACTTGTGAATAATTTTGATTACAGTACCTGTTGTTGCATAAGTGGTCGATTCTCGCTGGATGCTCCATACTTTGGACCTTGTGTCACATCATACCTGGGATGTCCTATTGTGGTGTAATGGTTAGCAAGCTAGTCCAGCAGATCCATAACTATTGAATAGCTAATTCGATCCTTGCTGGATACCCCATACATGTAACCTTGTATCACATCATACACGAGACGTCCCATCGTTGTGTAATGGTTAGCAAGCCTATCCCACAGATTTACTACTAGCGAATAGTGAGTTCAATCCTCGCTTGATGCCCCATAACAGCGACATTGTGTCATCCTACCCGTGTCATATGGTTCGAGGTTAATACCTACCAGATATCCCAACTTCATATACAGGTTGCAGCAGAAATACCAGCCTGGGTGCTCCATATTTCTGGCCTTATGCCTACTTATAAGCTAAGCTTTTTTAAATATCTATTTTGCAAAATGTCTTGTAGCTTGTCATATCACTCCCTCTTTCTCTATGAATTTTATTTGACAATTTATTTCTCTTTTCCTCATCAACAACCTACGGGAGAGACATGAAGATATGCCACATTGACACAAAGACGTGGGAGGAAGATGCAAAAATAGAGTGGCCTGGCGCCATAACGTTAAGTAAAGCACGGAGAGGGGTGAGGCAGAGAGGAGAGTAGCCTTGACAGCAAAGAGAGCCAGAAAGAGGGAGAAAAGAAAGCAACCTCAGAAAGCATCACAGTCTGTGTGCAGTCATTGCACCAAAGACTGTCACTCAGAAATTGACATGCGGAGTCACTTGCGCAGATGCAGGTAATTTATTTATTTATTTATTTTTGGACACTACGCCATCGTCCTTAGTGGACAGAAAGGTGCCAACAATATCAACAATCAACATTTTCTGCAGATACCAATAAGCAAGATTAGTTTCTACCTTTCGTTTCTGTCTGGACAGAATTTCAGCTGTTTCGTCTACATTATTTATAATCATCCACACAGTCACTCATTATCATGGACTTCTATCTACTGATATTATTTCAGTAAGAGTTATTTGCTTTCTTTTTAACTTTCTATCTATCTATCTATCTATCTATCTATCTATATGCCTTAGTCTGTTTCTATCTATCTATCTATCTATCTATCTATCTATCTATCTATCTATATGCCTTAGTCTGTTTCTATCTATCTATCTATCTATCTATCTATCTATCCCAGTCTGTTTATCTTTGCCCTTTCTTTCTTTTTTATCCCCTTTCTTTTTATTTTTCTTTGTCCATAGTTTGTTTCCTTGCTCTAATTCTTTCTTTCTTCCTTACTTTGCTCTTCTGTCCTTTCTTTCTTTTTTTTTCTTTCTTTTTTCTTTCTTTCTCTCTGTCCAATATTTATCTGTATCCTAGTTTTAATATTTTATTTCTTTCCTTTCTTATTTCTTTATGGTATGTTTGTTTCTTTTTCTGTTATAATTATTTCTTCTTCCACTCACATTCTTTCTTTCTTTCTTTCTTTCTTTCTTTCTTTCTTTCTTTCTTAATATCTCCACGTTCTCTTTCTTTATTCTTTCTTAATATCTTTCCACTATATCGTTCTTTCTTTCTTACTTTCCTTTCTTCTTTGTTAATATTTCCCCACTTTCTTTCTTTCTTTCTTTCTTTATTATTTTCTTTCTTAACATATCCGCATTCTCTTTCTTCTTTCTTCTTAATATCTTTCCACTATATCATTCTTCTTTCTTCTTTCTTTTCTTTCTTTCTTTCTTTCTTTCTTCTTTCTTAATATCTCCACATTCTCTTTCTTTTTCTTTCTTAATATCTTTCCACTATATCATTCTTTCTTTTCTTACTTTCTTTCTTTCTTTCTTTTTAATATCATCACTCTTTCTTTCTTTATTTCTTTCTTTCAAAAAAAAATATTTCTCCACTTTCTTTCTTTCTTTCTTTCTTTCTTTCTTTCTTTCTTAATATCTCCACATTCTCTTTCTCTTTTCTTTCTTAATATATTTCCACTATATGATTCTTTCTTTACTTTTTTCTTTCTCTTCTTTCTTCTTCTTTCTTTCTTTTCTTTCTTTCTACCCGCTCATAGTATTTTTTAAAAATGTGCTCTTTACACTGAGTGGGAGAAACTTCCAAGTCCCGACGTGTGGGCAGTCTTTCAGGTCAATGTAAAATTTAACATACTAATGTCGAACGGGAGGCCCGAGTTAAAGCTCACTTTTTAAGTTTTTCATCTCCCAATGACCATTAACCCCCACCCCCCCACACAAGAATGGTCTTTGTGAATGTTTACGATGGGAGTAAAGGCTTTCCTGCTATTGCCTGACAAATAACATAGTCATGGAAGAGTGGTTTGGTCAAGCCCACCAGAGACAAGATATTGTTGTCAAGGATCTGGCTATGAGACTGATCACAAGAATGCGGATTAACACCTTTTTTTTCAAAAGTCATGGGGTCAAATGAACAGAAGCTGCCTCAACAGCAATTCGAACTCGACTCAGTCATTCCGTTTTTTTTTTTGTTTGTTTGTTTGCTTTTTTGTACTGGTGATGGTTAACTCGGCGACATTTCGCCCCACACACGAACGTAGGCGTACTTTATTTCAAGCGGCAGAATAGATTAAAATCATAATCAAAACTCGCACATACAATCATAATCAATATATATGTATATACAAGGTGTGTCAAAAAAAGTATAGAGATTTTTTGTACTTTTTGACATACCTTATATTCTGAAAAAAAAATAACGTTCCATTTATTGTTCATTTCTATCTTGGTAAATACAGCTTCAATCTCGATACTTTTATGACACACCTTATATATATATACACACACTCGCACACACACACTCGCACACACTCCATAAAAGAAGAATATTTGACGTCATATTTCTAACCGTCTACCTTTCCAGCGGTCCTTCTTCAAATTTCAAATTTTGAACAGATTGATAAACAAGGACTATCACAGTTCTCCTCATTATTCTGTGATAAATTTTTAAAAATCTTCCTTACATCAACAAAAGCCCTGAAGAAGATCTACTTAACAGATTGAAACACTGCAGCGTTGGATAATAAACTTACCACTCATTTTATTTAAACCTGTGTTTTTTTCAAATTTCTCACTATACTACATATCGTCGGATTTAATTCTATCTCTCTTCACACACACACACACACACACACACACACACACAGAGACATATATATATATATGTATATATATATATATATATATATATATAGTTAATTTTTTGTTATTAATATTGGAGAAATGATTATAAAGTGCTCAATTACTTGTGTAAGAGCTGTATTTATTTATTTATTTATAGTCACCAATACAATTAAAACTTCGTCTTATCAATAGTTTCGGAACATCACTTTTATATATATATATATACATATATTATATATATATATATATATATATATATATATATATATATATATATATTATATATTGTGTGTGTCAGACAATATGATGGGAACCAACATTTGTTTGAGCACATATGTATTTAATATAACGTTTCACCCTTTACGGGCCTCATCAAATGATGATTTGTAAAACTTTTATTTTATTTTAGGACAATTGCACAGTAAACGGTAGTCATGGTAACGTAATTAGGAACTCCAATCATCAATTTAAAAGACATCGCAGTTTTGAGCTAAAAAGGTTTTCCTGTCACTTTATAAGTATAACAAAAACGGATTAAGACGAATTGTACCTCTGATAATCTTTTCCTATCAAACAACGACCTGCACTTTTGACGTATCGCTTTTTGTAAAACAACAACAACAACAAAAAAAAAGAAAAAAAAAAGAAAAAAAGAAAAACAAAAAGAAACTACAAAACAAACAAACAAAAAAAGCAAACAAACTATAAAACGTGAATTGATATAGGTGTAATTTACAGACACTTATTCTCAACATTATTACACGTTTATATGATGATATTTTGTTTCTAAATAATTTTTTCGTAAATATCTATACGTTAGATATTAATATATATTAAGATAAAACAAACTATATATAAATCAATTATACCGGACATGTATTTATTAAAACTTAAAAAAAAACGATCGTAGACTAAGAAATGTTGTGTCTCCATTCTGGACATATATATATATATATATATTTATATATATAATATATATATATATATATATATACACTATAGTGTGAGATGGTCACTATTTCAGCTTTTGCTGGAATGGTGTACCAAAGGCAGTATTAATTGGTAGAGTGCTCAATATAAAATAGAGCTGTTATATAATATAATAAGATAAATATATAGAGGTTTTACATATCTATTTATTAGGTGACAAAGGACATTCACAACCATATTGGTTTCATGCGATGCATTCATCAGGTGAAGATGTTTCAAATGTCTTTTGAAACATATTCACCTGATGAATGCATCGCATGAAACAATATGGTTGTGAACGTTCCTTTCTCACCTAATAATAGATATGTTAAAACCTCTATATATTTATCTTATTTATATATATATATATATTATATATTATTAATATATATTATGTATGTATATATAAGCATTGACCTTTATTTAATGTAGTAGTGACATTAACTATAAATTAAATACACATTGATAATCTCCCATAATTCCTGAAATGACTGTGAATTCAATTCTTTTTCTATTTAACCCATAGATAGGACCCTAACAAGTACAACCACTCCGGGTCTGAGTGGACCAAGGACTAAACGTGATCATAGGGTACTCCACATTCCACAAAGATCCAGAATTGGAACTTCACCATCAAATAGAGTTTAACGTTATACCCAGGACATTAAGACCAACAGCCACCGAATTCTAGCACATATAAGATAAAAAGGGTTGGGGATTGCTATAAGGACTATAGGGTTGGGACAATCATATAGGTGCTATGGCTTGACGTGACGAGCTGATTAATCGGAGGAGATTTCACCGACCGGCCGTCTAGCCAATTAGGACCGAAGTAGAGTGTTGCATGACATGGACTGCTCAGCCACCAGGATTCCATCCTCAAGCATCACGGTCACTACCCATAGCCAACAGGTGGTCTTATTGGGGGGGGGGGTCTTACCACTCAGCAGTGATAACCATTACACTAGGAAGTTCTTTTCTCTTTTATTTAGTGAACAGATTGATTAAGTTTTTGTAAACTTCTTTTGTTTAAGTAAAATGCCCGAAACATTTGAAATAAATATCTTGCTGGCTCCATGAATAAAAGGGGGAACGTTTCCACGTTGTTGTTGGAGGGTGATTTTCTAACGTCTCTCTGGGGAGAAAAGAAAAAAAAGCTAGTGGGACATTTGGAAATCAGTTTAAACAAATGAAAGAAGCGGAAATGATTTCGCCTTTACTTCTTTTTTCTTTTTCTTTTTTTGTTGTTTTTTTAATTTTTTTATTCTGCTGTAAACAAACATCGCGACGAAAGTAAAAAAATCGTTCGTGAAACAACAAACAAGAAAAAGAGAAAAAAAACCCCAAGAAACAACAAAAAACAAAACAAAAACAAAAGCAAAGCAATTTGATTGAAAGAAAAAAAAGGACGTTATTATTATTATTATCATTATTTATCTCCTTGTGAGTTTTTCACACCAGCGTTCACTGGAGTTTGGAAGACAGCAAGTCTCCTAGTATTATTATTATTATTGTTATTATTATTATTATTATTATTATTATTATTATTGACATAGTACCCGTAAAATTACGCGATTATTTACATGTAGATTAACACCTCTGCTTAGGATTATAGTATTTGTGCTTTCTGTGAGGGATCAGTGCCAATTCTTAATCCTCTCAGTCGGACCAGAGTGTAGTATCTGGGATAAGTGTCAAACGCACATTACACACACACACACACACACACACACACACACACATATATATATATATATATATTGATTTTTTTATAATTTTTGCAATTTTTCGATTTTCCTTGCATTTGAAACAAGTTCACCTGATAATTGTTGACGCATGAAACCAAGATGGTTTGTGACTGTTCCTTTGTCAACAAATAAATAGATATGTAAAACCTTTATATATTTATCATATTATATATTATATATATATATAATATATATATATATATATATATATATATCATCATCATCATCAGGAAAAATAAAGGGTCTACCATGGTTTTAATCAAATTGAAATGATTTCACCAGGACCCTATCCTACGTTTGATATATTAATGAATAAAAGATATAATCCACCAGATATTTTATTTAAAAACTTTTTACATTTTTTCAGGTCAGTTAACTTTGAACCACGTATCTTTGAGGCGTAACACAGATTCTCAGATACGTGGTTCAAAGTTAACTCACCTGAAAAAAAAAAGTAAAGTTTTTAAATAAAATAACTGGTGCATTATATCTTTTATTCATCAATATATCAGCACTGAAAATTTCATTAAATTCGATTAATTCCCTGATTTTTGGTACTTTTTTTTTCTCTTTCGGCGGGGTAACATACGATGGTGGAATTTAGGTCCGTTAAGTTCGATTTAACCGGAATGTCACTTTGATCCTAGACAGTGTGCACACATACTACACTCTGATCGTGTACATAGACTGTGATAGTAAATAAAATAAAATGTAGCCTGGCATCAAACTTAGAAAAGAATGACCATTCACAGTTGCGGCCTTTACCACTCGGGGACTCGTTTAAAACGGGTCCTCACATATCGCTTTGCGTTAGAAAAATAATAACATCAATTTCTGTGGCAAAACTATAGAGGATTGTACCAGCAAATGGATGGTGGCTCATATTTTTCTTCTGGGGTTTCCCTTCCAAGGTCACTGAGTTGAGAATTAATTGTGGTGTTCCATTGTACAAACCCCCACCGAACGGAAGAGGTTGGGCGTGTCTTGACGGATATGCTTACAGCCGTATTTTGATTTGTTCTTTTTTTTTGCGTTTTATTTTTCCTCGAAGAAGAGGGGAAAAAAAGGAGAAGAAGAATCAGTGTTTGAGTTCCTTTGCCATTGTGGACATCGTCGCGACTTGGGTGGAATAAACGCGGCTACAAGTGTGTGTTATTTATTCTACTCCTTCTTGCAATTTGGTCGAGAAGGCTGGGTTTTTTTGTTTTGTAAACTATTTTCATAGCAGATTTCACAATTGCAACATTTAACGCTGAGACGAATGGTCTAAGTGCTCTCAAAGACCAGTTTCCGGTAGCATGTCGTTCAGAGCCAAGGAATCGTTTCACCCTTTTAGTACCAAGTGGATGCTTATTTATATTTTGCCAATCCGTCGGCTGGGTTTTACGGCATGTCAACCCATTGGTTTATTTTATGCCCAAGACGTTTTTGTTTTATTCATTATTAATGGGTACTTTTTTCATTGCAACTTTTTAAAACACATTTTTTACAATTTAACGCATGGATTGGACCCCGACAGGTACTATCACTTCAGATCAAAGTGGATCTGGGAGTAATGGTGATGGAGGGGTACTCCACATTCCCCAGGGCTCCAGAACTGAAACTTTACCATCAGGCGGTGGTTGAGGGTCTTAGTGTCATGAGTATGATGTGAAACTCTACCATCATAGAGTTTAACGTCATACCCAGGACACTAGGCCCTCAACAACCGCCTTCTAGCATACATATGAGAAAAAGGTTTGAGGCTTGCCATGAAGGCAAGAGGGTTGGGGCAATCATATAAGTGCTAGGGCTTAACATAACCAGCCGATTGATGGCCTGTCTAGCTTAAGTAAATGGTGTTTTGCATGTCATGGACTGCTTAGACTCCAGGATTCTATCCTCAAGCATAACGGGTTGCCACCCACGACCAACAGGTGGCCCCATTTGGGGATTTCATTCCTCTGCATAGGTGCAATCGGTGTATTCTAGAGCCTCAGCCGGCTGAGCAGTTGCAAATCCATTATTTGAAATAATCCACAAATATTTGATATAAATATTAAATATATTTCCCTGATGACGACCGCTTTTCTGTATACTTAAAACTTTGATATTTTTTCTATTATTTTTATTTCTTTTTATATCTAAGATAATACTAAATAGAATACAATGTGTACAATAATAATCTCTCGGTCGAAACATGTGTCGGCTCTCCAATGAATATTTTTTATCCTTTCAAATTGTCCTTTATTTATTTTTTTCAACATTATATATATTATATATATATATATATATATATATATATATATATGTATATTGAAAAATATATACACAGGTCCTGATAGTATTAATGATTATAGGATGATAACAATTGTAGTGAAAAACTCAGAAGGCGTGAAATAATAATAATAATAATGTAAAGGTCGTACCAATTGTAATTGGTACTTATGGAACCGTCCCCAAGAGTCTGGAAATATTCTTGGTGATTTGGAGATTAGAGGAAGAACCGAGACCATCAAAACTACGGAATTGTTAAAATCGGCTAAAATACTTAGAAGAGTCCTGCAGAACCTGAGGAGACTTGCTGTCACTTAGCCTCCGTAGAACCACCGGCTAAGGCGTATGTGAAAAACTCTCATGGGGTGATATAATAATAATAATAATAATAATAATAATAATAATAATAATAATAATAATAATAATAATAATAGCTGCATTCTAAAGTTCGGAATCATATAGATTCAGTCCTGCAATGTCTTTACCGGAACATTAACTCTGGAATTCCAAGCGTAAGTTCAACTAGTGCACAGGGTCCGTTCGTTTGGGGCGTCTAATCCTTCTTATCTGTGTCTAATGTCGGAACTATTTTCGATGTGAACGGAAGAAGAACAAACATTTTCTCTTCACAGGGACGAGGGTGGGGGAGGAGACACAGAACAGCAGAGAGTGAAGAAGAAGAAGAAGAAGAAGAAGAAGAAGAAGAAGAAGAAGAAGAAGAAGAAAGGAAGATAAAAAGAACAAACATTGTAGAGTTTGTCCTCGAAGTTTGTTTTACGGAAATAAAAGTGTTTTCTGAAATATCTTTTTTTCGTTCTACTTCCGGTGACCATCCAACATTGTTGTGTATCTTTAGGTAGGTAGGTAGGTAGGTAGGTAGGTACTTACCCAACACGTTCGCCACGGATAAGGATGTGACACAAGGTCGTGTGTATTGGGTGTCCAGCGAGAATCGAACTCGCTATTCAGTAGCAATATATATGCGAGTCTAGATAGACCCATTTTCCCCAACCGATTCGCCGCGGGTAGGATGTGACACAAGATCGCAAATATTGGGTATCCAGCGAGAATCGAACTCGCTATACAGTAACAATATATATGCGAGTCCAGCTCGGCCCTTTTCCCCCAACCCGTTAGCCAGGGTTAAGATGTGACACAAGTTGCAAGTATGGGGATCCAACGAAGAAGAGTGAACTAGCTATTCAATAGTAAGGATCTGCGAGACTATCTTACGAACCATTACAGCACATTTAATACGCACTAACTAAAATTGTTATCGCCATCATCATCATCATCATCATCATCATCATCATTAATATTATTATTATTATTATTATTATTATTATTATTGTTATTATTATCATCCGAGTTTTTCACACCTGCCGTAGCCGGTGGTTCACTGGAGACTGAGTGACAGCAAGTCTCCTCAGGTATCCAGGACTCTTCTGAGTATTATAGGTGATCTTAATGTTGTAGTTTGGATAGTCTTGATTCTTCCTCTGATTTCTAATTCACCCAAATTCTTTTCCAGACATTTGAGGAACGTTCCAAGGGCACAATTACAAATGGCACGTCCTTCACCTACATGTTCCACAGTTTTCTCAGTTCTCTGACAATTATTATTATTATATTATTATTATTATTATTATTAAAAGCAATCCTATATATGATTTTATATTGAAATCAATTAAAATAACATTAAAATAAGTGTAATATTTTCTATATTCATTTTTGCTTATTTTCGTTAATCTTTCTAATTTAATACATTCTATTACATAAAAACTTAGATACTTACGCCCAGAGGGACATTACTTTTGCTAGTATGTAAAATTGTGTGTGTGTGTGTGTGTGTGTATTCATATATGTGTACGAGGAGCCAAAAGTGAGCTAATTTAATCAAATTAATCATTCTCTTCTTCTGACAAGTTTCCCTAGTCTCTCTAGATATTTCCCACTTTTTTCAGGATCACTCAACTAAGACATGTTCTATCAATATTACTAATTATAAAAACAAATTGCGTCTCATGTTCTCAGGACATTTGTATAATATATATATATATATATATATATATATATATATATATATATACCAAACTTGTTGGTGAACCATGCGGTAAGAAAAAAAAAAGGAAATAGTTTGATTGTAAAAATATACTACCAAACATTACCTGGGGAGGAAAAAAAATTGAAAAAAAAAAAAAGAACAAGATAGTAGTACCAACCGAAAATAATCGGTTAATACTATAATACTTGGCCCCCCCAAAAAAAATTTATACGTATATATATATATATGAAAAATATATATTCATATAAAACCCGCCAGGATATACTAAAGCTAATAAGTAAATAGTGCTCAATACCTAAGTAGAGCAAATAATAAAGATAAACCTAATGAGTCAGATATACCTACTAAAAGTTTCGCTTAGTGCTCTTCGGGGCTAAGATATGACTCAGATCTTAGCCCTGAAGAGCACTAAGCGAAACTTTTAGTAGGTATATCTGTCTGATTAGGTTTATCTTTATATATATATATATATATATATATATATATATATATACAAGGTGTATCATAGAAGTATCGAGATTGAAGCTGTATTTACCAAGATAGAAATGAACACTAAATGGAACGTTAATTTGTTACAGAATACAAGGTGTGATAGAAATGAACAATGAATGAAACAGAATACAAGGTGTGTCAAAAAGTACAAAAAATCTCGATACTTTTTTGCCACACCTTATATATATATATATATATATATATATATATATATATATATATATATTCTTATATTTCACACCTAATACTAAATCCCAATCAATATATATTATTGACAGATATATGTATATGATATATATATAGACGGATATATATATATATATATACAAATACGCATACATATATATATATATATATATATATATATATATATATATATATATATAAATACAATATATATATTCAATTTATATATAGTATTCAATATATATATATATATATATATATATATATATATATATATATATATATATATTTTAAGTATTTATATCGAATCTCGCAAGAGACTAATTCTTTGACAGATTACTATCGAATACAAATAATTTCTAAATCGATTTATTTGATCCAAAGATGTGACCCTATCAAGTCATATCACTCCGGGTCAGCGTGAACCTATGAGTAATGGTAATGAATGGGGGAAGAATAAGAAAATCTCGAAACCAAATTCTATTGTAGAAATATCAATCAAGTAATAAACACTTGGGCTCTAAGATACTCTGGTTCTGGGAGATTATGCCAATTGTAGTTGGCGCTCTTGGAACGGAATAATTGGAAATCAGAAGTAGAATCGAGACCATTCAAACAATAACATTATTAAGATCAGTTAGAATACTCAGAAAAGTCTTGGAGATCTGAGACTTGCTGTCATTCAGACTCCAGTGAAAGAATACCAGCTAACATTGGTGTGTAAAAGAAAAACAAAAAAAACTCCATAATAATAATAATAATAATAATAATAATAAGAAGAAGAAGAAGAAGAAGAAGAAGAAGACTTGGACATGGTTAAGAAAAGGAAACCTCAAAAGAGAAATTGAATCACTAATAATTGCTGCACAAAATAATGCCATAAGGACAAACTATATCAAAGCGAAAATTGATAAGACCCAACAAAATAGTAAATGTAGACTTTGCGGTAATAGAATTTATTTGTCTCATACCCCACCAGTATGGACTGGGCACAAAGCCTCGTTTTAACGTGGGCCCACCCACAAGCCGAAGCTAATAGGTGGGAGAGAACAAAAAACAAGGGGGCAGGTATTGCCTGTGGGGACAGCCCCCTGGGATCGACGCTATTAATTTAACACAACTCACCGGTCCAGTGACCGAAGCTCACCGGACCCCCGCCCCGAAGGACGGTTTGAAAGTGCCTTTGCGGTAATAGAGATGAGACTGTAAACCATGTACTATGCGAATGTAGCAAACTAGTACAAATGGAGTACAAAACTAGACACGACTGGATTGGGAAGGTGATCCACTGGGATAATTTTGACCATACAACAAAATGGTATATGCATAAACCAGAATCTGTTCTTGAGAACGAAACACATAAAATTCTCTGGCACTTTGAAATAAAAACGGATCACCTTATCCCAGCAAGAAGCCCAGACCTAGTGTTGATAACCAAAAAGGAAAGAACTTGTCAAGTGGTGGATTTTGCAGTTCCAGCAGATCACAGGGTGAAGCTAAAGGAAAATGAAAAAAAAAATGGACAAATATCTGGACCTTGCCATAGAACTGAAAAAGTTATGGAATATGAAAGTGAAAGTGATACCAATTGTGGTTGGTGTACTTGGAACGGTCCCAAAAGAATTGGAAAAGGGTTTGGAAAGTTTGGATATCAGAGGAAGAATTGAAACCATTCAGAACACTGCACTGCTGCAATCGGCTAGAATACTCAGAAGTGTCCTGGAGACCTGAGGAGACTTGCTGTCACTCAGACTCCAGTGAAAAACCTCTCAGCTAATGCTGATGTGAAAACTCAAAAGGAGTAAATAATAATAATAATAATAATAATAATAATAATAATAATAATAATAATAAGAATGAAAATGAAAAGATGGATAAATACCTGGACCTTGCCAGAGAATTGAAAAAGCTGGAAACCAGAGGAAGAACTGAGACTATAGAGTACTGCACTGCTGCAATCGGCTAGAATATTCAGAAGTGTCCTGGAGACCCGAGGAGACTTGTTGTCACTCAGACTCCAGTGAAAGACCATCAGTTAATGTTGGTGTGAAAAACTCCAATAATAATAATAATAATAATAATAATAATAATAATTGTAATGGTCGTTGTGGTAATGGATTTCGTGTGCATTTTTCAGCAAGAGACTTGGAAGGGTTGATTTTTAATAGAGATTAAAAAATGATAATTTATTAATCGTTGAGAACATAACTTCAATAACTAATGGAATTGTGATGTCTGTATGTTCGGTTATAGACAGACAGTTACTTCATCTCCGTAATAATTATTATTATGGAGATTAAGTAACTTCTGTCTATCTTCCAACTATAAATAACAGCAGGTTTTGCACTTACGGGAGAGTTAATATTTCAGCAGATAGTTGATAAGGCCGCCTCAGGAGAAACCTTCTCATTTGTATATGTTTGTACTACTGTTCTTTGTTAATATATTTGTTTAACTCATTTCCTCTCTTGTGTCTTTATTCTGGCTCCTAACCAGGCTACAACAAATAGCAAGTTCGATCCTTGATGGATCTTCTATACTTGCGACCTTTTCACATCCAACTCGTGCCGAATCGGTTGGGTAATAGGGCGTCCCTTCGGTATGCAATTGTTAGCATTATTGAGATCAGATGGAATACTCAGGAGAGTCCTGGAGACCTGAAACTCGAATAATAATAATAATAATAATAATAATAATAATTGTAATGGTCGTTGTGGTAATGGATTTCGTGTGCATTTTTCAGCAAGAGACTTGGAAGGGTTGATTTGAAGCAATGGCCAAGAAAGATATATATATATATTGTACCGGGTAAGGCAAGGTCACTTTACAAGAGTAGCAATAAAATCAAACAAACAAAGATCTTTGCTTTGTCTTATCACCATTAGCCTTCCTCCTTTGTCTCCTCTCCCCTCCCTCCCCAGCACATCAGCAACGACGTGGAATGTCCAATGCCTTTCCCGCCCTCCATCGTATCCATGCAGCGTCGTCGTCGGCCAACAAGCCGCCATGTTTGCATTTTCGGCCCTTCTTATCTGACAGGGCCCTTTTGTCTTCTGTCTGATAGGGACCAGAAAAATTGGCGCCTCACAGAACGCCACGTTTTCCGCTCGTATGATTTTAGTGGCTGTGTTATAGACATCCCCGGTCCCCCATGCCCAGATCCGGGTCTCTTTGAAGTGAGTAACAACTATCATAATTCTACCAATTTCTAGCCAGGAATCAGACGTTCGGGAATTGTCTAATATAAGAACCTTCCTGTGAATATTCCTTACCATAAATTAAACCAAGAAGAACAAAACTAAACGGAAATGATTAATTCTTGATTAACTTTTTATTCAATTTTAATTTCAGTTGCTTCTTAACGCATCTCACAGTAAAGACAAACCCATCAAAGAACCAATCTCCTGCAAAGGGTGTTGCAAGATGATAACGTTCGGAAGATTAAGGAACAAGAGTATTTTTTGGCACCTTTCCGTCTACTAAGACGATGGCGTAGTGTCAAAAAATATTTATCTGCATCTGCGCAAGTGACTCTGCAGGCCAATTCTTGAGTGACAGTCTTTGGTGCTCTGAATGCATACACATTGTCATGCTTTCTGGGGCTGCTGTCTTTTCTCTCTCTTTCTGGCTCTCTTTACTGTCGAAGCTACTCTCCTCTCCGCCTCACCCCTCTTCGTGTCTTGAGGATTATAATATATACATATAGATATGAACCTTCTTGCGAGTATTCCTTACAATAGATTAAATCAAGAAGAACAAATCTAAACGGAAATTAATAATTCTTGAATAATTTATTTAATTTCAATTACTCCTGGGGATTTGGGGATTGTGGAGGGGGCTCACAGGAATAATTACTTAAATATAAAAATGTTTACTTAGGATTATTTAAGTTACTTGAAACCAAATAGGTCGATTTGGTTTGGTTCGTTGGGTTTTACGGCATGTCAACCTCTTGGGTTATTTTATGCCGAATACTTCTATTGGTAATAAAAAATGTTTAATGTCGACAAAGTTTTGAAATAATTTCTTTTTTGATGGATAATATAATTTTGTTTATAAACTCATGTTTTCTGTCTAACCCATAGATGGGACCCTAACAGGTACTACCACTCCGGGTCAGAGTGGACCAGGGAGCAATGGTGATGAAGGGGTGCTCCACAATCCCCAAACCTCCAAAACTGGAACCTCACCATCAGATAGAGTTTAACGTCATTCCCAGGACATGTAGACCCGCAACCACCGCCTTCTAGCACCCATATGATAAAAAGGGATTGGGGCTTGCCATAAGGGCAATAGGGTTGGGAAAAATCATATATGTGCTAGGGCTTGACGTGACCAGCCGATTGGTCGGAGGGGGCCTCTCCGACCGCCCATCTAGCCTAAGTAAGTTCTAAGTGGAGTGTTGCATGTCATCGACTGCTCATCCACCAAGACTCTACGGCAAACAGGTGACCCCATTGGGCGAGTCTTACCCCTCTGCAGAGGTGCAGTCGGTGCATTCTAACGCCCCAGCTGACAGGGCGGCTGAAACCAACTAACTTTGCAAACAAATGACTATTATTAAATAGAAATAATTACTTGAAACCACATAATTATTCGTCTTAGATAGGAATAATTGTAACCGTACAACTGTGTGTAAATTATTTGTATTAGGAATACTTGTAATCATATCTGTAAATTGTATTAAGAATAATTACTTGTAGTTCTAATTGCTTACTAAGAATTATATGTATTAGTCACTACCATAAAAAAGCAAAGTCGCGGGGTGGCGGTATCAGCCAACGATGGAGTCTATCCCTTTTGACTAGCGCTAGACCAAGGAGATTGTTTGGGTGTCTGAGGCGGAGCGCCACTCCTACCACCAGCTCCTCACTTTACCGCTCACATCTACGTGCTACTTATATGCTGAGTAAGCGAGAGCCGGAATCGAACCAAGAACCTCGAGGTTCCTAGCCGGACAGTCTAACGACTGAGCTAAGCCGGTCCTATCTTAATACCATACAACTGTAAATTATTTGTATTAAGAATAACTAGCAGGACCTGTGGATATACTACAGTGTGATGATTTAATTATTACAACGTTTGATATGTTTACTTAAGAGCTATATTCATATCTATGAGAAGGCCATTTTTTGGTCATTTCATATTTGTTTCTTTTCTTTTTCTTCTTATATTCTTAAACAGTTTGCCTATTGACCAATGGGGTATACATGCATGGGTATAGGGCTGTTAGGTTTCACTTAGGCGAGTCTTTCTATCCATTCAACCTCTTATATGACGCCAATACTGTTACAAAAGTATATATATAGTATTAAGGTGTACATAGAAAAAACCTGCTCAAGATTCACCATAAAGGATCTTCAAGGTTAATTGCAATGAATTAATCAAGATATTGATTTTAATTAAAAAAATATTTTATATATTTATATATATATATATATATATATATTCGCAAAATGGATTATGTCTTTTTAAAAGATTTTGTTTTTATTTTACATTAGCAACACGTGTTTCAGATCTTCGGTATTAGTTATTCTCAAACCTATTAAAAGCAATCCTATAAATAAATTACATATATATATATATTTCAATTAAATAACATTAAGATAAATTCATTATTTTTTATATTCGTTCTTATTTAGTTTTGTCTGATTTAATATGATATTTCATTACATTAAAACTTAAATACTTGATTTATTTGATAATATTTACAAGCGGGTTAGCTCAGTCGGTAGAGCGTTCGGCTAGAAATCACAAGGTTCTAGTTCGATACGCATGAGTAGCAGAGGGATATGTGCGGTAAAGTAGGGAGCTGATGAAAGGTGTGGCGCTCCTCCTCAGACGCAAAAAATAATCTCCTTGGTCTAGCGCTGGTGAAAAGGGGATAGACTCCCTCGCTGATTGGCAGATACCGACTTTAGGCCACCCCGACGACTTTACTTTTTTTTTTTTTTTATACAAGAGAAGTTAAATTTAACTTTAAAATTTCAGAAAGACGAAGTTTATTTTTCAGAAGACAGGGTGTATACAAGATATTGCTAAAGGGTAATTGTTGTGAAGAGGCGCAAATGATAAAAAAATTGTCGAGTTTTTGGTACATATTTTTCCAACGAAAGAATTGTATTGATAAAGTCTTACCAAAATAAATGCCCACGTACAATATATACAAGGGTGGGAGGGGCGAGGATCAGGCGAGCGGCGACAGTAACATAGAGAATAGACGTTGTACATAAGAATGTTGCAAACAGATGTTTGTGCAATGGCCGGCGAACATTTGCTCACAAAAACAATGTCTCTTTGAACGTCCTAACACTTATCTTATCTTCCTGTTTCTTCTGGATTTTGGCCAGAATCGGAATATTTTTCGAAATCAAGACAATGTACACAACAATCGTCGAAGGAAAAAATTGCTCACAATGATATTGTATTACAAATACATCGTATGAATAATAATAATAATGATATATATAATAATAATAATAATAATAATAATAATATATGTTCTTATATAATAATAATAATAATAATAATAATAATAATAATATAATAATAATATAATATAGTTCTTAATAAATAATAATATAATAATAATAATAATAATAATAATATAATATAATAATATAATAATAAATAATAATAATATATTAATAATAATAATAATATATAATAATAATAATAATAATAATAATAATAATAATAATAATAATATATAATAATATGTTCTTAATAATAATAATAATATAAATAATATATAATAATAATAATAATAATAATAATAATAATAATAATAATAATAATAATAATAATAATAATAATAATAATAATAAATAATATATAATAATAATAATAATAATAATATATGTTCTTAATAATAATAATAATATATAATAATAATATATATAATATATAATAATAATAATAATAATAATAATAATAATAATAATAATAATAATAATAATAATAATAATAATAATAATAATAATATAATATAATAATAATAATAATAATAATAAGACAAATATCTGGACCTTGCAGAGAACTGAAAAAGTTGTGGAATATGAAAGTGATACCAATTGTAGTTGGTGCACTTGGAACAGTCCCAAAAGGATTAGAAAAGGGCTTGGAAAGTTTGGATATCAGAGGAAGGATTGAAACCATTCAGAACACTGCACTGCTGCAATCTGCCAGAATACTCAGAAGAGTCCTGGAGACCTGAGGAGACTTGCTGTCACTCAGACTCCAGTGAAAGATCATCAGCTAATGCTGATGTGAAAACTCAAAAGGAGTAAATAATAATAATAATAATATATTTTCTTGATAATAATATGTTCTTAATAATGATAATAATCTATGTATAATCGAGATTCAGTTTCTTTTTGTCTGTAATCGAATCTACGTCACTGCTTAGGTCACAGTAATTTCAGGAATTAAGTAAATTTCAGCCAGTCAGACGAAAAATGCAGCGAAAAAAAGAAGCCCATTTTTATTGTTTATTTAATATGTTTTTTTGGTTGACTTAACAAATATTTTCTCAAATTCTTTTAAAGTGCCTCTCCTAAAAGAATTATCTTTTAAGTTATTTGAAACCAATGTTACCCAATTGTAATAATAATAATAATAATATGCTCTTAATAATAATAATAATAATCTTATTATAATGGAGATTGTGTGTTTTTCTGTGTGTAACCGAAACTATATTCCTACTCAAGTCACAATTCTCTTAGTTATTGACATCACATTCTCCATGATTTTATTTTTATCTAAACCTCAATTATTAATAAAATTGTCTTACATTATTAATACTGTTAACTATGTCTACCTACTGACAACATGCAATTATATTTATATATACAACAAAATAGCGGTTTACAGTGTGAACGGGAAGGCTAATTTGCATATTAATATTAAAAAATCGAATTTAATAAATATGTACTTAGTATTATGATTTCTAACTGTTTCGTTTTATTTTAATGAATATAAGCAAAAATCTCTTCAATGAATCTTAAATGAAATCATTACAAGATAAATAATTGTCAACTTCCTCTTATAACTAAATACTTAAATTAGAAAAATACAATGAAAGACTGATGTTTTTTGTGACCCAGCAGAGAAAGAAATGCATAACATTCTCTGTGTCTTTGAGATAAAAACGGACCATCTCATCCCAGTAAGGATTAACAAGAAAAAGAGAACTTGTCAACTGATAGATTTTTGCAGACCCAGCAGATCACAAGGTAAAGATGAAAGAATGAAAAGACCTTGCCAGAAAATTGAAAAACAAAAAAAACAAAAGAAAAAAACAACAACAAAAAAACAAAAAAACAAACAAACTGTGAACGTGATACCAATTATAGCTGGTGCACTTGGAAGCGTCCCCAAAAGTTTAGAAAACAGACTAGAGGAATTGGAAAAGACCATTGTTGAGATCGGCTAGAAGACTCAGAAGACTCCTGGAGACCTGAAGGGACTTGCTGTCACTCAGACTCCAGTGAAAGACCATCAGTTTACGCTGGTGTATAAGCATCGCAAAAGGTGAAATAATAATAATAATAATAATAATAATAAAAATAATAATAATAATAATAAGAAGAAGAAGATTGGAGGATATAGAAATCAGAGAAAGAATTGAGACCATCCACACTACTGCACTGCTGCAATCTGCCAGAATACCCAGAAAAGTCCTGGAGACCTGAGGAGAATTGTCACTCAGACTCCAGTGAAAGACGATCAGCTAACGCTGTGTAAAAAACTGAAAAGGAGTGAAAATAATAATAATAATAATAATAATAATAATAATAATAATAATAATAATAATAAACGAAACGCATAAAATTCTCTGGACTTTGAAATAAAAACGGATCACCTTATCCCAGCAAGAAGACAAGACCTAGTGTTGATAAACAAAAAAGAAAGAACTTGTCAACTGGTGGATTTTGCAGTTCCAGCAGATCACAGGGTGAAGCTAAAGGAAAATGAAAAAATAGACAAATATTGGACCTTGCCAGTGAACTGAAAAAGTTATGGAATATGAAAGTGAAAGTGATACCAATTGTAGTTGGTGCACTTGGAACGGTTCCAAAAGGATTGGAAAAGGGTTTGGAAAGTCTGGAAATCAGAGGAAGGATTGAAACCACCCAGAACACTGCACTGCTGCAATCTGCCAGAATACTCAGAAGAGTCCTGGAGACCTGAGGAGACTTGCTGTCACTCAGACTCAAGTGAAAGACCATCAGCTAATGCTGATGTGAAAACTCAAAAGGAGTAAATAATAATAATAATAATAATAATAATAATAATAATAAAATAATACGGTGATATAATTGTAGTTGGTGCCTTTTGAATTGTCTGCAAAGGCTTGGAAAAGTGTCAGGGAAAACTGGAAATTAGAGGAAGAATCGATATCATCCAGACTGCAATACTACTAAATCGGCTGAGATACTTAGGAGAGTCCTTGGAGACCTTAAGAGACTTGTTGTCACTTCGATTCAAGGAAAGACCACTTGTTAGAGATGGCGTGAAAATCTCGCAACGAGTGGAATAATAATTCTACTAAAAGTATTGTGAAATGTAAACGAGAGATCTTCACACGGAAATGTCAGGTGACTGCTCAAATTGTTGCATCATGGGATTTGTGAAACCCATGATTTATTGATGTGTACTCGATGAAGACTTTAACAAGTTTTTAACCTTTTTTTGCGCATTTGTGATTCACCGACATGGCAAAATCCACGAGATAATAAGTTTTCTTATTCTTGTTAATTAACTCTAGTCTAGTCTTGTCGGGATTAGATGATCCGTCTTTATCCAAAGTCCGAGAGGAATTTATGCGTCTCCTATTCCAGCACGGATTTCGGTATATACATATATCATTTAGTATCTGTGACGAGACTGAAAGGCAGCCGTATGAACAAGCGATTCCCAGCCCCCACAAACAAAGCGCGTCAGGATGTTTGGCCTGTGGCGAGCGGCTACGGATACTCGAACTCGCTAGTAGCTGAGTTGCTAGTAGAGACCCAATAAAGTATATCCAAATTTGTGTAAGCGCATCCGAACAAGCAGAAATAAAGACGGACTGTCGCTGACAGGGCGAGTGAGGAAGAAAGTGTTTGGACGGCAAGTGAAATCTGACGACTTCTATTTGATGTGAGAGTGGCGTGTTCAGTTGGGAAAGGAATTGCATGGAGTGACTTGCAAAGGATTGATATTACCTTGAATTTTTGGACCCTTTCAAAAGAGTATCACAGTGAAAATTAAATTTCTAGCACAATTTCCAGTGGATATCTCAATCCAATTAGTCATGCCTAGTCTTGTACTCCCAATTTGCTAGTTTGCTGTATTCGCTTATAATATGACTAGTACGAACTAGTCTCCAAACATTCTATACTTGCTATTCTGTTGTTTTTTTAAAAAAAATCTATTTTTGCTTTTATATTTTTGATTCTTATGGTGATGTTATAGGACGGAATTCTACTAGGTGAGTAGCCCATGTTATGCTAAACTCAACTTTGGTCATTACTTGAACTACACGGGTGGGCGGATAGGACTTGATATGTACTCTATGAAGACTTTTACTTACAAAAAAATCCGTTAACAGCCAATAGATATCATAAAAATTACTAACTCAAAAAAAAAAAAGGAAAAAAAATATAGAATTTCTCTGAATGTTTGAGATGAGGCTTGATGATTAGTATTATCTGCGTTATTAGGACTATTGTCCTCATCTTTATTGTTATCTGTACAATGTTTCGGTCGATATACCCCCAGCCTTCTTCAGGTATTTCTTGTCGGACTTGGGAACCTTCTTTTCGAACTCGGGAACTTTCTTGTCGTAACCGGGAGCCATTACGAAACTTTGAACTTAACCCTTTATTCACGGGGTATCCTGTTCTCATTCCGCTAAACAAAGCATAAGTTGTGTTGATTTATTTTTTCTATGTTACTGTCGCCACTCAGGATTGAACCCGGAATCCAAAGAAACTGTCACTTAGAACTGTCTTAACATAACTACCTTATCCAATTGGACAATTCAGTGTGAATTTTGGGAACTTATAAACCTAATGTCTTGTTCCCGAGTCCGACAAGAAATACCTGAAGAAGGCCGGAGGGTATATCGACGGAAATGTTGTACAAATAACAATAAAGATGAGGACAATAGTCCGAATAACGCAGATGATACTAAAAAAATAGAAGTACAATAGTACTTTGACTTACGATTTAAGTTTTTTTAAATTTATTACACCAAAGAAAAATGACACAGTGGTACCTCGACTTACGATTGGCTCAACATAGAAATTTTCCAAGTTATGAGCTGTCACTCGGTCAATTCCTTGCTTTGTGTTGAGAGCTACAATTTGAGGAACGTGCAAACTTCAGTTACGCTTGTGTTAATAAATTCTCTAAAAATCATCAAAGAAAAATAGTAGAGTGGTACCTCGACTTATGAATGCCTCAGCTTATGAGTTTTCCGTATTTCGAGCTGTCACTCGGTCGACTTTTTGATTTGTGTTGTGAGCTACAATTTAAGGTACGTGCGAGTTTCAGACACGCTTGTTCACTAAAAACATTCAAGTTTCCAAATTTATTACGCCAAAAACATATCATTCATAAAAATAAACAGTAAAACATTACGGCACATAATTCATTACATACTATTTTATGCTGTTTTTTTTTTTTTTACAATATAGTGATATATTTCTTATTTGAAAACGTAACATAAAATTGCATTTCAACATCCAACTACTCTCATCTAGCTATGGCAAATAGTAGGACAGACTGGGCTCTTTAATCTTGGTTAGGAAACCAGTCTAGGAGAAGGAAAACCTGTTAAACTCCGCATAAAAATTGACCATGTGTCACATCGTAGTCGAGCGGAAGGGTTGGTATATCTCTGAATAGGGATTTAATTGCAGATTCACCATTCTGGCGTCTAGCTAACCCTCGCATTGTTTACAATGTTTGATGACTCTAGTGAATTCATTTCCGCTTAGAAATGTAGCGATTAAATATTCTCCTATATTTGACAGCTGCCTCAGGCCGTACGGGTTAAAGGTTTGGCGAACGAAAGTTCATTCGGGTCTCAAACCCGGCCAGGGGTAGCTGTTACGGTATAGCCACACTGATGAAAGGTGAAACCTCGAAACACGTGACTGTGGATTACTTATTTATTATATATATATATATATATATATATATGTGTGTGTGTGTGTGTGTGTGTGTACAAACAAGAATCTGTCACAGAAAATGAAACGCATGAGATAGTCTGAGAGTTTTATATACGAACCCCAAACCTGGCTAGATAAAAAAAATAAAGGTACCAGTGTAGAATAGCGTGCAAGAGATAATATCATTAGATTACGTATAAATTTCACGGAAATACCCGAAGCCTTTGAGACGCTAGGATTAGGGTTGATGTTAGGGTTAGGGTTAGTTTTATGGTTAGGGTCAGTGTTAGAGTTAGGGTTAGGGTACTTCGGGACTTTCCGTAATTTAATACAATTTATAGGTAAAATGCGATTATAACGATATTTTACCTCTTGCGCGCTATTCTGCATTTATACCGAAATATAAATTGACCTTGTGTCACATCCTGTTCATACGGAGGGGTTGGTAAATATGTAAATGGTTTGGCTTTCGCTTTTTTTTTAAATCTTTTTTTTTACATTTTTTTTTAAAAACCTTATGGCTAAAGCACAGATCCTACTAAGAATCAACTTCCGAGGGTCTCAGAAATCAAACCTTATTTGACAATCGAGTGATTTTACAAGCATTTGCCTTTGTCGTTAACTATTATCTCCATATATTCTTTTTTGGGTTCTTCACATTCCTCTGGCTTTATTAGCACTCGCATCCCAAAAATATAAACTAAAACATTTATTTATTTATTTATCGATTAAAGCTCTATCACAGATATTGAGCACTCTTCTAATAACACTGTAAGTTGGATTACTACCGCTTCTTCAAGTACAATCGTGCCAATCACACCACACACAACACACATATATATATATATATATATATATATATATATATAGTTCTATTCAAAATTTAATTTGTGTCTACCCATCACTATCTTCTTTAATGACACAGTCTCTCTTTTGCGTTTACACACACACACACACACACACACACACACACACATATATATATATATGTGTGTGTGGGGGGTATGTGTGTGTTGTTTTTATTGTAGTATCTGGTTATCTCATTTAATTCAGAATTCATCCAAATTTGTTTATAATATTTATTGAAATTTATTCAGGAAAGAGAGTATTATTTTTATTATCACACTGAATAAAGAAAATATATTGAATATCAACGCATGCATAAATAAATGATTAATAAACACGAAGAATAAAACACAAAATATTTCATTTAATTCACTGGATAACCTCTATTATCTTTTATATAAAGAAATATTTTCCCCCTTGTTACGATTCGTGTAGACATTTTAGGGCTGTTGGTGAAAGTAATTTTACTGTGGAGATTCCTTGTGGCATAAAGTTTGATCCTTTCTTGAAGTAGAAAGATTTGGTATCAGTTTTAATCCTTGTCAACTGATCCGTGTTAAAGAATTGTATAATCCTTATTAGTTGGTCCGTGTTAAAGAATTGTATAATCTTTGTTCGTTTGTACATCTAACGAGCAATTGAGCGAGAATTTATCCATGCCTTTAAATAGTAAATCAAATAGATGTTTGAGCATTTTTATTATCCGATTTAGCCGAGGCTGTTTGGAAGAGTTTATAAATTCAAGTTATGATCTTATATACATAAATAATCCAACAACTCTTATTAAACTATCTATCTATGGTTGTACGGGCGCTACTGTCGTCTGGAGCAGCATAGTACACCAACTGCACTTCTGCAGAGGGATAAAATACCCCCCCCATTTTATCATATATGTGCTAGAAAGCGGTGGCTGAAGATCTTGGTGTCCTGGGTATGACGCTAAATAGCATCTAATGGTGAAGTTCCACTTTTGGAGCTCTGGGGAGTACAACTTTATCGCCATTACTCCCAAGTCTATTTGGATCCGGAGTGGTAGTACCTGTTAGGATCAAATCTATTCGTTAAATAGAACAGAATGAATTAAAAAATGTGTTTAA
>CM042143.1:10255599-10280599 GCA_023376005.1 Doryteuthis pealeii | reverse complement strand
AAGAGCATCGGTGTCTGTCCCTTATCGAGATACTTCCCTGTCACGATGCAAGTATGTAGTTTGGGGTTTCCCAATCTCAAGATCGGGATGTGTCCAGACATTCCAGGTGGCTATTCTTAGCCTTGTTTTGTGTTGTATTTTCTAGTTTTCACCCAGCTAATGTGGACAACCTTCGAAATGTTGGTTTCTGGCCAGCTTGATAGGTGAACCGGCATTTGTTTAGGTAATTTTTTCTAGACATTTCCCAAAAGGCTGGGTGAACAGTGTTAACCAAGGGGCTGCTCATTCACCCACAACCTCGCCGAGGCACTTTGCTGTTCAATCAGCAAAGCTGTGACGTTGAGTGCGCCACAAATCACGCCGTATATATGTAGATTCACATCTGCATGCTTCCATCCCATCAGGCCTGCATACCACACCATTCCTACATCACTCGGGGACTTGTAGAAATATCTGCACAGGTTTTTTGTTTTACATGTTGCGCGCTTGTGCGACACGCACCGCATGCTCTCCTTCCCCAAAGTCAAGTATCAGTGACAAGCCGCGGCAAGATGACTGGGAGACTTTGGGGAACGCAGGTGGATGATCTGATGAGATCTACGGGTCCACCACACCGAGAAAAAAAAAAAAGACTAAGTTTTAACTTAGTATAAGTCCACAGGTACCATTTTAGATCAGGAAATACGAATCGGTAAGCAAATTCCACTTAATGTTTTTCAAAGACACTGGAGTTAGGACTGTTAGCAGTAATCAATAGGGTAAAACTATATAAACATGAGTTAATGTCTACGGTGACACTGGAGTTACGCCGTGAATAAAGTGTGTTAGAGTCAAAATAAAATGCTAGGCATAAAATTCGATATATTAGGTCTTTCTTATAAAGAAATAAATAGTAAAACGGCAACTTATCTCAAATAATTTTCGTCTTTGACCAATTCACATGCTAATGGACAAGCATGTATTATTTTTCTTTTTTTTTCCTTTTTGACGCAAGATAGCCGGGAAGGTGGTGGTGGGGGGTGGAGTGGGGAGGTCAGAGAACTCGTTGTCATTTAAAACAGAATTAAAATGTATTTTCTTTTTAAACAAATTCCTGTGAATAAAGTGTTAGAGTCAAAAATAAAATGCTAGGCATAATATATATATATATATATATATATATATATATATATTAATGATATGAAAGCAATTATAATGCGTATAAAAATAAAAATAAAAATATGTTTAATCTTATCGATTTCAAAGTAATTTTATCATCAGAGACGATATATATATATATGAATAGAACATTTTTAGAAAAAAACAAATGATGTTATTATTATTATTTTTTCTAAAAATTTTCTATTCATACTGTCGGATTCACTTCCATTTACTCCCCCCACCACACACACACACACACACACACACACACATACATATATATATATATATATATAAGGTGTAGTTTTGAAATACATACAACGCCTCTGCACGAGCAGGATGTGATACAAGGTAAATTTCTTTTAACAGGAGTTTAATAGGTTTATATGGTTATCAAAGTTTTCCTACTCCTAGACTGGTTGCCTAACCAAGGTTAAAGAGACCAGTCCGCCCCACTATTTACCCATAGGTTGAGGGAGAATAGTTGGATGCATACCTTTCCCAAGAGTATTAGCGCTATGAGAAATGCAAACCGCCTCGTCCAGAATTTGAACTGCTCTCGTCGTGTTTATTTCTACGACCGTAACCATCACACCACGCACTTCGACTTTTGGAGCATAGTGGCAAAAGTTAAGCAATATATTTCAATGTTATAGCAACACAAAGTCTTTTGGGTTAGGACGATTTTGTGACCCCCTGAATCTACCTCCTCCGGACAGCTGCCTCTCTCTGAACCCTATATTGTTCCGTCACTGGGTAAGTAATTAGAGTCATCGGGGTGGCCTAAATCGGTATCAGCCAATCAGCGAGGGAATCTATCCTCTCTTCACAAGCACTAGACCAAGAAGATTGTTTTTGCGTCTGAGGTGGAGCGCCACACACATCAGCTCCTTACTTTACCGCACAGATCACCGTGCTACTCATACGCTGAGTTGGCGAGGGCCGGTATCGAACTAGGAACCTTGTGATTTCTAGCTGAACCTTCCACCGAAGTTTTAATGTAATAATAAAATATCATATTAAATCAGACAAAACTAAATAAACCCCAACCCCTTTTTATCATATGGGTGCTAGAAGGCGGTGGCTGCAGGTCTACATGTCCTTCGAATGACGTTAAACTCTATCTGATGGTGAGGTTCCACTTTTGGAGGTTTGGGGAATGTGGAGCACCCCTTCATCACCATTGCTCCCTGGTCCACTCTGACCCAGAGTGGTAGTACCTGTTAGGGTCCCATCTATGGGTTAAATAGAAAAATGTATTTATAAAATTGTATTATCCATTAAGAATTGATTTATTTCAAAACTTTATCGTCATTAAATGACCCACTGAGGTTGATATGCCTTAAAACAAAACAAACAAACAAAAAACTAAATAAAAACGAATATAAAAAATAATGAATTGATCTTTAATGGCGAGGGCCGGTATTGAACTAAGTACCTTGAGGTTTAGCTTAGCCGAACGCTTTACCGTCTGAGCTAACCCGGTCCATAGGAATTAGTATTGTATTAGCATAACGATTTAATTAACCCAACTTTTAAGTAGTGGAGCCGCTTAGTATAATAGTCAGTCGTAGGAAATAGACTCGTCGACCACAGTTCAAATCCTGGACGAGGATATTTGCATTTCACGGAGCGCAATTACCACGTCCAGGATTTGAACTCAGGGCGATGAGTCCATTTCCCATGACTTTAACCATTACACCACGCACCTTCTAACTTATATACTAAACACTAAGTTATATGTAAAACTATGTCTTATATAAACAGCAACTTTGAAATCACCATAGTAAGACAAAACACACACTCCTACAAAAAACAAAAACAAATGAGAAACAGAAAGACAGAGTTGGATGTGCGTGGTGTAATGGTTAGGATTGTAGGAAATGGACTTGTCAACCCGAGTTCAAATCTTGGTCAAAGCACTTTGCATTTTTTTTTTTGGTTTGTTTTGTTTTACGGCATATCAACCTCAGTGGGTCATTTAATGCCGATAAAGTTTTGAAATAAATCAATTCTTAATGGATAATACAATTTTTTTATAAATACATTTTTCTATTTAACCCATAGATGGGACCCTAACAGGTACTACCATTCCAGATCAGAGTGGACCAGGGAGCAATGGTGATGAAGGGGTGCTCCACATTCCCCAAACCTCCAAAACTGGAACCTCACCATCAGAGAGTTTAACGTCATTCCCAGGACATATAGACCCGCAGCCACAGCCTTCTAGCACACATATGATAAAAAGGGGTTGGGGCTTGCCATAAGGGCAATAGGGTTGGGAAAATCATATAGGTGCTAGGGCTTGACGTGTTCAGCCCAAGATAGGGCCAAAGTGGAGTATTGCATGTCATGAACTGCTCATCCACCTGGGCTCTATCCTTAAGCATCACGGGTCGCCACCCACGGCCAACAGGTGGCCCCATTTGGGGAGTCTTACCCCTCTGCAGAGGTGCAGTCGGTGCATTCTAACGCCCCACCGACAGGGCGGGTTTGCATTTTTCATTGCTCTAATATCCTTGGGAAATATATAAATCCATCTACTGTCCTTCCAGCTATGGGTAAATAGTAGGGCAGATTGAGCTCTTTAACCAGTCTAGGAGAAGGAAAGTTCTGAATTCAAATCTGTTAAACTCCGCTTAAGAAATTGACCTTGTATCGCATCCTGCTCGTGTAGAAGGATTATTCATCTTCATCATCATGTCGCGCTATTAGGACGGATATCCATGATAATCTCTCGCCAACCGTCCCTATCATTCATTGCCCTTGGGAGGTCCTATGTACAGCATCCAGCATCCGCACAGAGCTGGTCAATGTATATATTGCTGGATGGCCCACACTGGCGTGATCATGTGCTGGCTTCCACAGAAGAACGTCAATTATTAGTTCGTCCCTGCTTCTCTAGCAAGGAGGAGTTAGTAAATATATACTATAAATATGTAAAAAAATAACACCACTGTTACGATTTTATGGGCCATCCTTTAGGCTTCAAGCAGGAGCGCTTGTCCAGTGGAAATCCTTGGTAAAGAATCTTTTAATTGTCCCTCAGTATTCTAAGTTCCTTCGTCAATGATTGTAAATGGACGTATGTCAGTATCAGCTATTAAATAGTCAATCAGCCACGCATTATGGCTGTTGATTGGCAGAGGAATAAACTACGTGACCCCGCTCAGTCTATAAATTTAGGTGGTTGAATTGTAGCACACCTTATATACCAAAATATTCCAACAACCACACTTTATGTATGAGAATTAGTGGATATTAGTTTTGAAGCCAACATTATAATACATTAGTGCATCCATAGATATCCTAACACTAAACGTTCGTTAAGTAAAGACAAACAACACTACAGCCATTAAGGTAATTAAATCTCTGCATGTATTTATATACTGACCAAGGTTTATTTGTCGCAGCCAGTGCAGCTGTGTTTGTTTTTTCTGTCCAAAGGTCAGACAGGTCAAGTGTAAGGAACGTTTCTTCTGTAAGTGATATGCCGACTTTGAAATTGGTGTATGAAAACAAAACAAAGGAAAAAGATAAAGAAAGAAAGGTTGTAGCTATTTTAGTATAGGTATGCATTGGTTTTGGAACGTCGGTTTAGCCCAGTCAGTAGAGTACCCGACTAGGAATAGCAAGCTTCCTGGTTCGATACCGGCCCTCGCCAACTCAATGCATGAGTAGCACAGATTGGATAACCCAAATAATACAAATTATCAAGCCTCATCTAAAAAGTTAAGACAAATGTTAAGAAGCTCAAAGAGTCTAGTCCAGAATTGGATCTCAGTTCGCCGAGACGAATTTTTTTTTTTCAGGAACGATAACCGTTGCCCCAAGTTCCCCCCAATAGAACGCCACATATGTAATACTAATTTTCTAAATGTGAGTAGCACAGATTGGATAAACTGATCTGTCGGGTAAAGTGGAGTGCTGACGGTAGATGTGGTGCTCCATCTCAGCAAAAAATCTCCCTGGTCTAGCGCTAGCGAGAAGGGGGTTGACTCCTCGCTATTCGGCTGCTACCGATAAAATGCCACTCCGCAGACGTTACTTTTATATGCATGGGTTATATGCATGGGTTATGATAATGTTATTAATGCCCTAGGCTCGGATTGAACCTGCAACCTTGAGATTATTGTCACTTAGAACTGTATCAACACAACCCTTATATCCGTTGCGCTATGTTGGACATAGAAGAGAAGGTTCCCGAATTCAACAAGAAACACCTGAACAAGGCCGGAGTTCACATCGGCCGAAACGTTGTGTATATAACTATAAATATAAGGACAATAGTCCTAAAAAACTCAAATAATACAAATTATCAAGCCTCATCTAAAAATGTTAAGAAGCTCAAAGAGTCTTGTCCAGAATTAGATCTCAGTTCGCTGAGACTATTTTTTTTTAGTAACGATAACCGTTGCCCCAAGTTCACCCCAATAGAACGCCACATACGTAATACTAATTTTCTAAATGTGAATAAAGAACGAAGCGATAACGGACTGACTTTTTCTAAAATGGGAAAATATATAATATGCAAAGAGATACAATCTGTCTATCTTGGTCGGTCAGTCTGTCTGTCTATATATATATATACATATTTTTTTTTGTATATATATGTTTTTTTTTAATTATGTGCAGGTACGGTTTTGTGAGTGCGTATCTGTGTCTGTTGATTGTGTGTGTCTTTGTGAGTGACGACGTTGGCCAAAACGAAAAAGAAATAAATGAGAATTAAGCTTTTTTTATGAACGACATTTAGTATTTTAATTTCGTTATTGGAATCGACAAAAATGCGATTCACTGGTTAAAGTCGAATCCTATGAGGGAAATAAAATCGAGAAAGCACGTTCTTTGTTTATCCGAAATGAGTTTTTATCTGGCGGCTTTTTGTTGATAAATACTTTTTACGTCGAGACAGTAAGTAAAAAAAAAAAAAAAAAAAAATGAAAAAAAAAAAATGAAAAGAAAAAAATGAATAAAAAATGAAAAGAAAAAATGAATAAAAAAATGAATAAAAAATGAATAAAAAAGAAATACGACATTTTTAAACATCCTAAAATGACTCAGTAATAAAGCAAATGTCTTTATATAAAACCTCAATAATACTATAAAATTAATAAACTTATTTGCAGACTAATCGCTTGCATAATTTCACATTCATTCACACACACACACACACACACACACACACACACATATATATATATATATATATATATTTATATATATATATATATAGCGTATTTATATCTATATATCTGTCTATAATATATATCATATATATTATATGTATATATATTTCTATAATATATATTGTTTGGGATTTAGTATGAAGCATTAGGTGTGATATATAAGAAATATATATTAAATATATATATATATATATATATATTATGGACTCTCTCGTCGATTTTCGAAGCATGAGGGTTCACACACACAATGATCACCCACACAGTGATTTGTTTATAGTGGTGAAGGCTTGTGTTGGACAATCCACACTTTTTGGCACACTCGATAGGAAAGAATGGGTGTATCAAGGGTTGCCACAAACCCAATCAACGACCGACCTCAGGAATTTTTAATTCAGAGTTATCCCTCTGCTAGACTGGTTACCTACCCAAGGCTGAAGGGCCCAGTCTGCCCTACTATTTAACCCATAGCTGGAGGGAGAATATATGGATTCATACCTTTCCCAAGGGTATTAGCGCTATGTGAAATGCCAACTTATATATATATATATATATATATATATATATATATATATATATATATACACGGCTAGAGGTAGCTGTTAAAGATGTCGAGCCGCACTGATGAGACGTAAACGTTGAAACACGTGTCTGCGGATGACTGATATATATATATATATATATATATTATAATATATATATAATTGTGTTTCGACGTTTACGTCTCATCAGTGTGGCTAGACTTAACAGTTACTTCTACCCGAGAGCGAAACTTGACAGACTTTCAGCAGTCCGAACACTTTCCTCTCATCCGACCGTAGCTGTCAGTAAGAGACGAACATTTTAACTGATAAATACGTACATCAGTAGATATATGTTACAATCATCTAGAGAACTTGAGTCTGTAAACAACAGACGAGTAATGCCTTACGCTAAACCGGTGAAAGTTCAATAACGGCTTTGGTACAAAATGAACACGCGGTCTCGTCCAGGAATTGAACTTTGGTGGTCAATTCCATTGTCTAACACTTGAACCACTACTCTATACGCACTTTGGCACACACACACACGTAGGCAGACACACATACACCTGTGTACGCGCGCGCGTGTACTCTGGAGAATTGAAAGGTGCAAAAGATTAAGGATTTATTTATTTTAAGTTCTCAGGCGCACCAGAACGACTCCTAATAATAAAAAAACAGTAAACTTGATATGACAGGTGAGGGAGTTTAACTATGTATCGACCCTCATTGGCAAGATGATGACCCCGGAGATACAAAAGAAATTAAAAAAAAAAAAAAAAACAGAGTAAAAATCTATTACTTGAAGCTGCTTCTCTACAGCGACTAGTCCTTAAAATGCCCCCCAAGACGCAGTACATCCTCATCCCCAACATTAGCGATCGCCCCCACCCTCTTCCGAAATTGACATCAGTGTCTTGGACGATAATGAAGCTATTGGTATTCGACGTCACGACTGTACCCGGCCGCATTGGATGTACCCCGAAGAGGCATTCTTCGTAACATCGACAATCATTTGAATTGGCTTATCCATTAAATGTATTTTATTTTTCTTTTCTTTAAAAAAAAATTTCTTATCCGTTTGCTTGTGAAGTGGTGTTGATGAAGATGATGGTGGGTGATGAACGGGGATGGTGGTGGTGGTGTGTGAAGGTGGGAGACCGCTACCCGATCTGTCATCAAATCAAATCTTGTTATCTTTGAGAAGAGCGCATCACTTGCCCCCCCCCCGACTCTTATTTTCTTCATTGCTAAATTATTCAGCTCTTCTTTCCTTACGTTCTTCATCTATATTCTTTTTCTTTCCCTATATCCTCCTCCTCCTTCTTCTTCTTCTTCTTCTTCTTCTTCTTCTTCTTCTTCTTCTTCTTCTTCTTCTTCTTCTTCTTCTTCTTCTCGCTTCATTCCTCTTATTCTTTTCCTTCTTTTTTCTCCCTACATATTTCTTATTTTTCTTCTCTTTCTTTCTTTTTCTATCCCCCTCAATTCTTCTTCTTCTTCTTCTTCTTCTTCTTCTTCTTCTTCTTCTTCTTCTTCTTCTATTCTTCTTCTTTTCCACCAATTCTTCTTCTTTTTCCCCTAATTCTTTTTCTTCTTCTTCCCCAATTCTTCTTCTTCTTCCCAATTCTTCTTCTTTTCCCCCTAAATTCTTCTTCTTCTTCTTCTTCTTCTCTTCTTCTTCTTCTTCTTCTTCTTCTCTTCTTCTTTCACCTAATTCTCTTCTTTCTTTCTTCTTCTTTCCTCCAATTCTTCTTCTTCTTTTTCTTTCTTTCTTTCAAATATCCAATCCCATCTCCTCTTGACTACTTTTAATCATGCCAAGTGCAAATAAGTTGATAAACTGATCTGCACTCCTTGTCCTATCTCGTCCCAATCAAGGAATCCACTAATCCCCCCACACACCTTAACCTCCCTCCCCCACACATAGAATCCTTTTTCTAACTTTTTCTTTCTTTCTCTCCTTTTTCAGCCTCCAATCTTTCAACAAACACCTTCCACTCAATCGTATAATATGGATAGAAAACCTTAGCAACATTTCCGCTTTAAGAGACTTAGCTTAGTCATAAAACTATTAAACTAAGATGTCACGCTCTGAGGTTCAGTGATATTTCTCTCAACCTGCACAAGCTTGTTAGCGAAAAACTACTACTACTACTACTACTACTACTACTACTAATAATAATAATAATAATAATACCCAACAAAATAGTAAATGTAGACTTTACGGTAATAGAGATGAGACTGTAAACCATATACTCTGCGAATGTAGCAAACTAGCACAACGAGAATACAAAACTAGACACGACTGGGCTGGGAAGGTGATCTACTGGGAATTATGCAAAAAATTAGATTTTGACCATGCAACAAAATGGTATATGCATAAACGAGAATCTTTTCTTGAGAACGAAACGCATAAAATTCTCTGGGACTTTGAAATAAAAACGGATCACCTTATCCCAGCAAGAAGACCAGACCTAGTGTTGATTAACAAAAAAAAAAGAACTTGTCAACTGGTGAATTTTGCAGCTCCAGCAGATCACAGGGTGAAGCTAAAGGAAAATGAAAAAATAGACAAATATATGAAAGTGAAAGTTATACCAATTGTAGTTGGTGCACTTGGAACGGTCCCAAAAGGATTGGAAAAGGGTTTGGAAAGTTTGGAAATCAGAGGAAGGATTGAAACCATTCAGAACACTGCACTGCTGCAATCTGCCAGAATACTCAGAAGAGTCCTGGAGACCTGAGGAGACTTGCTGTCACTCAGACTCCAGTGAAAGACCATCAGTTAACACTGATGTGAAAACTCAAAAGGAGTAAATAATAATAATAATAAAGAGAACGTGAACAATTGGTGGACTTTGCGGTTCCAGCAGATGACAGGGTGAAGCTGAAAGAAAATGAAAAGATGGATAAATACCTGGACCTTGCCAGAAAATCGAAAAAGCTGTGGAATATGAGAGTGAAAGTGATACCAATTATAGTTGGTGCACTTGGAACGGTCCCAATAAACTTGGAAAATGACTGGAGGATCTGGAAATCAGATGAAGAACTGAGACCATCCAGACTACTGCACTGCTGCAATCGGCTAGAATACTCAGAAGAGTCCTGGAGACCTGAGGAGACTTGTTGTCACTCAGCCTCCAGTGAAATACCATCAGCTAACACTGATGTGTAAAACTCATAATAATATTATTATGTCCTGGAGAATGAGACGCATAAACTTTTCTGGGAGTTTGAGGTACAGACGGATCACCTAATCCCAGCCAAGAGACCGGACCTAGTGTTGATCAATAAGAAGAAAACTTCTCGTAGATTTTGCCGTCCCGGTCGATCACCGAGTGAAAGTGAAAGAAAGCGAAAAGATGGAAAAATATACTTGGACCTTGCCAGAGAACTAAGAAAACTGTGGAACATGAAGGTGAAGATCGTTCCAATTGTAATTAGTGACCAAGGAACGATCCCCAGGAGTCTAGAAAAAAGTCTAGATGAACTGGAAATCAGAGGAAGAATCGAGACCATCCAGACTACAGCATTGTTGAGATCGGCTGGAATACTCAGAAGAGTCCTGGAGACCTGAGGAGACTGTCACTTAGCCTCCAGTGAACCACCGGCTAAACTGTAATGGAATAATAATAATAATAATAATAATAATAATAATAATAATACCCAGATGCAATATATATATATATATATATATATATATATATATATATATATATAGGGATTTAATTGCAAAATTCACCGTATTTGGCGCACAGCTAAGCCTCGCTTTGTTTACATAAGTTGGAGGCCTCTAATGAATTCATGATCGCTTACAAATGTAGCGATTAAATATCCTCCTATATTTGACAGCTGCCTATGGCCGTACGCGTAAGAGGATTGGCGAACGAAAGTTCATTCGGGTCTCGAACCCGGCCAGAGGTAGCTGTTAAACGGTATAACCACACTGATGAGAGGTGATACCTCGAAACACGTGTCTGTGGATTACTTTATTATATATATTATATATATTATATATATATACACCCAATCCCTCCAGCATGGGCAAGATGTTTTTTTTGACAAGGTCATTTTTAAGCACAGTACAGCTGGTTTGAATTCAGAGCTTTTCTTCCCCATGACATACCAAGGCTAAAGAGCCCAGTCTACATTATTATTTACCCATAGCTGGAGGGAGAAGAGATTTATTCATGCCTTTTCTCAAAGATATAAGCGCCAACTGAATCACAAACAAGCTTGTCCGGAAATTGAACTCTGGTTACTGATTCCATTTCCTATAACAATAACCAATAACCCAGGGGTAAAATATAGGAGAAAAATGAACACGTGTAGCAAGTATACACATGATTATGCTCAGAGCAACAGGAAAACACCAGGCAATGATGGCATACATCGATTCCGGTTCAAAAAATTCACTTCCATCAACGAGAGAATGACCCAACAACTGAACAGATGCCTACAAAAACCAAATATCCCCGGATGTATGACAAAAGGAATATCTACCCTAATCCAGAAAGACCCACAAAAAGGAACCGCCCCTAGCAATTATAGACCAATAACTTGTCTACTCATGATGTGGAAAATATTGACTGCGGTAATAAAACAATATATTTTTCACTTAATTGGCGTAATTTTTTTTCAGAAGAACAGAAAGGATGTCGCAGATGAAAAAGAGGAACGCATGATTTACTTTATATAGTTCAACATATCCTTAAGAAAGTTTAAAATAGGCGTAAAACTATTGCAATGGCATGGATTGTCGACAGAAAGGCCTATGACATGGTCCCACATACCTGGATTATCGAATGTTTAAAATGTACAAAATATCCAACAACATCGTAAATTTCATTAAAAATGCCATGGAACACAGGAGAGTCCAATTAAATGCAGGAGGGCAATCCCTGGCAGAAGTAAAAATCCAAAGAGGTATTTTCCAAGGGGACTTGTTATCACCACTACTATTTATTATAGCAATGATGGCACTCAACTATATTCTTAGAAAACGTACAGGGGTTACAAATTCACAAATGCGCAGGATGGTATAAAACTTTTTTGCAAAAAATGAAAAGGAACTAGAGCAAATCTTTTCTCTTCATGTTGTGTAAGGGAAACACAAGGTCCAATACAGCATAACACAAATGACAAAGCAAAGTAGCCAAAATAAAGTTAAAGACAGCATCAGACTGCTTTTGATTTTTGTTTGTTTTGTTTTGTTTTATGGCATATCAACGTCAGTGGGTCATTTGCTTCATTTGTGATTCTATAGTAGGGAGACAAAAATGATACTCTTCTCTCGCTGTTCACAGGATAATTCAGCTCCATAAAACATTCTTTTTTGTCCCCGTTCGTTGGACGAAGAAAAAACTATCTATATCGGTCCTGGTATGTGGAGCGAAAAGGACGTGTTTATTTTTCTGTACCAAGAACAGAATAGAGATAATTTGTCTCCAACTATCATGGCATTTTATTGTACCTCCCAATGAAAACCATTGAAGGCAAATAAGTATTTTTCACCGTTTCATTATTCTTTTTCTTACGCTTTGTTTGTTCATGGAATATTGTATACAATTTACATGTTACAGACATATATTGTTACATGATGTCTTTATTAAACATTCAAATTGTTCATACGATTTAGTTATTCGTCTTGTCTTAGCGATTGTTCCGTGTATCCATGGATGTACTAATACATTATAAGGATCTACTCTTGGTTCTAAACTAATACCCACAAGTCTTATGCAATCTATATCAAATGACATAAGTAAAACTATTGATTTCGAAATCATTAGAATATACAGCCAAAATATTGGAATGGAATTCGGAATTGAAAAATGCTCCATAATCGATGGAATACAACTACCAAATCCGGACATTATAAAAACACTTGGAGAAAAAGAAAGTTACAAATACTTATGAATTTTAGAAGCAGACACTATCAAGGAATCAGAGATGAAAGGAAAAGTTAAAAAAGAATACCCCAGGAGAACAAGGAAACTCCTAGAAACCAAGCTCAGCAGCTGAAATCTCGCCAAAGGAATAAATACCTGGGCCGTTCCCATTATAAGACTAAGATTATGGGCCATTCTTAAAATGGTCAAAAGAAGAACTCAGATTGACCAAAGGACTAAAAAATGAATGACAATGCACAAGGCACCCTAGAGACGCTAGAGATAGGCTATACGTATTCGGACAATTAGGCAATTCCTTTCATGATGATAATATTTTTTAAAATGTTAGACAAATTGAAATGATATCTCTCTCTCCCCCTCTCTCTCTCTCTTTCTCTCTCTCTTTCTCTCTCTCTCTCTATATATATATACTAGCAAATATATGCACCCTCCGGGTGCTAGTATCTAAGTTTTAATATAATAAAATATATTAAATTAGAAAGGCTAATGAAACTGAATAAAAATGCAGATAAAAATATTTGGAACAGAGAGGGTATAATCGAAAAATAGAACAACTTTGAAACTAACTCTTCCATCATTTTCTATTACTCCCGTCTTTCATTGGTAAATTTTCCTAATTCAACTATTTGGTTAAATTAAGAAGTAAAGGATAATATTACAGTTATTTCTTCTTATTAATGGATTTCTTTTAAGATTTATCCCCAAGATTTTTGCTCATATTAAATAAGATAAAACCAAACAATTAGAAATCAATAATACTAAACATATATTTATTAAAATCAAAATTTTAAGATCAATATGCAAATTAGCCTTTACATTCACACTGTAAACCGCTATTTTGTTATATATATATATAAATACAATTGCATGTTATTTGTATGTAGATATGATCAACAGTCTTAATGATGTAAAACAATTTTTTTAATAATTGAGGTTTAAATAAAGAATAAAACCATGGAGAATGTGATGTAAATAACAAAGGGAATTGTGACTTGAGTAGTAATATAGTTTCGGTTACAGACAGACAAACCCACAATCTCCATTATAATAAGAGATATATATGTATGTGTGTGTGTTTTGTTGAACTCAATGGACTGTTCTTGTCTGACGAGTTTTTGTTCGATCCTTTTTATCTGTCTGGCCATCTTTTTAATAAACAGGGAGGAATTGGTGTATGAATCCACCAAAGGTTTTACCACAAGCAATTTCTGCACAACTTAGTGCCATCATCAGGTGAGATGTTTCCATTGTTTCTTTTTAAACAAACAGCAGCAGTAGGAATTAGTAGGAGAGGGAGCTCACAAGTTTATAAGAATGTTATGTGGAATGGTGGGAGGGGAATTCCCTATAATATTCTTATATATATATATATATATATATATATATATATATATATATATAATAAAAAATTTCTTTCTAATTTTTTATGGGGATTTAATTTTTTTTTGTTTTTGTAAAACCCGTCTGATGAGGCTACAACTCCTTTTCGAGTCTCTGGTTGAAATAAAATATAACGGGATGACGGTTTGTTAAGCTTTTCTTTCTTTTAAAGTTAAATGTTGCTCCATATATAGTTTAATTTATTGATTATCATACATTGAGCTCTTTTTAGGGATTTATAAAAATCCCTGTATGAATATATATATATTTCCACCTACAAGAGCAAACAGTATGGTTGTGCCGTGAGATTTCGAAGATCCCAAATAGAATCATCCCTTACTTACGAGTCATTTGGATTACCTTATACACACACACACACACACACACAAACACACACACACACAATCATTGTGTCAAGTTTTTCTTTCTTTTAAAGTTAAATGTTGCTCAGTATATAGTTTAATTTATTGATTATTATACATTGAGCTCTCTTTAGGGATTTATAAAAATCCTTGTATAAGTATATATGTTTGCACCTACAAAAGCAGACAGTATGTTTGTACAGTGAGATCTGATGATCCCAAATAGAATCATCCCTTACTTACCAGTCATTTGAATTACCTTACACACACACACACACACACACACATATATATATATATATATAGAGAGAGAGAGAGAGAGACAGAGAGAGAGAGAGAGAGAGAGAGAGAGAGAGAGAGAGAGAGAGGGAGATATAGATAGATAGATAGAGAGAGAGAGAGAGAAGGAGTGATATATATATATATATATATATATATACAGAGAGAGAGAGAGAGAGAGAGAGAGAGAGAGAGAGAGGGAGATAGATAGATAGATAGAGAGAGAGAGGGGAGTGATTATATATATATATATATATATATATATATACAGAGAGAGAGACAGAGAGAGAGGGGGAGATATAGATAGATAGATAGATAGATAGATAGATAGAGAGAGAGAGAGAGAGATGGAGTGATATATATATATATATTATATATATAGAGAGAGAGAAGAGATGGAGTGATATATATATATATATATATATATATATAGAGAGAGAGAGAGAGAGAGAGAGAAGAGAGAGAGAGGAAAGGGGGATATAGATAGATAGATAGAGAGAGAGAGAGAGAGGAGAGAGAGAGAGAGAGAGGGAGGGAGTGAGGGAGTGATATATATATATATATATATATTCTTGTTTTGTAGAATCTCTGTTTGTACTCACCGACTCTTTTTTGCCGCCATTTTCTGTCTCTGACTTATTTATGAGACAAACAATCACCGCTTAAAAATAACGCCCAGGTATTTCTTGTGTACATTCGAACGAAAACTTCTACTTGATACAGTAGGTTATAACATTCTGCGAAATAGTCTGGACACTGTTAAACATGCGAAAACAATCATTTCTGTCGTTGTGACAAAAGAAAAAAGGCGTTTGTATCATGGCTGACAAGTAACCTGTGTACAAGACATCGACAAAAACATATTCGGTTTGATTACAAACAAGAACAAGTACGAGGGTAATCCCCCAAAAGGTCTCTAAAATGCTGTGGACGCAAGGAAACTGTTCGTGCGGCTATTGGCAAGACTGTTGTTTCTGTTGTGTATGCACCTGCACCCGACTTTTATACGAGGGTAATCCCAAAAATGAGGTCTTTAAAACGTTTGGGACGCAAGGAAACTGTTCATGCTGCTATTGGCAACACTGCTGGGTTTGTTGTGCATGCACCTGCACATGCTCCTTATACGAGAGTGGTCCCAGAATTTAGATCTCTAAAGCGGCTAGGACGCAAGGACCAGTGCTACTGTGTGTACTGCACAACTTGAACGAAGCGCTTAGAGAAAAAGCTAGCTAGGGGCTACGTAATAAAGTTGTGTGTCGTCTTGAACAAATCCTGCAAGCAGCACCCCACAAGAAAGCACCTGTAGGTAATTTGTCCCCTATCACACAAACCACCTGAGTAAGATGAACAGGACATGCAGGACGCCGCTTGAGAAACAAGGACGAACTCATGAGTGACGTTCTACTGTGGACACCTACACATGAACACACAAGTGTATGCTGACTAGCAAAAACCGTACATAATCAACTCTGTGTGGATTCTGGATGCAACGCGGAGGACCTTCCAGAAGCGATGACCGATAAGGACAGATAGATAGATAGATAGATAGATAGATTGTTACATTCGCAACCTGATGGTGATGAAATTAAATTTGGCTTAATTAATTTATTAATTAATTAGAAATAAATCATTGACAACAGCTTGCAAGATCAGCAGAATTTTACCCTATACTAAAGCAAGTTTTGCGTTTTAACTTTTTGTTGTGACTGAATATATCAAATACAAAACTGAAAATCCGGAAAAGGTTTATTACTTTTTGTAAATGGAATATAAATAATAGAGACAACGCGCAGTTCTCCCACAGTATAACTTGCTACTTGACTAGTGATGAATCGACTACGAATATTACTACGTAATCCGACTACGAATCACCTCGCGTATTCGTATCTTTGTGTTCCGTTGGACGAGTCCAACTCTCTTGTAGGGGAAATATCCTCCCTTATAACACTCCATACTCGCCTTAATCGGATACGAAAAAATGGTTTTAATGGGAAATATATCATGTGAAAGTCGTGACTATACCTATATCCACTTCGCTATGTGTTCAATTGGATTACTATTTTGTACAAGAATATGAATGATAATCAACGCGCAGTTCTCTAACAGCATGACTAGCTACTTGACTAGTAATGACTCGACTATGAATACTATTACGTAACTCGACTACGAATCACCTCGCGTATCTATATCTTTATATGTGTTTCGTTGAACGAGTCCAACTATCTTGTAAGGGAAAATATCTTCCCTTACAACAATCCATACTCGCCTTAATCTGACAATTAAAGAAATTTAAACCTGCAGTCTAGAGATAACAGTCACTTAGTATTAAATCAACACCTATATCCACTTCGCTATGTGTTCAATTGGATCACTATTTGGTAGAGGAATGTAGGTGATACGTAACTCGACTACGAATCACCTCGCGTATTCGTATCTTTATATGCGTTTCGTTGGACGAGTCCAACTATCTTGTAGTGGAAATATCTTCCCTTACAACACTGTCTTGAAGGAAGAGTCAACTGAACAATTTAATAAATAAAGATTGCCCTCTGTCTCCATCAAAAATATTTAATTTTACAACATAAAAGGATTCTGATATCCCTAAAAAGAGAAAGGTTGTTTTTTTTTATTTTTATTTTACAAAACACTTTGTATGCAAAATTGAAAAACTTAAACAAAAAAAGTTAAACGAAGCGAGAAAGAAATACTGAATGAAATAAAAATGAAAAATAAAATAACAATTTTAATGAATACATCAATTTTCATTGATTTCTTTTTCTTTATTGTTTGGTGCGTTGAGAGCCAATGCGGGGAAGGGGGAATAGTTCGGGGGGCGGAGCTATACTTGGGGGGGGTGACTATAATAGTTGAGATTACAATCCTCAGAAAACAAAGAGTTGATCAATGAACGTCTCTGTGATAAATACTGTTACCCTTTGTGATTCTTGGAGACTGCCTTTAAAAAAAATTGATTTCAACGGTGAGCTGAGTTATCAAAGAGTGGCCAACGGGACACAGACGCATCACTTGCACGTACATATCATTGCATATCCACACGAAAAATACACACAAATAGACGCTCCCCACAGCCCCATACCCTACTCTCTCTCTCTCTCTCTCTCTCTCTCTTTCAAAAACACACATGTACACGTACAAATACCCACACAAGAAGATATTGAGTAACATGGACTATTTTTCTATTTTATGATTGGAATTCTCTGAATCTGCATTCTCATCGATTTACATTAACTGTCGGTAATCTTGTAGACGAGCCAGTCGGCAATTCTCATTACAGACAACTCAGCAGGAAAACGTAATTGGTGTTATATAATGAGTTCATCAGTATTTGTAAACATGGTTTTATTGCAGAGAAATCTTACCGATATCACTGAGTAAAAGGCAACACAGTAAATAGGGATGTTTATATTTGAAAAGAATTGGTATTATATAATGAGTTCATCAGTATTTGTAAACGTGATTTTATAGCAGAGAAAGCTTATCGATATCACTGACTGAAAGGCAACACAGTAAATAGAGATGTTTATATTTGAAAAGAATTGGTATTATATAATGAGGTCACCAGTATTTGTAAACGTGATTTTATAGCAGAAAAAGCTTATCGATATCACTGACTGAAAGGCAACACAGTAAATAGAGATGTTTATATTTGAAAAGAATTGGTATTATATAATGAGGTCACCAGTATTTGTAAACGTGATTTTATAGCAGAAAAAGCTTATCGATATCACTGACTGAAATGCAACACAGTAAATAGATATGTTTTTATTTGAAAAGAATTGGTATTATATAATGAGGTCATCAGTATTTGTAAATGTGGTTTCATAGTAGACAAGGTTTACCGATGTCCCTGACTAAAAGGCAACACAGTAAATAGGGATGTTTATATTTGAAAAGAATTGATATTATATAATGAGGTCATCAGTATTTATAAACGTGGTTTTATAGCAGAGAAAGCTTACCGATATCACTTGACTGAAAGGCAACACAGTAAATAGGGATGCTTATATTTGAAAAGAATTGATATGATATAATAAGGTCACCAGTATTTGTAAACGTAGTTTTTGTAAAAGTGATTTTATAGCAGAGAAAGCTTACAGATAGAACCGACTAAAAGTCAACACAGTAAATAGGGATGTTTATATTTGAAAATAATTGTTTTTATATAATGAGGTCATCAGTATTTGTAAATGTGGTTTTTGTAAAAGTTATTTTATAGCAGAGAAAGCTTACAGATATCACCGACTAAAAGTCAACACAGTAAATAGGGATATTTATATTTGAAAAGAATTGGTATTATATAATGAGGTCATCAGTTTTTTAAACGTGGTTTTCTAGCAGTGAAAGCTTACCGATATCACTTGACTGAAAGGTAACACAGTAAATAGGGATGTTTATATTTGAAAAGAATTGATATAATATAATAAGGTCACCAGTATTTGTAAACGTGGTTTTTGTAAACATGGTTTTATAGCAGAGAAAGCTTACAGATATCACCGACTAAAAGTCAACACAGTAAATAGGGATGTTTATATTTGAAAAGATTGGTATTATATAATAAGGTCATCAGTATTTGTAAACTCGTTTTTATAACAGAAAGCTTACCGATATCATCTGACTGAAAGGCAACACAGTAAATAGGGATGTTTATATTTGAAAAGAATTGATATAATATAATAAGGTCACCAGTAAACGTGTTTTTTGTAAACGTGGTTTTTGTAAACGTGATCTTATAGCAGATACCGATATCACCAGCTAAATAGGGATGTTTATATTTCAAAAGAATTGGTGTTATATAATGAGGGCATCAGTATTTGTAAACGTGGTTTTATATGATATAACCTGACTGAAAAGCGACACTGTAACTATGGATGTTTGTATTTGAAAAGAATTTTAATAATAAGATATATCCGCAGGCCATGTTGGTCAATACGTCATCCAGTAAGTCTGCGCTTGGTTTATATATAAGCGTTTCTGTATGCTCCCACATGATATAAAAACTTTGATTGATGGAATTGATATGTTGTAGATGTGACTTTACGTCATTTATAGATACTTACGTTTGTCAGGGCCGGTGTAGCTCAGTCGGTAGAGTGTTCGGCTAGAAACCACAAGGTTCCTGATTCGATATCAGCCCCCACCAACTCAGCGTATGAGTAGCACAGGGCTCTGTGCGGTAAAGTAACGAGCTGATGGTAGCTGTGGCGCTCCACCTCAGATGCTAAAATAATCTCCTTGGTCTAGCGCTAGTGAAAAGGGGATAGACTCCCTCGCTGTCTGGCTGATAGGCGCCCCGACGACTTTACTTACGTTTGTCAGAATGCAGAAATGATAATACTGGTTTTATTAATAGATCTTTTAAAATCTCATTTCTATTTTTTTTCTGTAACTCTGTAAAATGGCTGTCTAACTAGAAAAATAAAGAATGGTCAGACGAACTTGAAATAAAAATGCCATAGATAGGATTCGAACCTCCATCTTTTTTTTAACAGCATGAATCAAAAATAATTTTAAAAAATAGCTATTGTAGGTTGGGAAAGGTATGAATCCAACTTGGGTAGAGAGGGGAAGCTAATTGTCTCAGCTGAGACACTTGCTAGTTTGTACCCTTTGGCTGCTTGGTCGAGTCTGTCTATCGGATAAAAATACGTGTTGCTTTTGCATGGATTCAGCCTCTTTGTCTTGTAAGAATCGCCAAATGTTCATTAATCATGTAAGTCCGGCTTGTCACTACTTCCTGAGAATTGACGCCTCTCATATCGTTACAATTTACTTTTTGTTGGGCAACCAATCTAGGAGATGGAAAACCATAAACCAGCTGTACTTCGCTAAAGATATATTTAGTAACTATTCTTGAATAAAATAATTAGTTATATAGTATCAGTTATCAGCGTGGTGTAATGGACAAATTGAGATGAGTTCAAATCCTGAACGAGGCTGATTACATTTTCACATAGCACTAATAACCTTGGGAAAGGTATGAATTCAACTATTCCCCCTTCAGCTATGGGTAAATAGTAGGACATTCCAACTTTTAGGTATATACCTGTTTCGTATATATTCAGTTGAATGTCATTTAATCTCTCTCTCTCTCTCTGTGTTCTCTCTTTATATATATATATATATATTATATATATATATATATATATATGTGTGTGTGTGTGTGTGTGTGTGTGTGTCTATAGCTCTACTGATGAGGCTAATAGGCTGAAATGTACATACAGAGATTGATTTTTCTCGATTTATTTAGCCTTACATTTGAACAGGTATGCCCGCCTAATTCATTAATTATCAATTAATTAATTTTCAAAATTAGTTACGACTTCAATTAAGCACATATTCTCCCAAATTGTCGGCTAAAAAACCCATATCAAACACATTGTTTGTTTGCTTACTTCTCAAATATATATATATATCATTTTTCCTCTCTTTCTTTCTTTCTTTCTTTCTTTCTTTCTCTTTCTCTCCTTCTATCTCTTTCTTTTATATCTCATTCCTCTTATTATTCTATCACTCTTACCTCCTCAATCGTCAGAGAAAATCTATATTGCCGACAGCATATTTCCACCTATTTCCTCTCTCTCTATCTCTGCCTCTTGCTGTCTGCATATTCCTCCCTCTCTCTCTCTTTCTCTTTCTCTGCCTCTCTCACTCTCTCTGTCTGTCTGTCTGTCTCTTGCTGTCTGCATATTCCCCTCTCTCTCTCTGCCTCTTGCTGTCTGCATATTTCCCCTCTTTCTCTCTCTCTCTCTCACACTCTCTCTCTCTCACTCTCTCTCTCTCTCTGTCTGTCTGTCTCTTGCTGTCTGCATACTTTCCCTCTGTCTGTCTGCCCGTCTGTCTATCAGGCTCTCTCTCTCTCTCTCTCTCTTGTTCTTTCTTTTTTATCTCATTCCTCCTCGTATTCTATCACTCTCACCTCCTCCTTATCGTCTGCATATTTCTCTCTCTTACTCTCTCTTTCTTTCTCTCTCTTACTTTCTCTCTCTCTCTCTCTCTCTTTCTTACTCTCTCTTTCTCTCTCCGACTCGATGACACGACCTTTATTCGCCGTCTGCGACAAACAATTACACTTGGTTTAGGTCAAGAACCTTGAGTGAAAGGTCAAGATTGATGCTGACCCCTGGAGGCTCAATGCACCACCACCCCCAGACCAAAGTCTCGACCACTCTTCTCAACAACTTTTCATGAATCCTGGGAATGCTGGAATTACCAATTCTCTAAGATAACAGGACATTCTCAAAAATATGCTGCATAAGCAGTGATAGCTGTCATTCAACATAGTGTAATAAAATCTAGTATATGGAAATTCTTCAATTTAGGTTGGTTGGTTGGATTTTACGGCATGTCAACCCTTGTTGGGTTATTTTATGCCGAAGACGTTTTGTTTCATTCATTGTTCATGGGTACTCAATTTTTTAACTCAATTTTAAAAAATCTAGGATATGGAAATTCTTCAATTTAGGTTGGTTGGTTGGTTGGTTGGTTTTTCGGCATGTCAACCCTTGTTGGGTTATTTTATGCCAAAGACGTTTTGTTTCATTCATTGTTCATGGGTACTCTATTTTCAAACTCAATTTTAAAAAATCTGGGATATGGAAATATTTCAATTTAGGTTGGTTGGTTAGTTGGATTTTACGGCATGTTAACCCTTGTTGGGTTATTTTATGCCGAAGACGTTTTGTTTCATTCATTCTTTATGGGTACTCAATTTTTTAACTCAATTTTTTAAAACTCCATTTTTTTCTGTTTAGCCCATAGAGAGGACCCTAATGGGTCAGAGTGGACATGGGAGTAATGGCGATGAAGGAGTCCAGAATTGTAAATTCATTAGATGCAGTTTAGTGTCATACTTAGGAGACTGTCTTCTACCACATATGTGATAAACGGGTTGTAGGTTTGCCATAAGGGCAATGGTTGGGACAATCATATAAGTGCTAGAGCTTTATGTGACTAGACGATTCATCGGAGGGGTCGTCTTCAACTGCCCGTCTAGCCTACGTAAGGGCCAAAGAGGGGTGTTGATTGTCATTGTCTGCTCAGCCACCAGGATTCCGAACTTAAGCATTACGGGTCACCGTCTAGGACCAACAGGGAGACCTATTGGGAGGAGTTTATCCCTACAGAGGTGGAGTCGGTGTATTTTAATGCCCCATCCAACAGGGTACTCTCATACACCCCCACCCACACACCCCACCCACCCACATATATGTATATACATATATATATATGTGTGTGTGTGTGTATGTGTGTGTGTGAGTACTCTGTTGAATGGGGCATACATATATGATATACACATATATAGAGACTCATCATCTATCTATCTATCTATTTATCTCTCTCTCTCTCTCTCTCTCTCTCTCTCTCTATATATATATATATATATATATATATATATATATATATATATTCATCATATCTATTAATAATGGAGATTGTCTGTATTTCTGTCTGTATCAAAAACTACGTCATAGCATTACGTCACAGCTTACGTCACAATATTCTTATGCTATATACACCCAAAATTTGAGTAAGCAATTTTTAAAATTGTTTTTTACTCTCGTCCCTTTTTTTTTAAATACAGTAACAAGAAGTTAACTAAAAAGTTTACAAATAAATAAATACCTACGATTTTGTATAAAATTGATGTGGAAAATATTTAAAATAATTGTTTGATTATTACATGCACGCAACATTTTATTTGAGAGGGACGGGGTTCAGTTTTCATTTCAAATTGTTTTATCTTTTTCTTACTCCTTTAATAAATATGGAGATTTTGCTTACTTAAGACTCTGACATTGAATTTTTAACTCCCACCCTCTCAGGCAATGTCTTTCAAAAATTAATTTTTACGACGCCCGGAGGGTGTTTTCTGTTGCTAGTATATATAATATATACACATATATAGACTCATCATATGTATATGTGTGTGTGTGTGTGTGTGTGTGTGTGTGAGTGTGTTTGTTTATTTCAATCTAATTAATAATTTTAATGTATAAACAACATAAAAAAGTTTAGCCCACGTCATGGTTATAAAATATTTTTCCATAATCACCGAATTGGAATACATTAACTTGTAGGGCAAATAAATAAACTTATTAGTTGTAGTTGCAGTCGGTAGATGGCAGCACTGACTCTTTTCTTTCTTTCTTGGATGTTCAAACACCGAATGATCAAACAATATCAATTTTAAATCGATTCTTATATTTGAACTTCGTAAAAAATTGTTAATAATTTAATATCGGAAGTATTTTAGGACTTACGTATATGCATACTTACATACGTGTTGATATGCAAATTTATGTACGTAGGTTCGTGTGTGTATAACAGCAAAGGCGAAGCAAGCGTGGGCTGGAGTATGTATTTATGTTTAAACTCATACGTCCAAATCGTATGTATATCTTCAAAGGAAAACTCTGTGGTCAGATATAGTTTCGGGTCAGAGCATCATTACCACTAACCCGAGTGTACAACAAGACCTTACGGGGCATAAGATTTTGTCAGTTTTCCATGACATTGGTGCCAGATAAAAATAAGCCCTGTTATATAATCCTTAATGTATTCAGTGTATGAAATTATATATATATATATATATATATATATATGAATAAATAGGAAATTGAATACAACGGTATGTAGAAAGGAGAAAAACACGAAGTTATCCCCAAAAATGAATTTATTCTTGATGGAGAAGTCGATGTTATAGCGTTTCGGCTTTTAGCAAACCTTCATCAGGACTTGAGGTAGAAGAAGTGTTGTGTGGTTAACGGTGGATTGTGTTGTGTGGTTAACGGTGGATTAATTTTGAAAAATGGGAGAATGGAGGTTGTATGTGAAGAAAGGGCCGTAACTGAGTCCAGCATATTATTTGTTCCAATTCACGCGAAGATTTCCCCAAGAAACGGTGAAAATTGAATTAATCAAGATATTGATTCATTACAGTTAACTGCGGGAGTCCATATTGTAATTATCATAATTATCATAATTACAATATGGACTCCCACAGTTAACATTAGTTAATCAATATCGTGATTAATTCAGTGGATTTAATCCTGAAGATCCTTATGGTGAAACTCGAGTAGGTTATTTCTGTACACTCTGTAATGCTATATACATATATCGCACAGGATGCGACAGAGGATCAAATTCTTAAAAGAGGTTTAACAGATTTGAATTCCGAGTTTTTCTTCTCTTAGACTGTATAC
>CM042143.1:10245599-10250599 GCA_023376005.1 Doryteuthis pealeii | reverse complement strand
TATCTATCTGTGTCTATTCATATCTATCTATCTATCTATCTATCTATCTATCTGCTTGTGTCTATTCATATCTATCTACCTATCTATCTGTCTGTCTGTGTCTATTCATATCTATCTATTTATCTATCTGCCTGTGTCTATTCATATCTCTCTCTCTCTTCATCTATCTCAGTCTATTCATATCTATCTATCTATCTATCTATCTATCTATCAATCTGTGTCTATTCATATCAATCTATCTATCTATCTGTATGTGTCTATTCATATCTATCTATCTATCTATCTATCTATCTATCTATCTGTGTCTATTCATATCTATCTATCTATCTATCTATCTGTATGTATCTATTCATATCTATCTATCTATCTATCTATCTATCTATCTATCTGTCTGTGTCTATTCATATCTATCTATTCATCTATCTATGTCTGAGTCTATTCCTATCTATCTATCTATCTATCTATGTCTATTCATATCTATCTATCTATCTATCTCTCTGTCTGTGTCTATTCATATCTATCTATCTATCAATCTATCTATCTATCTATATATTTATCTATCTATTTATCTATCTATCTATCTGTCTGTATCTATTCATATCTATCTATTTATCTATCTATGTCTATTCATATCTATCTATCTATCTATATATCTATCTATCTATCTATCTATGTCTATTCATATCTATCTATCTATCTATCTATCTATCTATCTGTGTCTATTCATATCTATCTATCTATCTATCAATCTATCTATCTATCTATCTATCAATCTATCTATCTATCTATCTATCTATTTATCTATCTATCTATCTGTCTGTGTCTATTCATATCTATCTATTCATCTATCTATGTCTGTCTATTCATATCTATCTATCTATCTATTTATCTATCTGTCTGTGTCTATTCATATCTATCTATCTATCTATCTTTCTATATGTCTGTGTCTATTCATATCTATCTATTCATCTATCTATGTCTGTCTATTCATATCTATCTATCTATCTATCTATCTATCTATCTATCTGTCTGTGTCTATTCATATCTTCCTATCTATCTAAGTAAAATGCCAAAATGTAAATCCTGACTATCCACCGAATTCTTATTTCTTTTGAGTGTCGGGATCTCAGCTAAATAATGGACTATTCTGTTTTTATTATAAAGAAAGGGAAGAAAAAGATCATGCTACACAGAAAAATATAATAAGAAAGAAAAAGAGTAGGGGAAAGATAGAGAGGGGGGGTGAGCGTACAGATGCGATAATGCTGATTTGTTTCAATGAAACACAATAAAAAGAATGAAAAGAAGGAGAGAGAGAGAGAGAGAGAGAGAGAGAGAGAGAGAGAGAGAGAGAGAGAGAGAGAGAGAGTTAAATCAAGATTATTATACTTTTTTACATATTGAATTATTTAGCAATAGCCCTTAAGTAAACATATCAAACGTTTAAATAATTAAATTATCATACTGATGTATATTTACAGGTCCTGCTATTTACTACTACTACTACTACTACTACTACTTCTGCTGCTGCTGCTGCTGCTGCTAGCAAGAATATACACCATCCGGGCGTAACTATTTAAGTCTTAATAAAATGAAATATAGCTTGTCCACAAAATCCATTTGCACTTTAAGTTCACACAGCCTTTATGGACAAACTGTATATTAAATCAGAAAGACTAACGAAATTAAATAAGAACTCATATAAAAAGGTTACACTTTTAAGATTAAGTTTTAATCGGTTTCTATGTAAAATCCTTCATAAGATTGATTTAAATAGGCTGAAGAATAAAAAACAATAATATCAGAGATCAATAACAACAAGTAATTATTTATTAAACCCGGATTTCTTAAAACCAGTATGCAAATTAACCACACTATATATTATGTAAACCTTTATTTTTTATATACAAAACATATTGCAGGATTTTAAACGAACTAAAAACCCGTCCTTCGGGGCGGGGGTCCGGTGTGCTTCGGCCACTGGACCTGTGTGTTAAATTAACAGCGTCGATCTCAGGGGCTATCCCCCCAGGCAACACCTGTCCCCTTGATTTAAAGGGACAGGGATGGGTTTATTGCTCAGCGCCTGAATCGCCCCCTTGAGGGTGAATGCCGACGGGATCCATGCATTTTTGCACCCGCTACCCATGAGCTTCGGTTCGTGGGTGGTCCCACATTAATAGGGCCTTGTGCATAACCCGTACACGTGGGGTACGTGGTAAATGCAAACAACCCGTCCTCCAGGGTGGGGGTCCGGTGGTTTCGGCCACTGGACTATTAGTAATAATTAACAGCGTTGATCCCAGGAGGTTATCCCCCAGGCAACACCTACTCCCTTGATTTAAAGGGACTGGGCTGGGTTTATTGCCCAGTGCCTGAGGCGCCCCTTGAGGAGGAATGCCAACGGGATCAACCCATTTTTTTGCACCTACTACCTATGAGTCACGGCTTGTGGGTGGTTCCAGTTTAATAGGGCATTGTTCCTAACCCGTACACGTGGAGTAGGTGGCAAATACCACACTAACAACCCGGCAGTTGAGTTGTCCCACATTAAAAAGACCTTTTTTGTCACACCCGCATACGTGGGATGCGAGGTAAATATTCTAATTGCATGGACTGTTTTAATGCAAATCTAACTCAGATTTTCATAGAGACATCGTTAATGAATAAGGTTTATTTTTCTATGTATTAATGATTTTGACTATAACTCAAATACTCATTGATAAACTACGCAATATTGGGACGTAAGCAGTGACGTAGTTTCGGTTACAGACAGACACAGAATCTCCATTATAATATGATGTATTAATGATTTTGACTATAACTTAAATACTCATTGATAAACTACGCAATACTGGGACGTAAGCAGTGACGTAGTTTCGGTTACAGACAGACACCGAATCTCCATTATAATATGATGTATTAATGATTTTGACTATAACTCAAATACTCATTGATAAACTACGCAATATTGGGACGTAAGCAGTGACGTAGTTTCGGTTACAGACAGACACAGAATCTCCATTATAATATGATGTATTAATGATTTTGACTATAACTCAAATACTCATTGATAAAACTACGCAATATTGGGACGTAAGCAGTGACGTAGTTTCGGTTACAGACAGACACCAAATCTCCATTATAATTGATGTATTAATGATTTGACTATAACTCAAATACTCATTGATAAACTACGCAATATTGGACGTAAGCAGTGACGTAGTTTCGGTTACAGACAGACACTGAATCTCCATTATAATATGATGTATTAATGATTTTGACTATAACTCAAATACTCATTGATAAACTACGCAATATTGGGACGTAAGCAGTGACGTAGTTTCGGTTACAGACAGACACCGAATCTCCATTATAATATGATGTAATAATGATTTTGACTATAACTTAAATACTCATTGATAAACTACGCAATACTGGGACGTAAGCAGTGACGTAGTTTCGGTTACAGACAGACACTGAATCTCCATTATAATATGATGTATTAATGATTTTGACCATAACTTAAATACTCATTGATAAACTACGCAATATTGGGACGTAAGCAGTGACGTAGTTTCGGTTACAGACAGACACTGAATCTCCATTATAATATGATGTATTAATGATTTTGACTATAACTCAAATACTCATTGATAAACTACGGAATATTGGGACGTAAGCAGTGACGTAGTTTCGGTTTACAGACAGACACCGAATCTCCATTATAATATGATTATTATTTCTAGCGAGTTATTCACGCCAGTTTTAACTGGTGGGTTTACATTGTTTTTTTCTCTCTATGTAACTGATTATTTAAAGTTCTTGAATTGGCAAAGTTTGTTATTCGGAACTAGATTTAAAATATCATATTTCATTTTCTAGCAAATGGGATGTGCCAAAATGCTTTGTCTTGAGATAATAAAAAGAAATCAGCAGTAACTTCATGTGGACAGAACACTAGTTTGCACACTCGAGTGCTGGATAAATATTACTAGAAACTGAATATTGATCCAATGCCCGATGCAATCAATGTCTCTAGACATGTGCAGATAAAATAAAAAAAAAAGAAGCTATATAGAAGATATGTATAAGTGTCGTGTTCTGGAAAAATCAAACTGAATCTCCATCCAACTCGGCTGGGACTGTAGAATACGCCGACTGCACCTCTGTAGATGAGTAAAACCTCCCCCCAATCAGTTGGCCGTGAGTGGCGAACTGTGATGCTTAAAGACGGAATCCTGGTGGCTGAGCAGTCCATGGTATGCAACACTCCACTTTGGTCCTTACTTAGGCTAGATGATTAGTCGGAGGCCCCCTTCGGTCAATCGGTTGGTCATGTCAAGCCCTAGCATCTATGCGATTGTCCCGAACCTATTGCTGTAATGGCAAATCCCAACCGTTTTTAACATATATGTGCTAGAGGGCAGTGCCAGAGGGTATTAGTTTCCGGTATCTAATGATGAATTTCCAATTTGGAGCTTTGGAGAGCGTGGAGTACCCCTTCATCGCCATTGCTCGCACATCCACCCTGACCCGGAGTGGTATTAACTCTAAGGGTCTCATCTATGGGTTAAGTAGATAAAAAATGAGTTAACAAAAATGTGTTTAAAAATTGAGTTTGAAAAACTGACTAGACGATTAATTAGAGCCTAAGTAAGGACCAAAGTGTTGCATGTCATGGACTGATCAACCACTAGGATTCTGTCCTTAAACTTCACAGGTCTCAGCCACGGTCTGTTGACTCCATTTGGAGGGTCTTACACCTCTACAGAGGCGCAGTTTAGCGTATTCTACAGCACCGGCCGACAGGGTGGACATAATCCACAAGGAGTTGATATGCCATTAAACAAATAGAACAAATCTTTGATTTTTATACTTATAAAAGTAAAGTAAGTAAAGTCGTCGGGGTGGCCAAGAATCGGTATCAGCCAGACAGCGAGGGAGTCTATCCGCTTTTCACTAGCGCTAGAACAAGGAGGTTGTTTTTTAGTGTCAGA
>CM042143.1:10238099-10240599 GCA_023376005.1 Doryteuthis pealeii | reverse complement strand
GTCACCCAATAAATAAATATGTAAAACCTATATATTTATCTTATTATATTATATTATTTATATATATATATATATAATATATATATATATATATATATATATATATAATATACCAAGCGTGTTGGTAGATCCTTGCGGAGAGAAAAAACCCGGCAGAGAGTTTGATTGTAAAAATATACTACCAAACATCAACCAGGAAGAAAAAAATTTTTGAAAAAAAGAAAAGACCAAGATATTCGTACCAACAAAAATAATCTATTGGTACAGTATTTGGCCAAAAGAAAAAACAATTTATATGCATATATATGTATATAAGATATATATATATTCATATAACCGCTAGGAGAAAGCTAATTTGTAAAAAGTGCTCGATACCTAAGTAGAGCCAAGAGTCAGATTTTAGCCCTGAAGAACTTTATGCGAAACTAATAGTAGGTTCGTCTGACTCAGTAGATTATCTTTATATATATATATATATATATATATATATATATATATATAAGAGTTAGGGTTGATGTGGACATTGGGTCAACACCTGGTTACTGACAGTTTATCGCCTATGCGATCATCGTAGAAATTGCTTAAAAAAATGCTTTGATATTTTCTCCATTCCTGATTGGACGTGTTGAGTGCTAAGTATAATTGATACTTTTGCAAACTGCCTATTGTGAGAATTGAACCCACGGCGCCAGAAACGATAAAGATCTACAGGTTTAAACTTTGTTTGGATGAACTGCCTTTGTATAGCGAGTGCTAATACGTGCAGGTTGTGCCTGGAACAATAATCGACGGCCGAGACTGGTGTGTTGGTGTCTAGAGACAGTTCAAAAGTCAGGATGAACCTATCTTGGGATTAAAGAAAAACATTTGCTTGGGTGAATCTTCGAGGAAAGTCCTTTGTCCGAGGATGAAATCAATTTTACGTCTCGTTAAGTCTCCCGAATAAAAGATGGTATCCAGGACACGCCCTTTTGTCAGCAGTGGATACAGAAAAAAAAAAAAGATGTTTTTTCTTTCTCTCTTCTGATGTATGCATTACTTATAGACATAGAAAAAGTTTATATATATATATATATATATATATATATATATATATATATATATATATATTTCCACACACACACACACACACACACACACACATATATATATTATATATATATATATAGTTTTTTTTATATCAAACTACAAGCAAAGTTTTAACCATTGAGGAAAAACATTCTTTCTTCTGTATGATCTTGGCTTTATTTCATTCTTAAGATATTTATTCATTTATTTAAGATCTATCCTTTCTTTCTTTCTCTCTTTCTTTCTTTCTTATTCTTTCTTTCTTTCTTTCTTTCTTGCTTTCTTTCTTTCTTTCTTTCTTTCGTACATAGTATTATGTTTATTTCTCTATTTTTTTACGAAATTCTTTCTTTCTTTCTTTCTTTCTTTCTTTCTTTCTTTCTTTCTTTCTTTCTTACATAGTATTCTGTTTATTTCTCTATTTTTTACGAAATTCTTTCTTTCTTTCTTTCTTTCTTTCTTTCTTTCTTTCTTTCTCCTCATTTTTTCATTCTTTCTCTCTTTCTTTCTTTCTTTCTTTCTTTCTTTCTTTCTTTCTTTCTTTCGTACATAATATTCTGTTTATTTCTCTATTTTTTACGAAATTCTTTCTTCTTTCTCCTCATTTTTTTCGTTCTTTCTTCTCGTTCTTTCTTCTCGTTCTTTCTTTCGTTCTTTCTTTCTTTCTTTCTTTCTTTTGTACATAATATTCTATTTATTTCTCTATTTTTTACGAAATTCTTTCTTTCTTTCTTTCTTTCTTTCTTTCTTTCTTTCTTTCTTTTTCTCTTCTTTCCAACTTAAATCTTTGCTTTCTTCTTTTTCAAGATCTTTTTCTTTCTTCCTTTCTTTCTTTCTTTCTTTCATTTTCTTTTTCTTTCTTCTTTAATTTTTTCTTTTTTTTCTTTGTTTCTTTTTTTGTTTCTTTTTCTTCAATCTTTCTCTCTTTTTCTTTTCTTCTTTCTTTTCATTCTTTCTTTCTTTCCAACTTAAATCTTGCTTCTTCTTTTTCAAATCTTGTCTTTCTTTCTTTCTTTCTTTCTTTCTTTCTTTCTTCCTTTTCAACTAAAAACCTTTTCTTTCTTTCTTAAGATATTTATTCGTTATCAAGTTTTTTTTTTTCTTTTTTTTTCTTTCCAACTTCAAACTTCTGCTTTCTTTCTTTAAGATATCTATTTATTAATTTATTTATTTATTAAGACCGCTTCTTTCTTTCTTTCCTCTTTTCAACTCAAAATCTTTGTTTCTTTCTTAAAATATTTACTCATTTATCTATTAAGATCTTTTCTTTCATTCCTTCTTTTTTTTCCAACTTAAAATATTTGCTTTCTTTTTTCTTATTCCTTTATTTCTCATGATCTTTTCTTTCATTCTTTTCTTCATTTCTTTCATTCTTTCTTTCTTTCTTCTTTCTTTCTTTCGTTCTTTCGTTCTTTCTTTCATTCTTTTCTTT
>CM042143.1:10223099-10233099 GCA_023376005.1 Doryteuthis pealeii | reverse complement strand
AAAAAACCCACAAGTATTGAAATAATATAATAATAATAATAATAATAATAATAATATGTGAATTTGAGATATAGACAGATCACTTTATCCCAACCAGAAGACCAGGCCTAGGGAACTTGTGGACTAGGATAAAAATGAATGAAAGCTAAATACTTGGACCATGTCATAGAACTGAAAAAAAAAACAAAAACAAACTGGTTGGATTTTACGGTCAACCCTTGTTGGGTTATTTTATGCCAAAGACGTTTTGTTTTATTCATTCTGTTTTTGTGTTCTTAATTGTACTTGCGCATTATTTGAAATGAACTTAATTGTTATTAAGAACACATTTTATAATATTTTTGTGTTAAAAAATGCAGTTGTATTGATTCGAACAAATTTGTATTTTCAGTGTAGATTTACGGTGAAATAAAAATGGCCGAATAAAACATACGGCTTTCTCCAGGTGAAACAAACAAGGGGAGGTTACTCTCATTTATGTTAACTAATGTTCGGATTACCAACAAAAGTATGATAGAAAGAACGTCATACCCATAATAATAATAATAATAATAATAATAATAATAAAATCTATTAATAATGGAGATTCGCTTCCGGTTTTTGTCTGTAACAAAAACTACGTCACTGCTTACGTCACATTACCCCAAATCGTCATAACATAGAATAAATACACTCAAAACTTGAACATGCAACATTAGACAGTCCTCATTGTTTTTAAAAAACAAGTTTTAATAAATACATGACTGTATTATATATCTATATATAGTTTTGTTTATTTTAATACATATTTAAAGTTTACATTTCAAATTATTTATTTTTAATCCTTTAATGAATTTGACGATTTTACTTACTTAGGGTACAAACTCGCTGACATCGATTTTTTTACTCCCACCCTCAGGCAATATGTTTCAAAAATCTATTTTTACATCGCCCGGAGGGTGTTTTTTTCTTTTGTACTAGTAATAACATTAATAATAATAATAATAATAATAATAATAATAGAATTGAAAAAGTTGTGATGAAGAAGAAGAAGAAGAAGAAGAAGAAGAAGATGATGAAAAAGTAGAAGTAGAAGAAGAAGAAGAATTGGGGAAAAGAAGAAGAAGTAGCAGCAGCAGCAGAAGCAGAAGGAGAAGAAGAAGAAGAAGAAGAATGTAGAGAAGAAGAAAGAAGAAGAAGAGAAAGAAGAAGAAGAAGAAGCAAAGAAGAAGAAGAAGAAGAAGAAGAAGAAGATGAATGAAAAAAGTAGAAGTAGAAGAAAAAGAAAAAGAAGAAAAAGAAGAAAGAAGAAAAGAAGCAGCAGCAGCCAGCAGCAGAGCAGAGAAGAAGAAGAAGAAGAAGAAGAAGAAGAATGAGAGAAGAAGAAGAGAGAAGAAGAAGAAGAAGAAGAAGAAGAAGAGAAGAAGAAGAAGAAGAATGAAAAGAAGAAGAAGAAGATGTAGAGAGAGAAGAAGAAGAAGAAGAAGAAGAATGAAGAAGAAGAGAAGAAGAAGAAGAAGAAGAAAAGAAGAAGAAGAAGAAGAAGAAGAAGAAGAAGAAGAAGAAGAAGCAAGAAGAAGAAAGAAGAAGAAGAAGAATGAAGAAGAAGAAGAAGAAGAAGAATGTAGAGAGAAGAAGAAGAAGAAGAAGAAGAAGAAGAAGAAGAAGAGAGAAGATGATGATGATGAAAAAAGTAGAAGTAGAAGAAGAAGAAGAAGAATTGGGGAAAAGAAGATAAGACGCAGCAGCAGCAGCAGCAGCAGCAGCAGCAGCAGAAGAAGAAGAAGAAGAAGAAGAAGAAGAAGAAGAAGAAGAAGAAGAAAGTGATACTGAAGTATAACAAAGAATCAAAGAATGATTTGGCGACGGCGATAGCGGTGGCGTAGGAGGGGGAGAGGAGGAGACGTCGGTAATGTTTAGGAATAAAAGAAATGCGGGAAATAGTCGAAAATAACACCGATCATTCATCTGTTTCATTCAGTTTGTTGTTCATTTTGTTGTTGCTCTTTTTAAATTTAAATTCATTCGTTTCCATCGAAATAAATAAAAAAGGGAAAACATACATCAAGAGTTTTATAACCGTAAGTAAACAAACAACTAAATGATTGTGGGATTCAATACAAAGATGAACAGCGACAAATACAAGTGGTTTCTTTTTTTAGGTCGTCTTGTGAGATGAAATAAGGGAAGAATCTTTGATGGAAAACGAAAAGAAAGGTAAAAAGAATCACCCCCCCAACACACACACAAAAAAAAAAAAGAAAAAAAAGAAAAAAGAAATGGGGAATCGAAAAGAAAGTTAAAAAGAAATAATTAGTAAAAAAACTTTATGTTCACAACTGCCCCCCACCCCGCAAAAAAATAAAACAAAATAAAAAAAAACCTAAAAATCGAATTCACAAAGAAGTTCCGCATGACCCCACCCTAAAAAAACAATAAACAAAAACAACAAAAATACAGGTAGATAATTTCCATCTATTTTTTCTTTCTCTCTTTCTCTCTTTCTCTCTTTCTTTCTTTCTTTTTTTCTTTCTTTCTTTCTTTCTTTCCTTCTTTCTTTCTTTCTTTCTTTCCTTTCTTTTTTTCTTTCTCTCTATCATTCTTTCTTCTACCGTTGTTTCTTTCGTACTTTTTTTCTATCTTTCTATCTTTGTTTCTTTCATTCATAGTTTCTTCTTTTTCTTTCATAGTTTCTTTTCATCTTTCTTTCTTTCTATCGTTGTTTTCTTTCTATCTTCTTTTTTCACTTTTTTTCTTTCATTCTTTCTTTCTATCTTTCTTTTTTCCTTCTTTCTTTCTTTCTTTCATTCTTTCTTTCTTTTATACTCTCTTTCTATCTTTCTTTTTTCTTACTTTCTTTTTTCATACTTTCTATCTATCTTTCTTTTTTCATTCTTTCTTTCTTTCATACTTTCTTTCTTTTATTCTTTCTTTCTACCTTTCTTTTTTCTTACCTTCTTTATTTCATACTTTCTTTCTTTTATACTTTCTTTCTATCTTTCTTTTTTCATTCTTTCTTTCTTTCATACTTTCTTTCAATTTTTCTTTCTTTCATACTTTCCTTCTTTGATTCTTTCTTTCTATCGTTGTTTCTTTCCCCTCTTTCTTTCTTTCATTCTTTCTTTCTATCGTTGTTTCTTTCCCCTCTTTGCTTCTTTCTTTCTTTCTTTCTTTCTTTCTTTCTTCAGTTATTCATTTATTTATCTATTGATCTATTTTAGTCTATTGAAAACAAATGTTTTTATATTCCTCAGTTTTTTCATTTCCTTCTTTCCTACCTTCCTTCCTTTCAAAACAAAACAACCAAAAAAAGATTCAACTACACAAAATGTAAATATGAACACGATTCCCTAACCTATAGGCATAGAATAACCATAGACGAGTTGATATGCTATTAAAATCAATCAATCAATCAATCTAGATTGATATCCCACTGGCGTTATCTTCGATATCACATTATATATTTACTAACCCTTTCACACAAGTAGGATGTGACACGAGGTCAATTTCTTAAGCGGACTTTAACTGGTTCAGAGTTTTTCCTTCTCTAAGATTATTTACCTAACCAAGGTTAAAGAACCCAGGGTGCTCTACTACTTACACATAGCTAGAGGGAGAATAGTTGTATTCATATCTTTCCCACGTGTATTAGCGCTATGTGAAATGCAAACAGCCTCGTCCAGAATTTGTACCCGTCTCGTCGTGTACATTTCCTACGACGATAACCATTGCACACGAACGCTTCCTTTGAAATCGCATTATACCCGAAAACTTTGATTATAACCACCCCCCAAAATAAATCTATACATATATAAAGGGCAACTTGTGTGTATGTATGTCCGGAGGAAACTACGAAAATAAAGCAATCAACGACAGAGTAAATATATATACACATTCACTATCATCAGATCTTGATTTTAGAGCAAAAAAATGAAGATTTGATATATATTCGTGAAGATAATTAAAAAATAAAATTTAAATGATAACAGCATGGAATTTTTTTTTTTTTGCATTTAATATATTAAATAGTAGACAATTTTTCTTTTCAGAGTAGCTAGATCAATGCAATGTCTTTTCTACATAGGGATTTTTATGGGGCATCCTGTGAGGATCAAACTCGCGATTCGACAATAATGGATCTGCGAGACTACCTCTCTTTTAACCTCCCCCCCCCCGCTGAACCCAGTCGACGCCGGGGTAGCCATTTCTAATAAATAAAATAAAGCATAAAATTAGCAATAATCGAAACTTCTCTACAACCTTGCCGATGCCATTGTCATAAATAACACACTAACATCGGCGTGGGTCATTTAGTACCGAATTTTTATTTCTTATTTTTTTTAAAGCATTGACATGTATATAGCAAACGCGTTGATCTTTTCGTTACTATGTTACAAGCTTTAGAAATAGATAAGAGAATTGTATTTCTGATTGAGTTTGTTGAAAAGAGAAGAAAAAAAGGGGTCAATAGTTGAGGTCACACAAAAAAAGGGGGATAGAGTGAGGAAATTGAAAATTTTTCAACCGTATATAAGCTTGTTTCTTTGTGGATCGTTACCTGTTTGTCTTTCCGTATCATCTGAGCAGATAACGTCAACACGACTTACTGACTTTAGGGACACAGGTCTCTTTTTTTTCTTTTTGTGTTTGTAATAATCTATTTCCTTATTCTTTTTCTCTCTTCTTCTTTTTGTTGCTAATTGCATCTAAGAAGGAAATTAACGTTAGAAAGAGTGCCCGTGGAGTGGTGGCTAATGCGCTGAACTGCCATATCGTAGAAAGCGAGTTCGAGCTCCAGTCACGTTCTTACGTTCATTTTCGGACTAATTGCATATAAGAAGGAAATTATCATTAGAAAGAGTGCCCGTGGAGTGGTGGCTAATGTGCTGAACTGCGATATCGTAGAAAGCGAGTTCGAATTCCAGTCACGTTCTTACGTTCATTTTCGGACTAATTGCATATAAGAAGGAAATTATCATTAGAAAGAGTGCCCGTGGAGTGGTGGCTAATGTGCTGAACTGCGATATCGTAGAAAGCGAGTTCGAATTCCAGTCACGTTCTTACGTTCATTTTCGGACTAATTTGCATATAAGAAGGAAATTATCATTAGAAAGAGTGCCCGTGGAGTGGGGCTAATGTGCTGAACTGCGATATCGTAGAAAGCGAGTTCGAATTCCAGTCACGTTCTTTACGTTCATTTTCGGACTAATTGCATATAAAGAGGAAAATTATCATTAGAAAGAGTGCCCGTGGAGTGGTGGCTAATGTGCTGAACTGCGATATCGTAGAAAGCGAGTTCGAATTCCAGTCACGTTCTTACGTTCATTTTCGGACTAATTGCATATAAGAAGGAAATTATCATTAGAAAGAGTGCCCGTGGAGTGGTGGCTAATGTGCTAAACTGCGATATCGTAGGAAGCGAGTTCGAATTCCAGTCGCGCACTTGCGTTCACGTTCGGACTAATTGCATATAAGAAGGAAATTAACGTTAGAAAGAGTGCCCGTGGAGTGGTGGCTAATGTGTTGAACTGCGACATCGTAGTAAGCGAGTTCGAACTCCAGTCGCGCTCTTACGTTCACTTTCGGACTAATTGCATATAAGAAGGAAATTATCATTAGAAAGAGTGCCCGTGGAGTGGTGGCTAATGTGCTAAACTGCGATATCGTGAGGAAGCGAGTTCGAATTCCAGTCGCGCACTTGCGTTCACGTTCGGACTAATTGCAATATAAAGGAATTAACGTTAGAAAGAGTGCCCCGTGGAGTGGTGGCTAATGTGTTGAACTGCGACATCGTAGTAGCGAGTTCGAACTCCAGTCGCGCTCTTACGTTCACTTTCGGACTAATTGCATATAAGAAGGAAATTATCATTAGAAAGAGTGCCCGTGGAGTGGTGGCTAATGTGCTAAACTGCGATATCGTAGTAAGCGAGTTCGAATTCCAGTCGCGCACTTGCGTTCACGTTCGGACTAATTGCATCTGAGAAGGAAATTAACGTTAGAAAGAGTGCCTGTGGAGTGGTGGCTAATGTGCTGAATTGCGATATCGTAGAAAGCGAGTTCGAGCTCCAGTCGCGCTCTTACGTTCACTTTCGGACTAATTGCATATAAGAATGAAATTAACGTTAGAAAGAGTGCCCGTGGAGTGGTGGCTAATGTGTTGAACTGCGACATCGTAGTAAGCGAGTTCGAACTCCAGTCGCGCTCTTACGTTCACTTTCGGACTAGTAAAGTAAAGTCGTCGGGGTGGCCTAAAGTCGGTATCAGCCAATCAGCGAGGGAGTCTATCTCCTTTTTACTAGCGCTAGACCAAGGAGATTGTTTTTTTACGTCTGAGGTGGCTCGCCGCACATACCATCAGCTCCTTACCTTAACGCACAGATCCCTGTGCTACTCATACGCTGAGTTGGCGAGGGCCGGTATCAAACTAGGAATCTTGCGGTTTCTAGCCGAATGCTCCTTGGGAAAAGGTGTGAAACCCCTCATCTCCCCAGATAAGGGTTAAATAGTACCACTGCTATTCTTCTTCAAGGCGTGAACAGAGAAGTAGTAAACAAGTTCGAATTCCAGTCGGGCGATTTTTATTTGGTTAGGAGAAAAAAAGACGAGAAGAAACGAAGACATTTTTCTTCTGCTAAGACAGTGGTTCTCAAAAGCCAGCGGATACCTTACGGATGAGGAGGAAAAACTAAAAGACAATCAAAGATTTAGAAACAGTTTCAAAACATTCATATACCAAAATAAATTATTTCAAAATTCCCTGATTGGGCCTTTTTGCTGAAGGTAGAACAACATCTCCCCACAAAATATATATTTTGGCGATACTGGACAATACCGATACCCTATCATGTCCTTAAGCATCATGGCTCACCACCAACGGCTAAAAGGTGTTACCATTGGGGCGATTTTACCTGTGTGCAGAGGTGCAGTCGGCGTATTCTACACCCTCAGCCGACAGTGCGTTTGTAAATACATAGACAAAGATAACTATCCGATCTCTTTGTCATAGATCTTTTGGTCTGTCCTCTTTGATTGAGTGCACGTTGTCTTCACATACTAAAAAAGAAAACTCCCACTTTTACTATCATCATCTCGAGAAAGGTTACCCATTTGATTTTCGCTTAGCCCATGAGATCTCCAAAAATTGATCCGGAAAAAAAGTGGGTTTTCACATTGACTGTTACCGAATGTTTGCTTTATTACTCTCGGCTCTATCCAAGCCCTTCACATCTGATCGTTAAAAAGCCATGAAAAAAGAGTAGGCGCCCTGGGCGTGGTGACATCTTCCAATCCCAAGGGCCCTCTTAATGTGCCCCACCTCTTTAAAACAAAAATGGGATGTAGTAAAAGGTACGTTGTGTCAGCAAATGTTACAATTTATGAGAAATCATAAACTGTGAAGGTAACTGAAAGTTACTTTTAAGTTAAGTTCGTTAGATTCAAAAGCGGAGGTGTGTAATTTTCCATAACCGTTGGCGATTGTGATTGACATTTTGGATGACCCCTACTGACCTCCGATACAGACACGTGAGAATAGTTTCTAGTTTAGTTTAGCAGATGCGACCCATCTTTCGAAGGAGAAAGACGTAATTGTTGGCTCTCCTGAGGTCCATCTCTCCCCACGGAGGAATCATGGGCTAAGAAAATTTTCATTTATAAAAAAGTTGACGCTCTGTCGTAATGCATTTCTTTGCGCGAACTTTTGTGGCTTGACTAACACTAAAAACTTTTTTAAACTCATAAAAAATTTTCTCCTGATAATGAGCTAAGGTCAAAACTAGTTGAGAAGAATAAAAAAAAATAATTAACATGAAAGAAATATTCCTGTTTCTCTTATTCATTTTTGTTCACCTCATATATATATATATATATGGTTATATGGTTGGCAACCTTCCGTCTATTTTAAAACGATGGTGTAGTTCTCTCTCTCTCTCTCTCTCTCTCTCTCTCTCTCTCTCTCTCTCTCTCCTCTCTCTCTCTAACTTACAGCTAAGTGAGTGGCTGAACAGACCGATCCTCGAATGGCAGCTCTGGTGCAGTGGCTGCAAAAACAAAAGGTGATGCTTTTCTGTAGGTATTGGGATGCTGTTGTCTCTCTTCCTTTTAGCTCTCTTTTCTGTGGATGCTTCTTTCCTCTCTTTTTCACTCCCTTTCTCCTTTCTCCTTTCTTTTAGCTCTCTTTTCTATATATATATATACAAAAAATGCCGCCCTGTCGGCTGGGGCATTAGAATGCACCGACTGCACCTCTGCAGAGGGGTAAGACTCCCACAATGGGGCCATCTGTTGGACGTGGGTGGCGACCCGTGATGCTTAAGGATAGAACCCAGGGGGTTGAGCAGTCCATGAATTGCAATACACCACTTTGGCCCTTTTTTAGGCTAGACGGGCAGTCGGAGAGGCCCTCTCCGATCAACCGGCTGGTCACGTCAAGCCCTAGCACCTATATGATTGTTCTGACCCTATTGACCTTATGGCAAACCCCAACTCTTTTTTATGATATGGGTTCTAGAAGGTGGTGGCTGAGGGTCTACATGTCCTGGGAATAACGTTAAACTCTATCTGATGATGAGGTTCCAGTTCTGGAAGTTTGGGGAATGTGGAGCACCCCTTTATCACCATTGCTCCCTGGTCCACTCTGACCTGTAGTGGTAGTACCTGTTAGGGTCCCATCTATGGGTTAAACAGAAAAACATAAGAATGAATTTATTTCAAAACTTTGTCGGTATTAAATGACCCACTGAGGTTGATATGCCGTAAAACAAACCAAACCAAACACAAAAAATGTCCATTTTAACGCACAATGACACGATTCCCTAAACCCTATGCATAAAATAATCGCAGACGGGTTGACATTGCATGAAAATTAATCAACCAATCAGATGACTTAATCAATCAACCAATCAAATGACTCGATCAATCAACCAATCAAATGACTCAATTTCCAACAGACTTATTGCTTTTGATATAACAGCCGGCGTTAATTGGTTTAATGCAGATGAGCAATGGATCAAATAGTCATTCGGTCATTCAATCTTGTCATTCAATTTAATGTTACAGAAATTAGAGCTCATTCTGCCATCACGAAACAGAGATCAACGCATCGGAGATCAACGGATCGGAGATCAACGCATCGGGGATCAAACCCAATGGTGTACTATGGTTTTGCTTGTGGGAAAAATCAATCAAACCGAATCGAATATGAAGAGATTCGATTAATAAGCTTAATTTTTACGATGAATCCGATTTTGATAGTTTCTTCCAGTTTTATTCACTGATACTAAATTACATTAAAACACTCGTTGAGGTGAAGGGAGTTTACATGCCAAGTTACATCAAGATTGGTCCATTAATCAAAGGTGTCCATAGGTTTGTTTTGTTTTGTTTTACGGTATATCAACCACAGTGGGTCATTTAATGCCGGTAAAGTCTTATAGATTCGTAACGATAGTTTGGAAGACATTTTTTAAAACTCAATTTTTGTCATTGAACAGATGGACTTGCCACTTTTAATACAGAGTGATTGAGGGATGTTTTAAAATTTTATTTCCACGTCTGAGGATTGTGTAATACTCATGAAACTTGAGTAATGGTAATGTAGACCATAACTATATATATATATATATATATATATAATATATATATATATATATTATATATATATGTGCGTGCGTGCGTGTGTGTGTGTGTGTGTGTGTGTGTATACCAACCCGCTGCATGAGCAGGATGTGACACAAAGTCAATTTATATAGCGGAATTTAACAGGTTTGAATTCAGAGTTTTCCTTCTACTAGACCGGTTGCCTAACCAAGGTTAAAGACCCAGTCTACTATTTATTCATAGCTGGAGGGAGTAGGATGCATACCTTTCCCAAGGGTATTGGCGTTACCACATCTAGGATCTGAACTCGGGCGACAAGTCCATGTCCCATGACTTCAACATTACACACACACACACACACTATATATATATATATATATATATATATATATATATATATATAATTACTACAAATATATGCACC
>CM042143.1:10213099-10218099 GCA_023376005.1 Doryteuthis pealeii | reverse complement strand
GAAAAGGGTGAGAAGAAGAAGAAGAAAAAGAGAAGAAAAAAGTCTTGTGGTATGAGAAAGACGTACCCATATGTTTTTGGAGTGCTTGCGGCAAACAACAGGCAAGCATATTTGCGCGCTAAAAGCCCACACCGTGCGTTGAGTTGTCGTTGAAAGTAAGCAAAAAAAAAAAAAAAAAAGAAAAAAAAAAAAAAAAAAAAGAAAAGAAAAAAAGGATCGGGTGGGGTATTGACCTCATAATAAGTGAATTACACTAATAATATAATAATAATAATAATAATAATAATAATAATAATAATAAAATTAGGAGAAAAAGAAAGAAAGAAAAAGAAAGGGAATTGACTCCTAGTGATGGGGTGAGGAAAAATCGGCTAGAAGAAGAAGAAGAAGAAGAAGAGAAGAAGAAGAGAAGAAGAATGTAGCAAGGAAGAAGAAGAAGAAGAAGAAGAAGAAGAAGAAGAAGAATGTAGCAAGGAAGAGAAGAAGAAGAAGAAGAGGAAGAAGAATGTAGCGAAGAAGACGAAGAAGAAGAAGAAGAAGAGAAGAAGAAGAAGAAGAAGAAGAAGAATGTAGCGAAAAAGAAGAAGAAGAAGAAGAAGAAGAAGAAGAAGAGGAGAAGATGTAGCGAAGAAGACGAAGAAGAAGAAGAAGAATGTGAAAGAAGAAGAAGAAGAAGAGAGAAGAAGAAGAAGAAAGAAGAAGAAGAAGAAGAAGAAGAAGAAGAAGAAGAAGAAGAAGAAGAGAGAAGGAAGAAAGAAGATGTGGAAGAGAAGAAAGAAGAAAGAAGAAGAGAAGAAGAAGAAGAAGAAGAAGGAAGAAGAAGAAGAAGAAGAAGAAGAAAAAAAAAGGAGAAGAATGTAGAAGAAGAAGAAGAAAGAAGAAGAAAGAAGAAGAAAGAGAAGAAAAGAAGAAGTGAAGAAGAAGAAGAAGAAGAAGAAGAAGAGAAGAAGAGAAGAAGAATGTAGCGAAGAAGAAAGAAGAAGAAGAGAGAAGAAGAAGAATGTAAGGAGAAGAAGAAGAAGAAGAAGAAGAAGAAGAAGAAGAAGAAGAAGAATGTAGCGAAGAGAGAGAAGAAGAAGAAGAAGAAGAAGAAGAAGAAGAAGAAGAAGAAGAAGAATGTAGCGAAGAAAGAAGAAGAAGAAGAAGAAGAAGAAAAGAAGAAGAAGAAGAAGAAGAAGAAAGAAGAAGAAGAAGAAGAAGAAGAAGAAGAAGAATGTGAAAGAAGAAGAAGAAGAAGAAGAAGAAGAAGAAGAAGAAGAAGGAAGAAGAATGTAGCGAAGAAGAAGAAGAAGAAGAAGAAGAAGAATGTGAAAGAAGAAGAAGAAGAAGAAGAAGAATGTGAAAGAAGAAGAAGAAGAAGAAGAAGAAGAGAAGAAGAAGAAGAAGAAGAAGAAGAAGAAGAATGTAGCGAAGAAGACGAAGAAGAAGAAGAAGAAGAAGAATGTAGCGAGGAGAAGAAGAAGAAGAAGAAGAAGAAGAAGAAGAAGAAGAAGAAGAAAATTGTGGGGAGGAGATAAGTGGACTTCACCCGAGCAGGTGGATGACACTCATGGCGGGTAGAAAGTATCTGTCCCCTTTTCCCGGGTATAAAATCATAGGCTGAAGTAGGGAGCCTTGTTGTTGAGTAGTGTTTAGCAAACTTGTTCTATGGACAATCACAATCATACCGAGTTCGATTCTCCCTGACGCCGCGACAATTTTTCCTTGTTTCGTTTCAGCGTTGAACGATGCTGCATTCTTCTAATTTTCATTTTTAAATTGCACAGGATTATATTGCCAGGGTAAATAGAGGCGTGTGGTGTAATGGTTAGAGTCGTAGGAAATGGAATCGTCGACCCGAGTTCAATTCCTGGACGAAGCCGTTTGCATTTCACATAGCGCTAATATCCATAGGAAAGGTGTGAATCCAATTCTCACTCCAGCTATGGGCAAATAGCAGGGCAGACTGGGCTATTTAACTATGGCTAGGTAATCAGTCTAGGAGAAGGAAAACTCTGAATTCAAACCTGTTAAACACCGCTTGAGAAATTGACTTTGTGTCACATCCTGCTCGTGCGGAGGGGTTGGTAAATACATATATTGCAAAGGTAGTAAGTATTTACTGACACCTCACCATGTCAGTCAAATACAATGAACATTATAGTGGAGAACCACGCACAAACCGAAGATTATGCGTGGCTACTGTTTAAAATTGCGTGTATCCCTTCGGCATTCCTCTTTTGAAGCGACTCGGGCAATGACGATTCAAAACTCTTCAGAGTATTCTAGCCGATCTTAACAATGCTGTTGTTTGGATAATCTACCTCTGATTTCCAATTAATCCAGACTTTTCTTGGAGACCGTCTAAAAGTTTTAAAAAAAAGTAATTTCGTCGGGGTGCTCTAAAGTCAGTATCAGCCAGACAGAGAGGGAGTCTATCCACTTTTCACTAGCGGTACACCAAGGAGATTGTTTGGGCGTCTGAGGCGGAGCACCACTCCTACCATCAGCTCCTTACTTTACCGCACATATCCATGTGCTACTCAAACGCTGAGTTGGCGAGGGCCGGTATCGAACCAGGAACCTCGAGGTTCCCAACCAAACAATCTACTGACTGAGCTAAGCCTGTTCTCCTCTAGAAGGCACCAATTACAATTGATACGACGCTTCTAGGGAGATGACCTTTCGGGTCGCGCTGAAATCAATATATTACCGGTCCAATGACCAAAGCCACTAGACACAGTACCCGAGGGCCAAGTAAGTATACAAAGTGTAGTTGTAAGGGTAGTATATATATATATATATATATATATATATATATATATCACTTTCGGCAGCCCTATCGGTGGAGCTTTAAAATTCACCGACAACACTTCTGCAGAGGGGTAAGACCCCCCCCCCCCAATGGGTCCACCTGTTGACCGTGGGTTGGAAACCCATGATGCTTAAGGACGGAATCCTGGTGGATGAGCCGTCCATAACATGCACCACCCCATTTTGGCCCTTACTCTGGCTAGACGGGCGGTCGGAGAGGATCCTCCGATCAATCGGCTGCTTATGTTAAGCCCTAGTACCTATATGATAGTCCCGACCCTATTGCCCTCATGGTAAATCCCAACCCTTTTTATCATATGGGTACTAGAAGGCGGTGGATGAGGGTCGTAATGTCCTGGGTATGTCATTAAAATCTAAGTGATGGTGAGGTTCCAGTTCTGTTCTCAGGTCCACTCTAGCCCGGAGTGGTAATACCTCTTAGGGTCCCGTCTATGGGTTAAATAGAAAATTTGTTTACAAAAAAATTGAGTTTAAAAAATGTTCTTCTAAACTATCGCTACGAGTCTTTCAAAACTTTGTCGGCATTAAATGACCCACCGAGGTTCATATGCCATAAAACAAAACAAACAAAGCTTTCTTTCGGACTCCCCTTCAACGACCTTTCGTCAAGGGCTAAAACATATCAGAAAACTGTCACTGTGTACTGGGTATGACACTAAACGCCATCTGATGGTGAGGCTCAAGTTCTGGAAATATGGAGAGTGGGAAGTATTCCTTAATTGTAATTACTCCGAAGTCCACTCTAACCAGAAGTGGTAGCACCTGTTAGGGTGGGTGTCAAACAAATATATCTAAAAGGAATATGTCGATAGGAATATTTGATGCTTTACAACTGACCCGGTTAGGGACCTTTTAGGGACCCATCTATGGATTGAATAGAACAAAATGAGTTCTTAAAAATGTTTTTAAAAATTGAGTTAAAAATACCCATCAAGAATGAATAAAACAAAACGTCTTCGGCATAAAATAACCCAACAAGGGTTGACATGCAGTAAAATTCAATCAGGCAACCTAAAGCAATATGCCTTAACAATTGACAATGTATAACAAAACAAATTTAAAAAAATGGGATGAAACAGGATTCCATTTTGGTAACTGTAAGAATTAAATGGGATAAATATAAAAAAGAACCTTAGTAAACATTCTCTAAGTGTGCTAATTCCCTAATTAGGGGTAGTATATCAATTTCATTTACATGGTTTTAAATTTTCTGTGTCTATCTCACTCTTTCTTTCAATTAGCATAGGGAGAGGGAGCGGGAGAGGAGGAGCTCTCAAAAAAGTGAGTTAATTTGACTGTGTTTTTGAAATGATTCATATTAAAATGGTTGAAATAAGATTTCGGTGGATAAGTGACACGAGTTAATCAAGATAATCATATTTATATCTCATTGGTGTAAATTCTAGAACAGAAAACTACAGTTTATACTTGTCTGTATTCATGAGATAAGGCTTGATATGAATAATTTTTAATTTCGGACAGATGTCCTCATCTTTATTGTGTACTAAAAGTGGGTATCAAGCATCACCTAGGTAGAAGCACCCCCCCCCAAAAAAAAAACCTGGTGTATTTTAACAAACGAGAAGAGAGCTCATTTGATTAGAATTCAGAGTATTCCTTCTTCTAGATCAGTTCCCATGCCAAGATTAAAGAGCCCAGTCTGCCCTACTATTTACCCATAGCAAGAGAGAGAATAGTTGCATTCGTACCTTTCCTAAGGGTATTAGCGCTATGTGAAATGCAAACAGCCACGTCTAGGATTTGAACTCGTCTTACCGTGTCCATATTCTATGATGGTAAGCATTACACCACGCGCCACTAATAGGTTTGGTTGAAATCGATGGTTGAAATTTACTTCCGATGTGTGTGATCAGTGTTCGAGCCTAGGTTCGGTCAATTTTTTCTCGAATATCTACTAAGAAAGCAGAAATATCTTCTACACGTAGCAAATTAAGGCTACCCGTTTTAATCTACTTCCATAGTAGTCATTAATTTTACATATTTGTAAAATCTTACTTATCTTATATGATGAAATATTACACACACACACACACCCACACCCACACCACATATAGATATATAATATATATATATATATTGATAGATAGATATTAAAAATTTGTTTTGGATGAAACAAAGAAATCACAGTGCTCAACCACAAATTTGTAGGGCTTTATTTATGTTGT
>CM042143.1:10188969-10212999 GCA_023376005.1 Doryteuthis pealeii | reverse complement strand
AATATGGGACTGTTCCTTCAACAACTGGATCCTAATTTACCGAAAAACCATTAGAAAACTAGAATTATATATATATTATAATATATATATATTATATATACACTCACTTACATAGATGTGCGTTTGTGCAATAAACACATATACGCACACATAGGCGTACGAGGTAGGGGGCCAGGGTGCATCACAGGTAAGTGAATTGTACATTTTCAGGTGGAAAGCTATTAATTTGTATAGATGGAACCCTAACATGTTATACCACCCTGGGTCAGAGTGGACCTGAGAGTAATAGAAATCAAGGGGTTACTCTAAACTTCCCAGAACTCCAGAATTGGTATCTCACCACTAGATGCAGTTTAATGTCATACCCAGGACCCTCAGCCACCGCCTTCTAGCATAATATACGATAAAAAGGGTTGGAGGTTTTCCAGAAGAGCAATAGGGTCGGTAAAATCATGTAGAAACTAGGGCTTGTGCTGACCAGTCGATTGATCTGAGGGGGTCTCTGGTTGGATATTACGGCACGAGAACCCTTGTTGGGTTATTTCAAGCCGAAGACATCGTTTTATTCATTCTTGATGAAAAATTTTAAACTCATATTTTTAAAATTCATTTTTATTAACTCATTTTCTTCTATTTAACCCATAGATGGAACCCTAACAGGTACTACCACCCTGCGTCAGAGCGGACCTGGGAGTAATGGCGATGAAAGGGTACACCACACTCCCTAGAACTCCAGAATTGGATCTTCTCCATGAGATGCAGTTTAACGTCATAACCTGGACACTAAATACTTTTAGCATATATATATATATATATATATATATGTGTGTGTGTGTGTGTGTGTGTGTGTGTGTGATGAAAAGGGTTTGGGTTTAGCCATAAAGACAATGGGATTGGGAGCATCATATATGTGCATGGGCCGATTGATTAGAGGCCCCCTTTCCGACCGCCCGTCCAGCCTAAGTAAGGGTCAAAGGGGAGTGTTGCATGTCATGGGCTGCTCAGCTACCAGAATTCCATCTTTAAGCATCACGGGTCTCCATCCACGGCCAACAGCTGGCCCCATTAGGGAAATTGTCCCACCTCTGCAGAGGTGCAATCGATGTATTCTTCTGTCTTAGCCGACAGCGCGAGGATCCCTCCGCCCACCCAGTCAGCTCAACCACCAGAATACCATTCTTAACTTTTTGCCTACTTTAAACAGCTCGCAGCGGCTCTCACACCACACACAAGCAAAGTACAAAAACTGAAGGTTAGTTCATTTTCATTTCTTGTTTTTACAAGTATTTTTCTTTTTCATACTCGGCGTGTTACTAGCATTACAAATAATGGTCTCCAAAAGAGGAATTGTGACCGAACTGAGCTATTTTGGCACCCTCGTGTGTGTTTCCATTTGGGTAAATGTGTGTGTCTGTGTTTGTGTTTAGATATCTGTGAAGACATAGGTGCATGCATGCATGTATGTGTGTGAAGACATGTGCATGCATGCAGGTGTGTGCGTTTGCGGACACGGACATGCGCGTGTTTGGGGGAGATGTGGACATGTATGCGTGTATGTGCGTTTCTGTGCATGCCTGCTAGGGTAAATGTGTGTTTGTGTCTGTGTAGATGTGTGTATGGGTCTGTATGAGTTAGAGATAGTGCTCGATATCTGAGATAGAGCCTATATGAGTCTATATTTATATTTATATCAGTTTCAAACTATATGAGTTGTTAGTAGACCCAATTTCCCATTACCAAAAATAAAAGCATATATGGGTGTTGTAATATGTATGGGTGTTTTTGTAATATGTTTTAATGCTTATCTTATTATAATGGAGATTGTGTGTTTTTCTGTCTGTAACCGAAACTATATTACTAATCGAGTCACAATTAACATAGTTATTTACATCACATTCTTCATGATTTTATTTATATTTAAACTTGAATTATTAATAAAATTGCTTCACCTTTTTATTAGTGTTGTCCATATCTACATACTGTATTTACCGCGTACCCCACTTGTACGGGTCAGGCACAAAGTCCCTATTAACGTGGGACCACCCACAAGCCGAAGCTCATGGAGTGGCAGGTGAAAAATTGCGTCGATCCCGTCGGCATTCCCCCTCAAGGGGGGCGCCTCAGGCACTGGGCAATAAACCAGCCCTGCCCCTTTAAATCGAGGGGGCAGTGTTGCCTGGGGATGGCCCCCTGGGATCGACGCCGTTAATTATATCAATGGTCCAGAGGCCGAAGCCACTGTTGTCCATATCTACATACAAATAACATGCAATTGTATTATATATACAAAAAATTAGCGTTTGCAGTGTGAATGGGAAGGCTTATTTGCATATTGATATTAAAAATGTGATTTTATTAAATATGTGCTTAGTATTATTGATTTCTAACTGATTGATTTTATTTTAATGAATATAAGCAAAAATCTCTCCAATGAATCTTAAATGAAATCCATTAACAAGAAAAAAATAACTGTCATTTTATTCTTTATTTCCTAATTTAACTAAATTGTTAAATAAGTAAAATTCAGCAATGAAAGGCGGGAATGATGGAAGAGTAAGTTTCATTTCTATTTTTCTATTATACCCCCACTCTGTTACATATCTTTTTGTCTGCCTCTAATTTAATACGATATTTCATTACATTAAAACTTAAATACTTGCACCCGGAGGGTGCATATATTTGCTAGTTTTTTATAAATATTTTTTAGCGTAATAGATTTGAAAACTTTAATGTTTTTATTGAACTTATCAACTCAAGCGTATTTGAAATTCGAACTCTCAACACAAAGCAAAACATAGATCGAGTGACATCTCGTAACTTGGAAAACTCGTAACTTGGAAAACTCGTAAGTTAGGAAACTCGTAATTCAAGGTACCACTGTAACGTGTAAGAACGCTTCTTTTCCATGCCACCACAAGGAAATAGCTACTGGAATGTGTGTTTGTTTATAATTTGTGTCATCTATTGTGAACTTATTTTCGCCGAAAATAATGGTTAGAAAATAAAGTAAAAGTTTAAATAAAGTTGGCTGAGTGGCCTATTGTCGGTATCGGTTGGCAGCGAGGAAGTCTATCTCCTTTTCGCTAGTGTTAGATCTTTCATCAGCTTCGCACTTTACCGCTCGTTAGTCCCTTACTCTGACTGCTGCAGTGCACACAGAAGAATACCTCTTAGGGTCCCATCTATGGGTTGAATAGAACAAAGTAAGTCCCCCAAAATGTGTTTTAAAAATTGAGTACCCATCAAGAATGCATATAAAAAAAACCTCTACGGCATTGTTATATACCCTACCTATGAACTTTAATGGGTATTTCCCAATGCTCATGAATACGAGAGTATTATGCTGACAGAGTAGTCTTATACCACTAGCAGTGGTTTACTCTTTTCCCGCCGCTGTAATTACACGTATTCACACGAGTATCTACAATGAAATCAATCATACTCGTATATCTGCTCTCGCTTCGTATGTAAGTTACCCCCCCCCCCCTAATAGACTCTCTACCGCAAATCTACGTAGTTATCATTAATGCAAGCAAACTTGGTCTGAAGATCGCATAGGCGAGATGATCGCATAGGCGAGAGACTGTCACTAACCAGGCGCCGTTGACTCCATGTCCACGCTACCATAACTTAAAAATAATTGATATATCAATGATATTTAGCACTGTTTACTAAAGGGCCGGGTTAGCTCAGTCGGTAGAGCGTTCGGTTAGAAGCCACAAGGTTCCTAGTTCGATACCGGTCCTCGCCAACTCAGCGTATGAGTACCATAGGGATATGTGCGGTAAAGTAATTAGCTGATGGTAGGTGTGGCGCTCCACCTCAGACGCCAAAACAATCTCCTCGGTCTAGCGCTATTGAAAAGGGGATAGACTCTCTCACTGACTGGTTGATACCGACTTTAGGCCGCCCCGACGACTTTACTTTTTACTTATGAATATATCACACATATTATCTATCTATCTATCTATGTATATATATATATATATATATATATATATATATATACTTTTCCCAATTTTTGAGTTTATCACATCAGCGTTAGCTGATGGTATTTTACTGGAGTCTGAGTGACAACAAGTCTCCTCAGGTCTCCAGGACTCTTCTGAGTATTCTAGCCGATTGCAGCAGTGCAGTAGTCTGAATGGTCTCAATTCTTCCTTGGATTTCTAGATCCTCCAGTATTTTTCCAAGTTTATTTGGACCGTTCCAAGTGCACCAACTACAATTGGTATCACTTTCACTTTCATATTTCACAGCTTTTTCCATTGTCTGGCAAGGTCCAGGTATTTATCCATATTTTCATTTTTCTTCATCTTCACCCTGTGATCTGCTGGGATCGCAAAGTTCACCAGCTGACACATTCTCTTTTTATTTTGTTAATTAACACTAGGTCTGGTCTCCTGGCTGGGATAGGGTGACCCGTCTTTATCTCAAAGTCCCAGAGAATCTTATGCGTTTCATTCTCAAGAACAGATTATTATTATTATTATTATTATTATTATTATTATTATTATTATTGTTGTTGTTGTTGCTGTTGTTGTTGTTGTTAGAAATTTGCAGAATTTACAGAGAGAGTGCTCGATATCTGAGATAGAGCCTATATTTGATATTTATATCAATAATGAATTATATGTATACCTCCCGTGGTGTAATAGTTAGAAAGCTAGATTTGCAGACCATTGTTAGTGAGTTCGATTCTCATTAGGCGCCCCATACTTTTGGCCTTGTGCCACATCTAAACTAAGCCTAGTAAATAACTATATGTATACTGAAAATATTTCTACTCAATATAATCTTATGCCACATAAGTAATGAAGATGCCTACCCTCGTTCTAACAGCCCGAGTTGTTTGTAGACTCACCGTCCCGTTACCGAGAATAAAAAGCACAGGCCTCTCGCTCATTAGTCCCTTACTCTGACTACTGGACTGCACATTGAAAGAGGAGTAATTACACGTACTCATACGAGTATCTACAATGAAATCAATCATACTCGCATATCTGCTCTCGCTTCGTATGTAAGTTAATCCCCTCAAATAGACACTCTCCCACAGACCTAAGTAATTATTATTAATGCAAGCAAACTTTAAAGGCCATAAAAAGAGACCGATCCAGAAAGAACGTAGCCCAACCCTCCTCCTCCAGGGACCGGTGTTTCTTTAATTGTTATTGCCTTTCGGTCCACCTTTTATCATTGCGAACCCCACTTTTTTTTTCTTTCCAAAAGGGTTTGCCAGGGTCCCACCCCCTTTTCACCCGAGTAAGCCGTTTTCATAATGTTTCTTGTGTGTGTAGCAAATCAGCAGCCTCTTTTCAGCGATCCCAAAAAGCTTAAAAGCTAATCTGCGCACAAACATTGCGTGTGAAGAGAATAAGAAATGAAAAATGAAACAATATATATATATATATATATATATATATATATAAAAAGAATAAATAAAGATCGACACAAGGTTGAAAAAAGAAGGGAGAAGAAAAGGAAGAAGGAAACGAAGGAATGAATTGAAGAAAAAGAAAACCTCGTCGTCGTCGTCGTCACCGTGGCGTTTTTGATGCATAAAGGACTGTGTCGGTGGCATTGGGGACCAAATAATGAATATGAGTTTTAAATTGAGAATTAAAGATAAAAAGAAAAGGAGAGAGAGAGAGAGAGAGAGAGAAAGAGAGAGAGAGAAAAGAGAGAGAGAGAGAGAGAAAGAGAAAGAGTGGAGAGAGAGTGGGGGAAAGGGAGAGAGAGAGGGGGTAGAGGGAGAGAGTGGGAGAGAGAGTGTGTGAGGGGGAGATAGAGAGAGGGGAAAGGGAGGGAAAGAGTGGAGAGAGAAATAGAGAGAGAGAGGAAGAGGGAGAGGAGAGAGAGAGAGAGAGGGGGAGTGAGTGAGAGAAAGATATACATATATATATTTATATATATATGTATGTGTGTGTGTGTGTGTAAAGAGGGAAAGTTGTTTAAGAACAAAAAGGTTAATATAAAAGAAGATACATAAAATAAAAGCAAGAGAGAGAGAGAGAGAGAGAGAGAGAGAGAGAGAGAGAGAGAGAGAGACAGACAGACAGACAGACAGACAGACAGTATATGAGTGTGAGAGTGATACCAAATGTAGTTGGTGCACTTGGAACAGACCCTAAAAGTTTAGAAAACAGACGAGAGGGACTAGAGATCAGAGGAATTATTGAGACCATCCAGACAAAAGCATTGTTGAGATCGGCTAGAATACTCAGAAGAGCCCTTGAGACCTGAGAAGGACTTGTCTCTTAGACTCTAGTGAAAGACCATCAGCTAACGCTGGTTTGAAATAATAATAATAATAATCTGAAATAATAATAATAATAATAATAATAATAATAATAATTAATAATAATAATAATGGCAGTTAGTAAATTGAAAAAACAACAACAAAAAGCAAAAACAAACTGGAATATGAGGGTGAATGTGATACCAAATGTAGTTGGGGCTCTTGGTACGGTCCTCAAAAGTTTAGAAAAGAGACTAGAGGAACTGGATGTCAGAGAAAGAATTGAGATCATCCAGCATTGTTGAAATCGGCTAGAATACTCAGAACAGTGCAGGAGACCTGAAGAGACTTGTTGTTACCCAGACTCCAGTGAAAAACTGCCAGTTAACGCTAACGCTACTGTGAAAAACCCACAAGTATTGAAATGATGATAATAATACTAATACTAATACAACTACTACTACTACTACTACTAATAATAATAATATGTGAATTTGAGATATAGACAGATCACCTTATCCCAACCAGAAGACCAGGCCTAGGGAACTGGTGGGCTAGGATAAAAATGAAGGAAAGCGAAATACTTGGACCATGTCATAGAACTGAAAAAACCCAAACAAACTGAGGCTGGTTGGATTTTACGGCATGTCAACCCTTGTTGGGTTATTTTATGCCGAAGACGTTTTGTTTTATTCATTCTGTTTTTGTGTTCTTAATTGTACTTGCGCATTATTTGAAATGAACTTAATTGTTATTAAGAACACATTTTATAATATTTTTGTGTTAAAACATGCAGTTGTATTGATTCGAACAAATTTGTATTTTCAGTGTAGATTTACGGTGAAATAAAAATGGCCGACCAAAACATACGGCTTTCTCCAGGTGAAACAAACAAGGGGAGGTTACTCTCATTTATGTTAACTCTCATTTATATTACCAACAAAAGTATAATAGAAAGAACGTCATACCCATAATAATAATAATAATAATAATAATAATAATAATAATAAAATCTATTAATAATGGAGATTCGCTTCCGGTTTTTGTCTGTAACAAAAACTACGTCACTTACGTCACATTTACCCCAAATCGTCATAACATAGAATAAATACACTCAAAATTTGAACATGCAACATTAGACAGTCCTCATTGTTTTTTAAAACAAGTTTAAAAATACATGACTGGTATTATATATCTATTATATAGTTGTTTTATTTTAATACATATTTAAAGTTTACATTTCAAATTGTTTTATTTTTAATCCTTAATGAATTTGATGATTTTACTTACTTAGGGTACAAACTCGCTGACATTGAATTTTTTTTACTCCCACCCCTCAGGCAATGTGTTTCAAAAATCTATTTTTACATCGCCCGGAGGGTGTTTTTTTTTTCTTTTGTACTAGTAAAACACTTTAATAATAATAATAATATATAATAATATAATAATAAAATAGAATTTGAAAAAGTTGTGAAGAGAAGAAGAAGAAGAAGAAGAAGAAGAAGAAAGTTGATGGATGAAAAAGTAGAAGTAGAAGAAGAAGAAGAGAATTGTGGGAAAAGAAGAAGAAGTAGCAGCAAGCAGCAGCAGCAGAGAAGGAAGAAGGAAGAAGAAGAAGAAGAAGAAGAAGATGATGATGAAAAAGTAGAAGTAAGAAGAAGTAAGAAGAAGAAGTAGCAGCAGCAGCAGCAGCAGCCGAAGAAGAAGGAAGAAGAAAAGAGAGAAGAAAGAAGAGAAGAAGAAAAGAAGGAATTTGATGATGAAAAAGTAGAAGTAGAAGAAGAAGAAAGAAGAAGAAAGCGAAAAAAGAAGAAGAGAAAAAGTAGTAAAAGCAAGCAAGCAGAGAAGTAGAAGAAGAAGAAGAAGAAGAAGAAGAGAAGAAGAAGAAAAGAAGAAGAAGAAGAAGAATGGGAAAAGAAGAAGAAGAGCAGAGAGAAGAAGAAGAAGAAGAAGAAGAAGCAGAAGTGATGAGAAGAAGAAGGAATAGAGAGTAAGAGAGAAGAGAAGAAGAAGAAAGAAGAAGAAGAGAAGAAGAAGAAGAAGAAGAAAGAAGAAGAAAAGAAAGAAAGAAGAAGAAGTAAAGAAAGGAAGAAGAAGCAAGAAGAAAAAAGAAAGAAGAAGAAGAAAAAAGAAGAAGAAGAGCAAAAGAAAGTAGAAGAAGAAGAAGAGAAGAAGAAAAAGAAGAAGAAGAAAGAAGAAGAAGAAAGAAGAAGAAGAAAAGAAGAAGAGAAAGAAGAAGAGAAGAAGAAGAAGAAGAGAAGAGAGAGAAGAAAAGAAAGAAAAAGAAGAAAAGAAGTGAAGAGAAGAAGGCGAAGAAGAAGAAGAAGAAGAAGAAGAATTAGAGAAGAAGAAGAAGAAGAAGAAGAAGAAGAAAGAGAGAGAAGAAGAAGAAGGAATGTAGAAGAAGAAGAAGAAGAAAAGAAGAAGAAGAAGAAGAAGAAGAAGAAAGAAGAAGAGAGAAGAAGAAGAAGAAGAAGAAAGAAGAAGAGCGAAGAAGTAAGAAGAATGTAAGAGAAGAAGAAGAAGAAGAAGAAGAAGAAGAAGAAGAAGAGAAGAAAGAAGAAGGAAGAAGAAAAGGAAAGTGATACTATATACAAAGATCAAAGAATGATTTGGCGGCGCGATGGCGGTGGCGTAGGAGGGGAGGAGGAGGAGACGTCGGTAATGTTTAGGAATAAAAGAAATGCGGGAAATAGTCGAAAATAACACCGATCATTCATCTGTTTCATTCAGTTATTGTTGTTCATTTTGTTGTTGCCCTTTTTTTAAATTTAAATTCATTCGTTTCCATCGAAATAAAAAAAAAAGGGAAACATACATCAAGAGTTTTTAACCGTAAGTAAACAAACAACTAAATGATTGTGGGATTCAATACAAAGATGAACACCAAGTGGTTTCTTTTTTTTAGGTCGTCTTTTGAGATGAAATAAGGGAAGAATCTTTGATGGAAAACGAAAAGAAAGTTAAAAAGAAATCACCCCCCCCCCCACACACACCACACAGAAAAAAAGAAAGAAAAAGAAAAAAAGAAAATGGGGGAATCGAAAAGAAAGTTAAAAAGAAATAATTAGTAAAAAACTTTATGTTCACAACTGTCACCCCCCCCCCCCGTAAAAATAAAACAAAATAAAAAAAACCCTAAAAAATCGAATTCACAAAGAAGTTCCGCATGACCCCACCCCTATAAAGACAATAAACAAAAACAACAAAAATACAGGTAGATAATTTCCATCTATTTTTTCTTTCTCTCTTTCTTTCTTTCTTTCTTTCTTTCTTTCCTTCTTTCTTTCTTTCTTTCTTTCTTTCCTTTCTTTTTTTCTTTCTCTCTATCATTCTTTCTTCTACCGTTGTTTCTTTCGTACTTTCTTTCTATCTTTCTATCTTTCTTTCTCTCTTTCATAGTTTCTTCTTCTCTTTCTTTAATACCTTCTTTTCATCTTTCTTTCTTTCTCTCTATCGTTGTTTCTTTCTATCTTCATTTCTTTCACATTTTTTCTTTCATTCTTTCTTTCTATCATTCTTTTTTCATACTTTCTTTCTTTCATACTTTCTTTCAATTTTTCTTTCTTTCATACTTTATTTCTCTCATACTTTCTTTCTATCATTCTTTTTTCATACTTTATTTCTTTGATTCTTTCGTTAAAATAACCATAGACGGATTGATATGCTATTAAAATCAATCAATCAACCAATCTAGATTGATATCCCACTGGCGTTATCTTCGAAATCACATTATATATTTACTAACCCTTTCACACAAGTAGGATGTGACACGAGGTCAATTTTTAAGCGGAGTTTAACAGGTTCAGAGTTTTTCCTTCTCCTAGATTATTTACCTAACCAAGGTTAAAGAACCCAGGGTGCTCTACTACTTACACATAGCTAGAGTGAGAATAGTTGTATTCATATCTTTCCCGCGTGTATTAGCGCTATGTGAAATGCAAACAGCCTCGTCCAGAATTTGGACCCGTCTCGTCGTGTACATTTCCTATGACGATAACCATTGCACTAGAACGCTTCCTTTGAAATCGCATTATACCCGAAAACTTTGATTATAACCATCCTCCAAAATAAACAAATAAATCTATATATATATAAATGGCAGTTTGTGTGTATGTATGTCCGGAGGAAACTATGAAAATAAAACAATTAACGACGAAGTAAATATATATACACATTCACTATCATCAGATCTTGATTTTTGAGCAAAAAAAAATGAAGATTTGATTTATATTCGTGAAGATAATTAACAAATAAAATTTAAATGATAACAGCATGGAATTTTTTTTTTTTGCATTTAATATATTAAATAGTAGACAATTTTTCTTTTCAGAGTAGCTAGATCAATGCAATGTCTTTTCTACATAGGGATTTTTATGGGGCATCCTGTGAGGATCAAACTCGCGATTTGACAATAATGGATCTGCGAGACTACCTCTCTTTTATCTCCCCCCCAACCCCGCTCAACCCAGGCGACGCCGGGTAGCTATTTCTAATAAATAAATAAAGCATAAAATTAGCAATAATCGAAACTTCTCTACAACCTTGCCGATGCCATTGTCATAAATAACACACTAACATCGGCGTGGGTCATTTAGTACCAAATTTTTATTTCTTTTTTTTTTTTAAAGCATTGACATGTATATAGCAAACGCGTTGATCTTTTCGTTACTATGTTACAAGCTTTTTAGAAATAGATAAGAATTGTATTTCTGATTGAGTTTGTTTTGAAAAAGAAGAAAAAAAGGGGTCAATAGTTGAGGTCACACAAAAAAAGGGGGATAGAGTGAGGAAATTGAAAATTTTTCAACCGTATATAAGCTTGTTTCTTTGTGGATCGTTACCTGTTTGTCTTTCCGTATCATCTGAGCAGATAACGTCAACACGACTTACTGACTTAGGGACACAGGTCTCCCTTTTTTTTCTTTTTGTGTTTGTAATAATCTATTTCCTTATTCTTTCTTTCTCTTCTTCTTTTTGTTGCTAATTGCATCTAAGAAGGAAATTAACGTTAGAAAGAGTGCCCGTGGAGTGGTGGTTAATGCGCTGAACTGCCATATCGTAGAAAGCGAGTTCGAGCTCCAGTCGCGTTCTTACGTTCACTTTCGGACTAATTGCATATAAGAAGGAAATTATCATTAGAAAGAGTGCCCGTGGAGTTGTGGCTAATGTGCTGGACTAAGACATCGTAGTAAGCGAGTTCGAGCTCCAGTCGCGCACTTGCGTTCACTTTCGGACTAATTGCATATAAGAAGGAAATTAACGTTAGAAAGAGTGCCCGTGGGGTGGTGGCTAATGTGCTGAACTGCGACATCGTAGTAAGCGAGTTCGAATTCCAGTCGCGCACTTTGCGTTCACTTTCGGACTAAGTGCATACAAGAAGGAAATTAACGTTAAGAAAGAGTGCCCGTGGAGTGGTGGCTAATGTGCTGAACTGCGACATCGTAGTAAGTGAGTTCGAGCTCCAGTCGCGCTCTTACGTTCACTTTCGGACTAATTGCATATAAGAAGGAAATTATCATTAGAAAGAATGCCCGTGGAGTGGTGGCTAATGTGCTGAACTGCGATATCGTAGAAAGCGAGTTCGAGCTCCAGTCGCGCTCTTACGTTCACTTTCGGACTAATTGCATATAAGAATGAAATTAACGTTAGAAAGAGTGCCCGTGGAGTGGTGGCTAATGTGTTGAACTGCGACATCGTAGTAAGCGAGTTCGAACTCCAGTCGCGCTCTTACGTTCACTTTCGGACTAATAAAGTAAAGTAAAGTCGTCGGGGTGGCCTAAAGTCGGTATCAGCCAATCAGCGAGGGAGTCTATCTCCTTTTCACTAGCGCTAGACCAAGGAGATTGTTATTTTTTACGTCTGATGTGGTGCGCCGCACCTACCATCAGCTCCTTACTTTAATGCACAAATCCCTGTGCCACTTATACGCTGAGTTGGTGAGGGCCGGTATCGAACTATGAACCTTCCGGTTTCTAGCCGAACGCTCCTTGGGAAAAGTTATGAAACCCCTCATCTCCCCAGATGAGGGTTAAACAGTACCACTGCTGTTCTTCTTCAAGGCGAGAACAGAGACGTAGTAAACAAGTTCGAATTCCAGTCAGGCGGTTTTTATTTGGTTAGGAGAAAAGAAGACGAGAAGAAACGAAGACATTTTTCTTCTGCTAAGATAGTGGTTCTCAAAAGCCAGCGGATACCTTACGGATGAGGAGGAAAGACTAAAAGACAATCAAAGATTTAGAAACAGTTTCAAAACATTCATATACCATAATAAATTATTTAAAAATTCCATGATTGGGCCTTTTTGCTGAAGGTAGAACAACGTCTCCCCACAAAATATATATTTTGGCGATACTGGACAATACCGATGTCCTACCACGTCCTTAAGCATCATGGCTCACCACCAACGGCCAAAAGGTGACCCCATTGGGGCAATTTTACCTGTGTGCAGAGGTGCAGTCGGGGTATTGTACACCCTCAGCCGACAGCGCGTTTGTAAATACATAGAGAAAGATAACTATCCGATCTCATTGTCATAGATCTTTTGGTCTGTCCTCTTTGATTGAGTGCACGTTGTCTTCACATATTAAAAAAGAAAACTCCCACTTTTACTATCATCATCTCGAGAAAGGTTACCCATTTGATTTTCGCTTAGCCCATGAGATCTCCAAAAATTGATCCGGAAAAAAATGGGTTTTCAAATTGACTGTTACCGAATGTTTGCTTTATTACTCTCGGCTCTATCCAAGCCCTTCACATCTGATCGTTAAAAAGCCATGAAAAAGAGTAGGCGCCCTGGGCGTGGTGACATCTTCCAATCCCAAGGGCCCACTTAATGTGCTCCAACTCTTTAAAACAAAAAAAGGGATGTAGTAAAAGGTACATTGTGTCAGCAAATGTTACAATTTATGAGAAATCATAAACTGTGAAGGTAACTGAAAGTTAGTTTTAAGTTAAGTTGGTTAGATTCAAAAGCGGAGGTGGGTAATTTTCCATAACCGTTGGCGATTGTGATTGACATTTTGGATGACCCCAACTGACCTCCTATACAGACACGTGAGAATAGTTCCTAGTTTAGTTTAGCAGATGCGACCCATCTTTCGAAGGAGAAAGATGTGATTGTTGGCTCTCCTGGGGTCCATCTCTTCCCACAGAGGAATTATGGGCTAAGAAAATTTTCATTTATAAAAAGGTTGACGCTCGGTCGTAATACATTTCTTTGCGCGAATTTTTGTGGCTTGACAAACACTGAACACTTTTTAAAGAAATTTTCTCCTGATAATGACCTAAAGTCAAAACTATTTGAGAAGAATAAAAAAATAATTAACATAAAAGAAGTATTCATGTTTCTCTTATTCATTTTTGTTCACCTCACACACACACACACACACACACACACATATATATAATATATATATATATATATATATATATATATATATATACAAATGTACAGAGAAGCACATCCCATACGTTGAAAGCACCGATTCCCACTAGATTACCGAAGTTAAGCAGTGATGAGCCAATTCAATATTTAGATAGGTGACCATCTAAGGAACATCAGGTATTGTTAGTTACCACATATCAAAATGACTTGATTAGGCATTAAATGACCCAAAAAGGGTTGACATGCCGTAAACAACTCAACCAACCCACAATACCACATAAACAAATGTTTGCACATAGATAATTTCAAATTGTTTTGCTCGTCAAAAGAATCTTTTCTTTTTTTCGTGTGCAGGAGGAGATCTAAAAATATGAATCCAAATTATAGTCACAAGTAAATAGCTAAGAGTAGATTAAGATAAATGCATAAGTTGATAAGATATTTACAAGAAAATATAAACACACACAAAATGCCGCCCTGTCGGATGGGGCATTAGAATGCACCGACTGCACCTCTGCAGAGGGGTAAGACTCCCACAATGGGGCCATCTGTTGGACGTGGGTGGCGACCCGTGATGCTTAAGGATAGAACCCAGGGGGTTGAGCAGTCCATGAATTGCAATACTCCACTTTGGCCCTTTTTTAGGCTAGACGGGCAGTCGGAGAAGCCCTCTCCGATCAACCGGCTGGTCACGTCAAGCCCTAGCACATACGATTGTTCTGAGCCTATTGTCCTTATGGCAAGCTACAGTCCTTTTTTATCGTATGGGTGTTAGACGGTGGTGGCTGAGGGTCTACATGTCCTGGGAATAACGTTAAACTCTATCCGATGATAAGGTTCCAGTTCTGGAGGTTTGGGGAATGTGGAGTAGCCCTTCATAACCATTGCTCCCTGGTTCACTCCGACCCGGAGTGGTAGTACCTGTTAGGGTCCCTTCTGTGGTTTAAATAGATAAACTTAAGAATGAATTTATTTCAAAACTTTGTCGGCATTAAATGACCCACTGAGGTTGATATGCCGTAAAACAAACCAAACCAAACCAAACACAAAAAATGTTCCATTTTAACGCACAATGACGCTATTCCCTAAACCCTATGCATAAAATAATCGCAGACAGGTTGACATTGCATGAAAATTAATCAACCAATCAGATGACAATCAATCAACCAATCAGATGACTCGATCAATCAACCAATCAAATGACTCAATTTCCAACAGACTTATTGCTTTTGATATAACAGCCGGCGTTAATTGGTTTAATTATATGCAGATGAGCAATGGATCAAATAGTCATTCGGTCATTCAATCTTGTCATTCAATTTAATGTTACAGAAATTAGAGCTCATTCTGCCATCACGAAACAGAGATCAACGCATCGGAGATCAACGGATCGGAGATCAACGCATCGGGGATCAAACCCAATGGTGTATTATGGTTTTGCTTGTGGGAAAAAATCAATCAGACCGAATCGAATATGAAGAGATTCGATTAATAAGCTTAATTTTTACGATGAATCCGATTTTGATAGTTTCTTCCAGTTTTATTCACTGATACTAAATTACATTAAAACACTCGTTGAGGTGAAGGGAGTTCACATGCCAAGTTACATCAAGATTGGTCCATTAATCAAAGGTGTCCATAGGTTTGTTTTGTTTTGTTTTACGGTATATCAAACACAGTGTGTCATTTAATGCCGGTAAATTCTTATGGATTCGTAAAGATAGTTTGGAAGACATTTTTTAAAACTCAATTTTTGTCATTGAACAGATGGACTTGCCACTTTTAATACAGAGTGATGGAGGGATGTTTTAAAATTTTATTTCCACGTCTGAGGATTGTGTAATACACATGAAACTTGAGTAATGGTAATGTAGAGACCATAACTATATATATATATATATATATATATATATATATATATATATATATTATATGTATGTGTGTGTGTGTGTGTGTGTGTGTATACCAACCCCGCTGCATGAGCAGAATGTGACACAAAGTCAATTTTATAAGCGGAATTTAACAGGTTTGAATTCAGAGTTTTCCTTCTACTAGACCGGTTGCCTAACCAAGGTTAAAGAGCCCAGTCTACTATTTATTCATAGCTGGAGGGAGAGTAGGATGCATACCTTTCCCAAGAATATTAGCATTACCATATCCAGGATTTGAACTCGGGGCGACAAGTCCATGTCCATGACTTTAACCATTACACACACATACACACACACACACACACACTATATTATATATATATATATATATTATATATTATATATATATATATATATAATTATATATATAGTATGGTGTGTGTGCGCGCACGCGCCTGTGAGCAGGTGTATTTAACAAAAGTGGAAGAGAATTTGAAAAAAAAGTAAAAAGAAAAAATCAGTGTGAAACGCGAAGATCATACCAATGAGACCTGGTGTAAAATTGATACTGAGGAAACAAAGAAATGCCAAAATAAATTTATATTTGTATCTAGACATCCATTCATTCATTTATTTATTTATAAAATTCCGTATATGTAAAATTGTTTTTTTGTTTCATCTTATGACATATCAACCTCGGTGGTTAATTTAATGCCGACAAAGTTTTGGATTCGTAGCCATACTTAGGTAGAAAACACACACACACACACACACACACACACACACACACACACACACACACATATATATATATATATATATATATATATATATAATATATAATATATATATATATATATATATATATATATATATATATTAGTAAATGAAGAAAAACTCTAAACTTGCTTCATTACAATAATTTATTTCAACCGTATTAATACGGCATCTTCAGGTAAATACAAGAATATGACTCTTACGGGTAAGAGTCATGTTCTTGTGATTACCTGAAGATGCCGTATTAATACGGTTGAATAAATTATTGTAATGAAGCAAGTTTAGAGTTTTTCTTCATTTACTAAATATCTTGCTCTGTCCTTTTACTCACTGGTATTAGGCACATTGAGCTCTCCTTATGGTCTACCTGCATCAGCTTGGTTAAACCCACACATGGAAAGACCCTAACTACGGGAAAAAAAACTATACACACACACAATATATATATATATATAAATATATATATTATATATATGTATATATATAATATTCAAACTATTGTTCAATTACTCATATTTTTTAGTAAAATCTCCACTTCTTTTTGGAAATGTAAAAATCCTAGATGGTCTTATTTTCGTGAAAAGTTCTTCAAACTACTTGCTTGGTAATATTTTGTTTGCAATAGATAAAAGTCTACACACTGTACATACTCTTTTTTTATGACATTTTATCTCTATACATATATCGTCAGATTCATTTCCTTACAGTTAACTAATACACTCTAGCTTGTAGAGCATATATGTAAAATATATACGTAAATCTTTATATGTACGTTTGAGTTCTCAATTTTGGTTGAATCTGTCAAGGAAACAATTGATATCATCCACTTATTAAAACAGTTAAAATCCCCTTCCCATTCTGAAACTGAAGACAGCCTAATGGTTAAGGTGCCGAACTGACACCCAACCGACCGGAGTTCAATTAGGCTGTAGGTAGCTTACAAAATGTCTAGCCACACTGAGGAGACTTGATAAGTCGAAACACGTGTCTGTGGATGACCCTATATATATATATATGTGTGTGTGTGTGAGTGTGTGTGTGAGTGTGTGTGTGTGTGCTTTATTAGGACAATGAGAAATGTTTTTATAGATTTTAAATATACGCAAATATTTACATGTACGTTTGAGTTCTCAATTTTGGTTGAATCCTATCAAGGAAACAATTGATATCATCCACTTATTTATCTATATAAGTTTCATGCGTACTTGGAATCATCAGACGGTCAAAATTATAAGAAAAAACAAACGGTGGCCTGTTTTGACCGTCTGATGATTGCAAGTACACATGAAATGGGTTATTGTATCCATAATATTTAATATTTGATTGTAAACCTGCTCTGCTATTTTTTGCATTGAGCACCTTCATATGCTAATACTTTACACGTTCATTTTCCATTATATATACTAGTACAAAATTAAAAAAACACCCTCCGGGCGATGTAAAAATAGATTTTTGAAACATATTGCCTGAGGGGTAGGAGTAAAAAATTCAATGTCAGCGAGTTTGTAACCTAAGTAAGTAAAATCATCAAATTCATTAAAGGATTAAAAAATAAAACAATTTGAAATGTAAACTTTAAATCTGTATTAAAATAAAACAAACTATATATAGATATATAATACCAGTCATGTATTTATTAAAACTTGTTTTAAAAAACAATGCGGACTGTCTAATGTTGCATGTTCAAATTTTGAGTGTATTTATTCTATATTATGACGATTGTGGGTAATGTGACGTGAGCAGTGACGTAATTTTTGTTACAGATAAAAACCGGAAGCGAATCTCCATTATTAATACTAGCAAATACATGCACCCTCCGGGTGCAAGTATTTAAGTTTTAATGTAATAAAATATATTTAAATTGGAAGGGCTAATGAAACTTAATAAGAATGCAGATAAAAGATTTGAAACTTAGTCTTCCATCACTCCCGTCTCTCATGACTAATTTTTCCTAATTTAACTATTTAGTTAAGATAGGAAGTAAGAATAAAATTACAGTTATTCCTTCTTGTTAAAAGATTTCTTTTAAGATTTATTGAAGAGATTTTTGCTCGTATTCATTGAGAAAAAACAAAACAATTAGAAATCAATAATACCAAGGACATATTTATTAAAATCAAATATTTATTATCAATATGCAAATTAGCCTTCCCGTTGACACTGTACACCGCTATTTTGTTGTATATATAAATACAATTGCATGTTATTAGTATGTATATGTGGCTAACAGTATTAATAATGTGTAACAATTTTATTAATAATTGATGTTTAAATAAAAAATAAAATCATGTAGAATGTGATGCAAATAACTAAGGGAATTGTGACTTTAGTAGTAATATAGTTTCGGTTACAGACAGAAAAACACACAATCTCCATTATAATAAGATATATATATATTATATATATATATATATATATATTGTGTGTGTGTGTGTGTTTTATTAGGACAATGAGAAATATTTTTATAGATTTTTAAAAGTGCATTCAATATTTCTGATCCAATGATCCTTTATATAAGTATTGCAACTATTCCGAAATGTGAACTAATGAGCAAGGAAATATCTTTTTCAAAGAGAACTATTACCCAATTACAATAGATACAGTAATGAATGTTAATCATTAGATTAATTCTTTAGAAAGAAAACGTTTAATTTGATTGGCACAAAATTGCAATTAACAAAACAAACAAACCCTATGATCATTCGTTGAATACATTTATTTTTGTGTGTGTGAAGTGCATAGTGAATTTATTTTTTTCCCCCCGATGGATCAAATTATTCATCAAGGAAAATGAATCACCCGAAGATCAAATCATCAGAACCTGTAGTTGTTTGTATCAATTGCGTTAATGTGAAGGCTCCCGATTACGACATTAAGGCTCCCGAGTTCGACAAGGGGGTTGCTGAGTTCGTCAGGGTGATTCCCGAGTTTGACTAGAAACATCCAAAGAAGGACGGGGACTATATCGGCCGAAACATCATGTATATAACAATAAAGATGAAGACAACAGTCTGAAAAATCTAAAATAACCAAATTATCTTGAAAATTACGACAAGTAATTACTATGAATAATTTTTAATATTTCGGACTGTTGTCCTCATCTTTATTTATTTATTAAACACAACGTTCCAGACACAGTAACCTCGGGCTATGTTCAGATGTTTTTTAAACCTTAAAAAAGTCATATTCAGACGAATTCACAAGTATATATATATATATATATATATATATATATATATATATATGGGAGAATATGTGCTTAATTGAAGTTGAACCTAATTTTTTGAAAGTTAATTCATTAATAATTAATTAGGCGGGATTTAAATATTTTAATGTAAGGCTAAACAAATCGAGAAAAATCAATCTTTGTATGTACATTTCGGCCTATTAGGCCTCATCAGCAGAGCTATAGATACGAAGACCGGCCCGTGTGTCATTCGAAACCTGTCAGTCAAATTAACAAGCAAGCGTCTTACCTCCACACCAAACGGATATCGCAGGTTTTTCTTTGCTTTGTTAAGTAGTAGTAGTATTTATATTCCTCTTAAGTGACTTCACACGAACTTACGAGAAGTAAACAAACATATGGCTATTTTCAGCCGACAATATTTGGGAGAATATGTGCTTAATTGAAGTCGATATATATATATCGCGTATAGGCGAGAAATATCTAATTGAAATAATTATCTGAAATTAATATATTCACCGAAATTTTAATATAAGATCGTATAAAAACTGCCAATAACCAGGCGCCTTTGAATCGATGTCCACACTACCTAGACTTATATATAGGTATATATGAATATGTATACTGTAGTCTCCAATATCCATAGATATAGAGTGCTCAATCGCTTCTACTGTATTCATAAAAATTAGAATTTGGCCTTTAAGCAACACCAGATAATCAGGATTTACATTTTTGCGTTTCATCTCGGACAATTTGCACGGTCTCATTTTTAACCAGAGTATGTTGCAAAATGACGGTTGTACAAGTAAGGAATATGAGTATTAACATATAAATTATTTGTGTCTTATATATCACTAAGAAATAAAGGTTAATATTATTGTTTTATTCTCCCGCGTATTAAAATTAATCCTATGAATGATTTTTTTATACCGAAACAATTAAAATATAAATAAAATAGGTGTGATATTTTTATTTGCGTTCTTATTTAATTTCGTTAGTCTTTCTAATTTAATATATTTCGTTTGAGGAAAACTTAAATACTTACGCCCCTGTGGAGGGCAAATATTCTTGCTCGTAAGATAATAATCGACTGATTGACTATAGCAAAGAAATACGACACAGATAAGCAGGTGGAAGAGAGAGAGAGAGACGAGAGGGAGAGAGAGAGAGAGAGAGAGGAGAGAGAGAGAGAGAGAGAGGGGTGGTGGTGGGTGGGTGGTAGAGATAAAGTAAAGACCTTAGGAACTAAGATTTCCAGGCTAATGATCTATAAAGCATGTTATGGGTCAGAGGTACAGATTGAGGTGCAGGCTTGAGTGGGCAGCGTATTGATAGAGGGCCGTTCGTTGCCAAGGTGATACCGATTCTCCATAGTATTAAAGGAGCATTTTGGAACGCTCATAAACTGTACACTGTAAGTGAATGTACACAAAAAAGAAAAGGGTGAAGAAGAAGAAGAAGAAAAGAAGAAGAAAAAAGTCTTGTGTATGAGAAAGACGTACCCATATGTTTTTGGAGTGCTTGCGGCAAACAACAGGCAGCATTATTGCGCGCTAAAAGCCCACACCGTGCGTTGAGTTGTCGTTGAAAGTAAGCAAAAAAAAAAAAAAAAAAAAAAGAAAAAAAAAAAGAAAAAGAAAAGAAAAAAAAAAGGATCGGTGGGGGTATTGACCTCATAATAAGTGAATTACACTAATAATAATAATAATAATAATAATAATAATAATAATAAAAAATTAGGAGAAAAAAGAAAGAAAGAAAAAGAAAGGGGAATTGACTCCTAGTGATGGGGTGAGGAAAATTCGGCTAGAAGAAGAAGAAGAAAAAGAAAAAGAAGAAGAAGAAGAATGTAGAGAGGAAGAAAAAGAAGAAGAAGAAGAAGAAGAATGTAGAGAGGAAGAAGAAGAAGAAGAAGAAGAAGAAGAAGAAGAATGTAGCGAGGAAGAAGAAGAAGAAGAAGAAGAAGAAGAAGAAGAAGAAAAAAAAAAGAAGAAGAAGAAGAAGAAGAATGTAGCGAAGAAGAAGAAGAAGAAGAAGAAGAAGAAGAAGAAGAAGAATGTAGCAAGAAAGGAGAAGAAGAAGAAGAAGAAGAAGAAGAAGAAGAAGAAGAAGAAGAATGTAGCGAAGAAGAAGAAGAAGAAGAAGAATCTAGCGAGGAAGAAAAAGAAGAGAAAAAAGAAAAAGAAAAAAGGAAAAATGTATCGAAGAAGAAGAAGAAGAAGAAGAAGAAGAAGAAGAAGAAAGAATGTAGCGAGAAGAAGAAGAAGAAAGAAGAAGAAGAAGAAGAATGTAGCGAAGAAGAGAAGAAGAAGAAGAAGAAGAAGAAGAATGTAGCGAGGAAGAAGAAGAAGAAGAATGTAGCGAAGAAGAAGAAGAAGAGAAGAAGAAGAAGAAGAAGAATGTAGAAGAAAAGAAGAAAAGAGAAGAAGAGAGAAGAAAAAAGAAGAAGAAGAAGAAGAAGAAGAAGAAGAAGAAAGCAAAGAAGAAGAAGAAAGAAGGAAGAAGAAGAAGAAGAAGAAGAAGAAGAAGAAGAAAAAGAAGAATCTAGCGAGGAAGAAGAAGAAGAAAAAGAAAAAGAAAAAATGTATAGTAGAAGAAGAAGAAGAAGAAGAAGAAGAAGAAGAAGAAGGAGAAGAAGAAGACTGTAGGGAGGAGATAAGTGGACTTCACCCGAGCAGGTGGATGACACTCATAGCGGGTAGAAAGTATCTGTCCCCTTTTCCAGGGTAGAAAATCAGACGCTGAAGTAGGGAACCTTGTTGTTGAGTAGGGTTTAGCAAACTAGTTCTGTAGACAATCACAATCATACCGAGTTCGAATCTCCCTGACGCCGCGACAATTTTTCCTTGTTTCGTTTCAGCGTTGAACGATGCTGCATTCTTCTAATTTTCATTTTTAAATTGCACAGGATTATATTGCCAGGGTAAATAGAGGCGCGTGGTGTAATGGTTAGAGTCGTAGGAAATGGAATCGTCGACCCGATTTCAATTCCTGGACGAAGCCGTTTGCATTTCACATAGCGCTAATACCCATAGGAAAGGTATGAATCTAATTCTCCCTCCAGCTATGGGCAAATATCAGGGCAGACTGGGCTATTTAACTATCGCTAGGTAATCAGTCTAGGAGAAGGAAAACTCTGAATTCAAACCTGTTAAACTCCGCTTGAGAAATTGACTTTGTGTCACATCCTGCTCGTGCGGAGGGGTTGGTAAATATATATATTGCAAAGGTAGTAAGTATTTACTGACATGTCAGTCGAATACAATGATCATTATAGTGGAGAATCACGCACAAACCGAAGCTTATACGTGGCTAGTGTTTAAAAATTGCGTGTACCCCTTCGGAATTCCTCTTTTGAAGCGCCTCAGGCACTAGGCAATGACTTGATTCAGAACTCTTCTGAGTATTCTAGCCGATCTTAACAATGCTGTTGTTGGAATAATCTATCTCTGATTTCCAATTAATCCAGACTTTTCTCCAAACCCTTGGAGACCGTCTAAAAATTTAAAAAAAAGTAATTTCGTCGGGGTGCTCTAAAGTCAGTATCAGCCAGACAGCGAAGGAGTCTATCCCCTTTTCACTAGTTCTTGACCCAGGAGATTGTTTGGGCGTCAGAGGCGGGGCTCCACTCCTACTATCAGCTCCTTACTTTACCGCACATATCCATGTGCTACTCAAAAGCTGATTTGGTGGGGACCGGTATCGAACTAGGAACATCGAGGTTCCCGACCGAACAATCTACTGACTGAGCTAAGCCGGTTCTCCTCTAGAAGGCACCAATTACAATTGATACGACGCTTCTGTGGAGATGACCTTCCGGGTCGCACAAAAATCAATATATTACCGGTCCAATGACCGAAGCCACTAGACATAGTACCTGAGGGCCAAGTAAGTATACCAAGGTTAGCATATATATATATATATATATATATATATATATATATATATATATATATATATATATATATATATATATATATATATATATCATCATATAGATAAGTAAGAATTATATATATATATATATATATATATATATATATATATATATTACTTTCGGTAGCTCTGTCGACTGGAGCTTTAGAATACACCGACTGCACCTCTGTAGAGGGGTAAGAACCCCTCCAATGGGACCATCTGTTGACTTCATGATGCTTAAGGACGGAATCCTGATGGATGAGCAGTCCATGACATGCAACACCATACTTTGGCCCTTACTTTGGCTAAACGGGTGGTTGGAGAGGCACCCTCCGATCAATCGGCTGGTCATGTCAAGCCCTAGTACCTATTGCCCTTATGGCAAGCCTCAACCCTTTTTATCATATGAGTACTAGAAGGCTGTGGATGAGGGTCGTAATGTCTTGGGTATGACATTAAAATCTAAGTGATGGCGAGGTTCAAGTTCTGTTCCCAGGTCAACTCTAGGCCGGAGTGGTAATACCTGTTAGGGTTCCGTCTATGGGTTAAATAGAAAATTTGTTTACAAAAAAATTGAGTTTAAAAAATGTTCTTCTAAACTATCGCTACGAATCTTTCAAAAGTTTGTTGGTATTAAATGACCCACCGAGGT
>CM042143.1:10163969-10183969 GCA_023376005.1 Doryteuthis pealeii | reverse complement strand
ACATTAGTGCATTTATTCATTCTTTTTGTTTTGTTTTGTTTTGTTTCTCTGTTTTACACTACCCCCTCCCCCTTTCACTTCGAATCTATCTTTGTTTTCTTCTTTTTTTCTCCTTTTCATTCTACATTATTCCCCCCCCTCGCGCTCTTTATGCAAACGCTAAATCGTCATCTAGTCAACCTTTCGAACTTCCCTAAAAACCCTGGAATGTCTGCGGGATCCAAAATCGTCAATATCCGCCCATGTTGAGGGTTGTGGGTTGTGGGTTGACGATGGTCATATGATCACATTAACTATCCTAAGATGTGTTAATGGTAATTTGAGAGACGATAACGGCGAAATTGGGTTTAGATTTCACCCACACAATAGCCAACACCTTCGTCTCTCGCGGTCAGAAGCCGAAACCCCCAGTAACAACGACTAACGATGAGGCGAAAATATTATCAAGTAATGAGATTCAGATTTAAAGGAATGCAGATGTATTTTTAAAGAAAATATGGCACCCCAGGCGGGGCCACCCATCATGGGGAAGGGATCCACTTTTTTTAAAACGTTTTTCTTTGACAGTTAATTATCAATCTCGTGGAGTCATATATATACTAGTGTAGGTCGATTTTCAACTTTTTTTTAATATGATTTTGTTATTTCTCTGAATGTTTGAGATGAGGCTTGAAGATTAGTATTATCTGTGTTATTCGGACTATTGTCCCCATCTTCATTGTTACTTGTACAACGTTTCGGCCGATATGCCCTCCGGCCTTCTTCAGGAATTTCTTGTCGGACTCGGGAACTTTCTGGAACCCGAGTTCAATCCTGAGTGAAGGCAGTTAGAAAAACAATTAACACAACTCCTACCCCAGCTATGGTTAGCGGAATGAGAACAGGATACCCCCGTGGACTAAATAAAGGGTTAGGTTCAAAGTTCCGTGATGGCTCCCGATACAAGAAAGTTCCCGAGTTCGAAAAGAAGGTTCCCGAGTTCGAAAAGAAGGTTCCCGAGTTCAAGAAGGTTCCCGAGTCCGACAAGAAATACCTGAAGAAGGCCGGAGGGCATATCGACCGAAACGTCGTACAAATAACAATGAAGACGGGGACAATAGTCCGAATAACGCAGATAATACTAATCATGATTTTGGTTTTGTTTTGTTTTACGGCATATCAACATCGGTGGGTCATTTAATGCCGATAAAGTTTTGAAATAAATCAATTCTTAATGGATAATACAATTTTGTTTATAAACTTATGTTTTCCTATTTAACCCATAGATGGGACCCTAACAGGTACTACCACTCCGGGTCAGAGTGGACCAGGGAGCAATGGTGATGAAGGGTGCTCCACATTCGCCCAAACCTCCAAAACTGGAACCTCACCACCAGCTAGAGTTTATCGTCATTCCCAGGACATGTAGACTCTCAGTCACCGCCTTCTAGCACCCATATGAGAAAAAGGGGTTGGGGAATATCATGATTCAACAAGGGAAAATTGGGTATTAGTATAATAAGTACTGATACCAAAATCTACATTTCAAACTTTCACCAATTTTTAAGCATTTAGTTTTAAAGATCGTCTAATATGAAGCCCCGCAAAAATCCTTGTTAGGGCCGGGTTAGCTCAGTCGGTAGAGCATTCGGCTAGAAATCACAAAGTTCCTAGTTCGATACCGGCCCACGCCAACTCAGCGTATGAGTAGCACAGGGGTCTGTGCGGTAAAGTTAGGAGCTGATGGTAGATGTGGTGCTTCACCTCAGATGTCAAAACAATCTCCTTGGCGTAGCGCTAATGAAAAGAGGATAGGCTCCCTCGCTGCCTTGCTGATACCGACTTTAGGCCACACAAGGTTTTTTTTTTTACATATGAAATTGCTTAGAAATCTCATAATTTCAACCCAGAAAATTTTATTAATTTATTTTGTTATGTCTAAGTTGTAACATAATGAGCATCAGTAAAATAAGGAAAATAATATTTTACATGTAATTTATTTTTAATACATTTTAAACAATTTTTTCAGGCAATTTTGCACAAATATATCTTAGACATGACCGCCAAAGATGACGTAAAATCCGTATTTTTAAAAAAAAAAAAAATTTTTTTCATTTGAAAATAAATTACATAAAATCAAGGAAGTATCCGATTTTAATGAAATTTTCAGTGTTGATTTATCAATGAATGAATTTTATTCTATTTCAAAAACTTTCTGATTTAATTAGATATTTCTGCTGTGGGAAATTAATACTTAAAATTCATTTAAAATATGAAGCGTCCAATTCTATGTTTCAAATTTCATATTTTTAGATTCTAAAAACATTTTATTCAAAAACTTGGTAAGTTTATTTCTGTGGAATTGTTAACGGTGGCAGTGCTTGAATGTTATGGGTGGAACATTTTATTTTGAGGTTGGGGGTAAAAGCATCGCCGCATTGACAGTAAGATCATTACCCTAACCCTTCCCCGCCCAAAAGGCAACTACTTGCAGCTCACAAAGTAGGTCGCCTTACCAATAAAGTGGTTGCTGGTAAACAAAATAGTTCTATTGTTTGACAAAAGCATCTAAAGAGATACTAATGAATCTGCCTATTTTCCTGACGGACAGTCACACCCACTGACTTCCTCATTATTGTTGAGAGAGAGAGAGAGAGAGAGAGAGAGAGAGAGAGAGAGAGAGAGAGAGAGAGAGAGAGAGAGAGAGAGAGAAAATTCTTTTCTAGATGAAATGTCTTTTAGGAATCGTATTCCATATTCTTATCTCTCTCTCTCACTCACTCTGTTCATATCTATCTATCTATCTATCTATCTATCTATTCCAGATATCTATCTATCTATCTATCTATCTATCTATCTGTTCCAGATATCTATCTGTTCATATCTATCTATATATCTGTCAATCTATCTATCTATCAATTTATTCCAGATATCTATCTATCTATCTATCTATCTATCTATCTATCTATCTATCTATCTATCTATTCCAGATATCTATTTATCTATCTATCTATTCCAGATATGTATCTGTTCATATCTATCTATCTATTTATCTATCTAACTATCTATTCCAGATATCTATCTATCTATCTATCTATCTATCTATCTATCTTTTTTCGTATCTATCTGTCCATGTCTGTCTAGCTATCCTTTTTCATGTCTGTTTTTGTTAATATCTATGTATCGATTTGTCTTCCTTTGTTCATATCTATCTATCTATCTATCTATCTATCTATCTATCTATACTTTTCATATATATATATATATATATATATATATATATATGAATTTAACATATGCTTTGCTCGTTGATGATGACCCGTCTACTAAGCGGTCGAAACAGATTCTGTCAGCAGATTATAATTACTAATTGTTTTTTCAAAATGTTAAATTCATTCTGTCGGATTAACTTCCATTTATTTACACATATATATATATGTGTGTATATATATATATATATATATATATATATATATATATATATATATATATTCCCCCATTGAGAATCAACGGTAGTCATATTGTCAGTTCGATGTTTGGGTTCAGTATTATTGTCGCGTTATTCGATACGGTGACTACAATAAGTGGTGTAATAATAATAATAATAATAATAATAATAACAACAACAACAACAACAAACTACAACAGCAACTACAACAACAACAACAACAACAATACATAGACAAATGAATAGATAAATACCACCTCTGGTGCAAGTGATTTTGATATCATACAGCTGGCATAAGAGCCAGCAGGTTTTTGAGGGAACAGGGAGACCGGTTGGTGTGACGGTAGGGGACAGAGAAAGATTGGGCGTGTGTAATTGTGCAAACATATTAAGGTTAATAAAAAAAAAAAATTCCACCTTCGGCTTCCAAAAAATCTCGACACACAATACATTCTCATCTTAAACACGTGGTCTATTGTTTGACTGCTAGCCACTCGTTAGTTGTCTATTACAAAATCGATTGGCGGTGGGGACTGTAAAATACACCAACTTCATCTCTGCAGAGGGGTAAGACCCCTAATATATATATATTTTTTTGGGGGGGAGAATATGTGCTTAATTGAAGTCATACCTAATTTTGAAAATTAACTAATTGATAATTAATGAATTAGGCGAGCATATCTGTTCAAATGTAAGGCGTAAACAAATCGAGAAAAAGTCAATCTCTGTATGTACATTTATGAACAGATATGCTCGCCTAATTCATTGATTATCAAGTAATTAATTTTCAAAATTAAGTATGACTTCAATTAAGTACATATTCTCCCAAAGATTGTCGGCTATCGCCATCTCAAAAACTGTTTGTTTACTTTCACACACACACACACACACACACACACACACACACACACACACACACACACACACACACATATATATATATGATAGTACTAAAGGATAAAATTAAACAATAAAATAAATTAAAATAAATAAAAAGATGTAAAGAGGGAAATCGAAGTAATGAAATATAAAGAGGCTCATATATCTTATTATAATGGAGATTGTGTGTTTTTCTCTCTGTAACCGAAACTATATTACTACTCAAGTCACAATTCTCTTAATTATTTACGTCATATTCTCCATGATTTCATTCTTTTAAACCTTCAGTTATTAATAAAAATTGTTTTACATTATTAATACTGTTGATCATATCTACGTACTAATAACATGCAATTGTATTTATATATACAACAAAATAGCGGTTTACAGTTTGAACAAGAAGGCTATTTGCATATTGATATTTAAAATTTTATTCTAATAAATATGTGCTTGGTATCATTGATTTCTAATTGTTTGGTTTTATCTTAAGAAATATAAACAAAAATCTCGTGGATAAATCTTAAAATAAATTTATTACAAGAAGAAATAACTGTAATATTATCCTTTACTTCCTATTTTAACTAAATAGTTAAATTAGGAAAAATTTACCAATGAAAGAGGGGAGTAATGGAAATTGATGGAATAGTTAGTTTCAAAGTTGTTCTATTTCCCGATTATACCCCCTCTGTTCCAAATATTTTTATCTGCATTCTTATTCAGTTTCATTACCCTTTCTAATTTAATATGATATTTTATTATATCAAAACTTAAATACTTGCACCCGGAGGGTGCATATATTTGCTAGTGAACATAAAATACAAAATATAAGTAAAGAAGCTCATAGATATAAGTGTAAGAATACAACTAGCAAAGTATGAAAAAAACATGCTTTAACAAAATATATATATATATATATATATTATATATATATATATATATATATATTTATATATAATATATATATATATAAAACAATTAAGGAGTACTACAAACTCCCCAGAACTCCAGAATTAAACTTCATCATTAGATGAAGTTTAACGTAAAAATTATTAGTATTAGATAGAATACTTGATACCATATAACTAAATTATTTGTATTAAGAATTGTTACTTGGGGTGTAATTGTTTACTAAGGATTATTATCATTCTAACACACTTTTGGGGGTGGTGTCTTTTTCCTCTGCTGGGGATGCAGTCGGTGTATTCTAAGCCACGCTCCCAAGGTTCAAACCTCGTATCAGGATTAGAATCTATAGGGTGATTGTAAAGTAACTCCCTATTTTAAGATTATTATAATTTCTGAATCATTATTTATTTTACAAAAAATGAATATGAAAAATGTGTAGAATCCTACATATCCGCTGATAGGATAAAGTGCCCAACACAGTCGTGCTAGACTGCGCCGACATAAACAGCATGTTCTCCATTCTCTGCGAGAGGCGCCGTCGCTGGCTTGGACATGTCAGGAAAATGGAAAATGGACGTATCCCAAAAGATCTTTTGTACGCCAAATTAGTAAAATGCTCTCGATCGGTAGGTAGACCACGCCTACAATTTAAAGATGTCTGCGGAAGAGTCATGAGGATATGCCATATTAACACAAACACGTGGCAGGTAGATGCAAAAAATATAGCGGTTTGGTGCCTTAACGTTAAGTAAGGCATGGAGAGGGGTGAGAAGGAGAAGAGAGTAGCCTTGACAACAAAGAGAGTCAGAAAGAGGGAGAAAAGACAGCAGCCTCAGGAAGCATCACAGTTTGTGTGCATTCAGTGGACAAAAAATTGTCACTCAGGAATTGGTCTGCAGAGTCACTTACGCAGATGCAGAAAACTTTTTTGGACACTATGCCATCGTCCTAAGTAGACGGAAAGGTGCCAGCATGAATATAAAAAGAACACTTATAACATTGAGTTTTATCTAAAATTGTGTACGGGCGCCAGCATTCACCTCCATCCTCTAAAGCCGTTTGGTAATCGCATCAACTGATCTTCCCAGGAACTCTTGAGGAATGGCAGAAATAAATTCTCATATTCCTCCTTCAAGTTCTTCCTTCGTAGAGAAGCCTTGCTCCTACAACCAACCCCAAAGAAAAAAGTCGCAGGGTGTTAAATCAGGGCTTCTGGCCGGCCACTCATGAAGACCACGTCTATCCATCCATCTCCCAGGAAAATGGTAATTCAGCCATTCACGAACAACACTAGCAAAATGTGGAGGAGCACCATCTTGCATAAAAATTGAATATTCAATATTCTCCCAAGTATCGACAAAAAATTATGAATTGCTTAAAATGTCTTATGAAAAAATCGATTGACAAAACAACCAGATAACTCAAAACAGAATACTTAACAATTTCCATAATTAATTTATTTCTAAATCTTAATAATTTTAAGTTAACTCAGAATTAAAGTTGAAACAATTTTCTCCAGGGCTCATCTAAGTATTCTAGCCGATCTTACCAATGTTGTAGTTTGAATGGTGTTGATTCTACCTCTGATTTCAACTTTAAAAATTATAAATTGTCACTTTTCAATCACCCTGTATAGTGATTAGACAGCATTTCTTTTTTATAGCTTTCATGAAAGGAAATGATAGAGTAACGAGTAACCGGTTGATTGAGATTTTTGTCTTGTTTTTGTTTTTAAGTAACGAAAGAAGGTTTTAGAGGTATAAGCGAGCTGTGGGAGAGGCGCTTGGTGATGATGAGAAAAGGCGAGAATCTCGTTGAGTTGAACGAGAAATGACCCAAAACGTCTCGTTGATAACATGACATTCTTTTCTAAACATTAATTAAATAAATATAAGCAAACATCACCGATCTTACAAACACGTGTCTGATCGTCAAGATGGTCAAAATGCTTGTCTGTTTTTGCAAGTCAAGAAAATCTCTGACGGGTTTTGGCTGTCAGCTCATGCATGCGAATTTTCACAGACGCACGCACATACACACACACACATACACACACACACAAATATATATATATATATATATATATATATATATATATATATATATATATATAGAGAGAGAGAGAGAGAGGAGAGAGAGAGAGAGAAGGAAGCAAGTGGTGTAATGGTTCACTTAGCGCTAATACCTTGGAAAGGTATGAATCCTACTCTCTCTCCAGCTATGGGTAAATAGTAGGGCAGACTGGGCTTTTAACCTTGGTTAGGCAACCGGTCTAGGAGAAGGAAAACTCTGAATTCAAAACTGTTGAATTCCGCTTAAGAAATTGACCTTGTGTCACATCCTGCTTGTGCGGAGGGGGTTGGTAAATATATATAATATATATATATATATATATATATATATATATATATATAGAGAGAGAGAGAGAGAGAGGAGAGAGAGAGAGAAAGAGAGAGAGAGAGAGGGGAGGGGGAAGAGAGAATGTAACTGTATAGAATACAAATATACAAAATACTTGCATATATAATATATATATATATATATATATATATATTTGCCAACCACTACGCACAAGCACGATGTGACACAAGGTCAATTTCTTAAGCAAAGTTTAACAGATTTGAATTCAGTGTTTTCCTTCTCCTAGACTGGTTACCTAGCCATGGTTAAAGAGCCTAGTCTGCCCAGCTATTTACCCATGACTGAAGAGAGAATTGGATTCATACCTTTCCCAAGGGTATTAGCGCCATGTGAAATGCAAACAGCTTTGTCTAGGAATTGAACTCGGGACAAAGAGTCTATTTCCTACGACTCTAACCATTACACCACGCGCCTCCGTAAATACTACTTGCATATAGGCGTAAGATTATCATTAGAAAATCTATCTATCGTATCTTAATCTCTCCACTCTCTTCTCTCTCTAATCTATCTATCTATCTAACTATCTATCTATCTATCTATCTATCTATCTATGTGTAAACCTGTTCAGTATTAAGGGATATTAACCCTTTTCAGAACGAATCAAGTTATTTGATAACCGAAGCATGCAGGTTGCTTAAAGTACCAGCCGTTACTTAAGTGGTCACCCATTTAAGTAATGCACTGGTTAACCACTGCTTAACTTCGATGATTTATCGAGAACCGGTGCGTTCAGCGTAACTTAACCATAATATCTAATAATTATTGAGAATATAACGTAAATAGCAAAATAAATGTGACATCGGTGCTGACGTAGTTTCGGTTACAGACAGACATATGATGTCTATTATATTATAATATCCGTTTTGATTGTATAATGTTTCTCTAGACATAAGAAAATTCTGATATCTTTAGTTTAGATGAAAATTAACTTTTTATAAAAAGTTGATAAGAGTGTGGGGTAATTCCATGTCAAATCATTAAGAGAAAAAAATTGTTACCCACCCCCTTAAATGTCTCGGAAATTTTGTCCAGGTGTGGATTATGTTAAAATTAGACAATCCCCCAAATTTGAGCTTCCAATTCCAAAAATTGCCAGAATTATGTATAATATTGCTATGAAAACATCAGAAATCAATAATAACTTAAAATTGGTTAATTTGAAGACCTTTTTGATAACACTTCTGGATTCCTTGGGTCAAAAAGCTTTTAGAAAACAATTCTTAGGAGTAGGAAAGCTCTATAACTCATTTTACAGACACAAACAGATCACAAAAAGTCACCTTCCCTCCAAATTTGAAGAGCTAAAAATTGACATAACTCGACTAATTCTTGGAATTGGAAGCTCAAACGATTGTTTAACTTTAACATAGTTCACAATTGGAAAAACATTCAGAAAAATTGAAGGGGGTGGCAGACATGGCTTGGGTGATTTCTCATGAAATTACACTGTATTTATTTATAGGTAATATTGTGTATATCTAATTGTTATGACCTGTTTAAGGGTCAACAAATAATCACTCAACACGGCGATAAAATGTAGAGAACAGATGTATTCAGCAATATATCAACGTACAATGAAAAGGGTTTCCTTGTTACAGCGTACACGAAGAACATGTATCTGCTACTTCTCACTTGAGTAGCTTTGCTCTGTTAATATATACCGTTTGCGTAAGTCTATGTGCGTGTCATAGGTGAGTCACCTACAACACTAATGTACACACATTACGGTCATGACTCACTATAAGCACCGGTTCTTGCTCGATCAAGTTAAGCAACGATTATCATGTTCTCATACTTAATTGGGTAACCACTTAAACCATAACAAGTTCTGTAAGCAAGCCGAATCCTTTGTTTATGAAAATGACTTGACTCAGCATTAAATCACTGCCTCAAAATATCACAAGCCCCCACAAAACTCTAATGTTATCGGAAAACCGATAGTAGAATTAACTTCCCCTGACGCTAGGGGGTGAATCGCCAACATACGATGTTGGCGGCAAAACCAAACCCCACCACTTATCTGAAGGCTGTCGACCTGACGAGTCACTTTAACAAGGGCTCCATCCACCGCCCACTTAAAAGGGCAGTTAACCAGGTGAGTCGCTCAAAAAGGGCACTCCCCAACACTTTACTTATCGGACGAGAACCGACCAGGACGGACGCGTCTTAACAGCACTCTACCACGACGGCGAGTAGAAATCCCTTTCTATCGTCAACTCACCAAGGAACTGTTAATTTCACCTCTTAAGATAAGTATTGTAGCAAATACCATAAAATTTGCAGCATTTTGTCTTTTGTTTAATACATGTATATAATTTCCATTGTGTTGTTTGTCTTCTTTCTTCCGAATAATTGCCGACTACCGGGAGAATTAAGAGCTCCCTACGAACCCCGTAATTCCTCTTAATGTATCCCCATAAGAAAGCCACCGAAATGGAAGCACTCTCATGTTTTGGTGTTTTTTTTTCTTATCTGGGAACAGGTTAGTTCTAATAAATCAAAATAGACAACGAAGATGAATAGAATAATTCCGTTTAGAATAATCGAAAAACGAACTAATAATTTATTTATAATCTTTGTCAGACTTTACAAAAGATATTATCTATTCCCTTTGTAATGACAAACGATGACACCAATAGTGTTAATAATTGGTACACTTATTATATTTGTAGTTTGAAGTCATCACTCTCGATTGTGGCCTTGCCCTATCTCCTTAAAATGAGACAGGAACCGAGCACAAAAGATTTTTTAATATTTCCTCAACCATCGCTTTGTCTTCCAATTAAACCCAACCTGATTAACCGATTAAATGACCTGGCAGGACAGTAGTGACATTTTAAAGACATTGGTTTTGTTTGTTTTACGGCATATCGACCTCAGTGGGTCATTTAATGCCGACAAAGTTTTTAAATAAATTCTTAATGGACACTCATTTTTCATCCGCCCTGTCGGCTGGGCGTTAGAATGCACCAACTGCACCTCTGCAGAGGGGTAAAACTCCCCCAATGGGGCCACCTGTTGGCCGTGGGTGGCGATCCGTGATGCTTAAGGATAGAACCCAGTTAGATGAGCAGTTCATGACTTGCAATACTCCACTTTGGCCCTATCTTGGGCTAGACGGTCGGTCGGAGAGGCTCCCTCCGATCAATCGGCTGGTCACGTCAAGTCCTAGCACCTATATGATTTTCCCAAACCTATTGCCCTTATGGCAAGCCCCTTTTTTATCATATGGATGCTAGAAGGCGGTGACTGCGGGTCTACATGTCCGGGGAATGACGTTAAACTCTATCTGATGGTGAGGTTCCAGTTTTGGAGGTTTGGGGAATGTGGAGCACCCCTTCATCACCATTGCTCCCTGGTCCACTCTGACCCGGAGTGGTAGTACCTGTTAGGGTCCCATCTATGGGATAAATAGAAAAATGTATTTATAAAAAAATTGTATCATTCTTTAAGAATTGATTTATTTCAAAACTTTATCGGCATTAAATGACCCACTGAGGTTGATATGCCGTAAAACAAAACAAACCAAACCAAACCAAATCATTTTTCATAAACCCATTATTTTATTTAAGCCATAGATGGGATCATAACAAGTACTACTACTCCGGCTCAGAGTGGAACAGCGAGCAATGGTAAAAGTATTTACGGATTCGAAGGAGCTTTTATTTCTTCGTAGTTGAAGGCAAATTGTCGGACAAAGAAGGAACAGCACAAAAGTAAATGCAGACACTGTATTGACATAAAATTACATAAAATGTTGCAAAATTATTGGTATTTGCTACCAGACTCATCTGTGGGGGGATTTCTTGTAGTACTGGAGATAACACAGTTTTCTTCTCGTCAGTGGTAGTTGTTTTCCTTTAGTCAGTGTGCGTTCGTACCGGCCTTTTTTGTAGTATGCTGGTACGCGGCCTTAGACGGAATCTGGTTGTAAGGTTCTCGTGATAAATGGACCCTGTTTTGGGCTTGGTAATGAGAGCTTGGTCCGTGAGAGAAAAGTTAGTTTTACGTCTCTCCTCCAGTAACGGTTCCCTTATAAGTAGGCCCTGATTTTGGGCTAAGTGAGAGAGCGTGTCTTTTGACGTCTCTCTCCAGTAACAGATCCTTGATAAGTGACGTAGGGATTTGATTCTCGCGCCAATATCCCATTGGCGATTCGTCCCCCTAGTGGCAGGGGAAGACAATTCATATGGAATTTCTGACAATGGTAATAAAGGGGTGCTCCACAATGGTTGATTGGATTTTACAGCATATCAACACTTGCTGGGTTATTTTATGCCGATGATGTTTTGTTTTATTCATTCTTCAAGGGTATTTAACATTTTAACTCATTATTTTCAAACTCAATTTTCTATTTTATCCAGAGATTCCCTAACAGGTACTACCATCCCTGCCCAGAGTGGACCAAGGAGTAATGGCAATAAAGGATACTCCACACTTCCCAGAATTTCAAAATTGGAATTTCACTACTAGATGCAGTTTAACGTCATACCCAGGACTCTAAGAACCGCAAGCAACGCCTCCTTGCACATATATGATAAAAAGGAAGCGCGTGGTGTAATGGTTAAAGTCATGGGAAATGGACTCGTCGCCCGAGTTCAAATCCTGGACGTAATAATTGCATTTCACTTAGCGCTAATACCTTTGGGAAAGGTATGAATCCTAATCTCCCTCCAGCTATGGGTAAATAGTAGGTCAGACTGGGCTCTTTAACCTTGGTTAGGCAACCGGTCTAGGAGAAGGAAAGCTCTGAATTCAAACCTGTTGAACTCCGCTAAAGAAATTGACCTTGTGTCGCATCCTGCTCGTGCAGAGGGGTTGGTATATATATACATGATAAAAAGGTTTGGGGATTTACCATGAGAGCAATAGGGTCGGTCACTTAGTTTTTTAGTAAACTCAATTTAAAAAAAAAAAACACATTTTGTTCTATTTAACCGATAAATGGGACCCTAACAAGTACTACCAGAGTAGACCTGGGAGCAATGGTGATGAAGGGGTTCTCCACATTCCCAAACCTCTAGAACTGGAACCTCACCATCAGATAGAGTTAAAGTCATTCTCAGGACATGAACACCCTAAGCCACCGCCTTCTAGCACTATATGATAAAAAGGTCGGGGCAATCATATAGGTGCTAGGGCTTGACATGACCAGCCGATTGATAGAAGGGGGCTTCTGCGGCCGCACATCTAGCCTAAGTAAGGGCAAAAGGGAACATACAACATTCCTGGTCACCACCCACGGCCAACAGGTGGTCCCATTTTTTTTTTTGGGGGGGGGTCTTGCCCCTGTACAGAGGTGCAGTCGGTGTATTCTAAAGCCCCAGCCAACAGGGCTATTTTAAAGATGGTCACAACATTCACTTCTTGAAATGTCTCGTATTCATTCTGACCCGGATCTAAAAGTGTACTGCACTTGAAGTAATGTTTCTTGAGAGAGACAACTAACTAATCTCTAATGATGAATGCGAATGTCAGGGTGACACATTTTTTTACAACTAAATCCATTTTTATTCCTAGACAGGATACCCTAAAACAAGAGACCTAAAACTACGATCCCGGACCGAATCCGGCCCACGAAATAATTTTATTAGGCTCGCTTACAGTACTTGAATTTGTTTGTTAAAACGTACGGAACTGGTATGCCATCAGTGTTTCGAACAATTTATGTATGCAAGAAAACCTTTTCAAAATTGAAATATGTGAAATCAAACCACCGAACGAAAAATTTGAAAGCAATTCTCTTGAACATTGACGATAAATTGAAAGGCAAACAGCAGTTTCACAAATCTCTGTAAACCTTTCTGCTAATGTTGGGTTCTTTGATAATGTTTTGAAAATAATTATGGGAGAACCTTTGCCAGTTTACTACTACTACTACTACTACTACTACTACTACTACTACTTTAATGCGGAATCAGTCTTGTCAGTTTGAACGACCAGTAAAATTTTCATCACCTACTTTGTGGCTTATCAACTAATATAAAAACTTTGTAAAAAATTTTCTCCTGGGGATGATCAAATTGAGAACAAAATAAATAATACAAAATAAAGATTCCTATTTGGCTTATCGCTTTCTTCACCTTTAAACACACACACACACACTCACAATATATATATATATATATATATATATATATATATATATTATATGATTGTGTACTGGCATGGCAGCTGATGACAAGGGGGTTATGGAATTGGACTGATGAGTAGTCAGTCGCGTTTCGCTCCCGGCTAGAAGTAGTTGCTAAGTCTAGCATCACTGAAGAGAGTGAAACGTCGAAACACGGTGTCTGTAGATGACTATATATATATATATATATATATATATATATATATATATATATACACACATCTCTCTCCATCCGTCCCTATCGCTCATCATTCTCGGGAGGTCCTCTATGCAGCATCCTGCATCCGCACAGAGCTGATCAACGTACGTTTTTGCTGGTTGGCTCACACTGGCTTGTCCGTATATATATATATATATATATATATATATATATATATATATATATATATATATATATATATATATATATATATTATCATTATTATTATTATTAATATTAAATGTCAATATTATGTATCAACACATACACATTCTCACACATATAGATTTAGCAACATATAAGTATGTTGGTACGCTGATTTGTATATTTACCTATCTAAGTATACAAATGATGATGATGATGATGAATTCTCACATGAAGAGAAGAAGAAGAAGAAGAAGAAGAAGAAGAAGAAGAAGAAGAAGAAGAAGAAGAAGGTGTGATATGACAGAGAAGAAGAAAAAAGGCGAAAAAGACTTGTACTAGTGTGAAAGAAGGGGAGAGATAATAAAAAGAGAGGAGGTCAAGAGAGATCCATCATATCCGGTCACTCGAGTTTTACCTGTTCATTTCGCCCAACGGACCAATCTGACCCGTCGCCCGCCTTTTTAAAAAATGTCCAGGCTAAAATCAACAACCTCACAGAATAATAATAAAAAAGACTCACGACTCAAGCGCCATCAAACACTGCTCACCAGTTAGGTCAATTGTCCAGGATATGGCATCCATTAAAAATTATGTGGCATCCATTAAAATTATGTGGCATCCATTAAAATTATGTGGCATCCATTAAAAATTATGTGGCATCCATTAAAATTATGTGGCATCCATTAAAAATTATGTGGCATCCATTAAAAATTATGTGCATCCATAAAATTATGTGGCATCCATTAAAATTATAAGGCATCCATTAAAAATTATGTGGCATCCATTAAACCCTCAGTCGTTGGGGGTGAGGGCGTCTTAAACAAATTTCTTTATGATCGTCTAGTTGTGAACTTTATTATTACTCACAAGAGGATTTCATTCATTCATTTTTTGAGATTTAGCAGCAATTTTTTTCGTCTACTTTGATCAGTTTAAATCTTTAACCTGCTGTTGACATCTTTCTGTCCACTAAGGACGATGGAGTAGTGTCCAAAATATTATCTGCATCTGTGTAAGTGACTCTGCATGCCAATTCCTGAGTGACAGTCTTTGGTGCACTGGATGCACATAAACTGTGCTTTCTGGGGCTGCTGTCTTTTCTCCCTTTTTCTGTCTCTCTTTGCTATCGAGGCTACTCTCCTCTCCGCCTCACCCATCTCCTTGCCTTGCTTAACGTTAAGGCTCCAGGCCGCTCTATTTTTTTGCATCTACCTGCCACGTGTTTATGTGAATATGGCATATTTATAAACTTTATATAAACTTAACTGCGATAGACAGATAGGTATGAACAGCCTGATATAGATAGATAGATAGATATGAACAGACTGAGATAAATAGATTGATAGATAGATAGATAGATAGATAGGTAGGAACAGACTGATAGAGAGATAGGTATGAACAGACTGAGATAGATAGATAGATAGATAGATAGATAGGTATGAACAGACTGAGATAGATAGATAGATAGATAGATAGATAGATATGAACAGACTGAGATAGATAGATAGTTAGATAGATAAGTATGAACAGACTGAGATAGATAGATAGATAGATAAATAGATAGATATGAACAGACTGAGATAGATAGATAGATAGATAGATATGAACAGACTGAGATATATAGATAGGTAGATATAAACAGAATGATATAGATAGATAGATAGATAGATAGGTATGAACAGACTGAGATAGATAGATAGATAGATATGAACAGACTGAGATAGATAGATAGATAGATAGATAGATAGGTATGAACAGACTGAGATAGATAGATAGATAGATAGATAGATAGAGGGATAGGTAGGAACAGACTGAGATAGATCGAGAGAGAGACATGAACAGACTGAGATAGATAAGTATATTTGATTGCAATGGAGATATATGAAGAAGTTGGTCATTTTAATTCAATAGTGAATCAATAAAAAGAGAAAGAGAAAGGGAAAAATATACGGCGGTTGGGTGTGTGTGTGTGTGTGTGGGGGGGGGGAGGTGGTGCTAGATAAAGATCGCCTCTCGATGTCAGTCCATTTCTCTTTCTATTTTCATTCTTTTTCCCTCTCACTTCTTTTATTCGACGTCTTTTCATCTGCGTTGTTTCGTTTTATACTTAACTGCAATTACACAAACATGTTGATATTGGCCCAATATTAAAATGAACTTCCATTGCCGTTTCAATGTGACGTGAGACGACGAGGGCCGGGCGAGTAAATATTGTCTTAGATTGGATGGAGTCAGCAGAGGTGATAGAGAAGAAGGAAAAAGAAAAAGAAAGAAAAAAAGAAAAAAAGAATAAAGAAAAAAGAAAAAGGAAGGAGAAAAAGAAAAGAAGTTGATTAAGAAGAACGGAGAAAAGAGTCTATCAGTGCGGGGAAGGGAAGGTGGGAGGGTGAGGAACGGAAGTGGGGGGGGGGTCAGAGTAAAAGAAAAAAAGAAAAAGAAAAAGAAAAAAAAAAGAAAGGTAAATAACGAACGGCCTTCCCCTTCCTGGGCTGGGTCAGGCATCGTTTTCTGTGGACACACGTGTGACGAGTGATGAACTGGGCTGCCTGTTGTTGTCTAGTCACACACACACACACATATATATATATATATATATATATATATATATATATATATATATGTGTGTGTGTGTGTGTGTGTATATTAAGAAAAATGAAAAAAAAACACGGGTTTAAATGCTGCAGTGTTTCGATCTATTAATTATGCCCTGAAGATGATCTAATTAATAGATCGAAACACTGCAGCGTCGGCCAATAAACTCACCACTTAACCCATTTAAACCTGTGTTTTTTCATTTTTCTTAATATACTACATATATATATGTATGTGTGTATATATATATTATTATAAAATGGGTAGAAGAGATAACCTACTCGAGTTTTACCATAAGGATCGTTAAATCCACTGACTAAATCGAGACACCGATTAATAGCAAACACACACGTGAAATCGACTGCTATTAATCGGTGTCTCGATTAATTCAGCGGATTTAACCCTGAAGATGCTCATGGTGAAACTCGAGTAGGTTATCTCTATACCCATTTTATAATAAATTTGCTCTACTTAGTATTGAGCACTTTGTATTTGTTATATCACGGACTTACCCCGCTGAATTCCACACTTAATAACCATCGTGACCAAATTCACCGGTAAGTCACCTTTTCCTTTATATATATATATATATATATGAAGTAAGTAGAGTTGTCGGGGTGCCCTAAAGTCGGTATCAGCTAATCAGCGAAGAGCCTATCCCTTTTCACTAGCACTAGACCAAGGAGATTATTTTAGCGTCTGAGGTGGAGCGCCACACCTTACATCAGCTCCTTACTTTACCGCACAGATCCCTGTGCTACTTATACGCTGAGTCAGCGAGAGCCGGTATCGAACTAGGAACCTTGTGGTTTCTAGCGAATATTCCACACACACACACACACACACACAAATATATATATATATATATATATATATATATATATATATATTAATACGGTTTCTTTGAATTTTTTAGATGAGACTTGATTATTTGGATTATTGGGACTATTGTCCTCATCTTTATAGTAGATATAAGCGTTGGGTTAGTATAGTTCTAAGTGACAGTTATTTCTAGGCTGCAGGTTCAATCCTGGTCAAGGGCGACAGTAACATAGAATAATAATTAACATACCTTAACAGTTGTACCCAGTCATGGTTAACGGAATGAGAACAGAATATCCACATGGATTGAATAAAGGGTTTGGTTCAAAGTTCTGTCAAGGCTCCTGATTACGACAAGAAGGTTCCCGAGTTTGACAAGAAATGCTTGAAGAAAGCTGGAGGGCACATTGGCCGAAACATTGTACAGATAACAATAAAGATAAGGTCAATAGTCCGAATGATACAAATAATACAAATTAATACGGTTGTTCCTAAATCTTCCGTACGTTATCATCTTGTAACACCCTCTGGTTAAAAATGAGACCGTCCAAATCGTCCAAGAAGCAATGCAAAAATGTGAATACAGATTATATGGTGTCCCTTAATCGCAAATTTCTTATTTGTCCCATTTTATTATACCCAATAAAAAAAATGAACGTTCTAAATGGTCTTTTAAATGCCCAACGTAAAATTAATATGAATGAAAAAAAGAAAAAAAAAAAAAAAAAGTTACATGTTTGTTTTATTTGTAATACTAGCAAAATAAAAAACGCCCTCCGGGCAATGTAAAAGTTACTTTTTAAAATATATTGTCTGAGCGTGTGGGAGTTCAAAATTCAATGTCAGAGAGTTTGTACCATGAGTAAGTAAAATTATCAAATTTATCAAATTAAAGGAGTAAAAAAATAAGACAATTTTAAATGAAACTTAGTTCTGTACTCCTCAAATAAAATGTTGCGCACATTTATAAATTATTAATTTAACAATTATTTTGAATATTTTCCACATCAATTTTACACAAAATTGTAGTATTTATTTATTTGTAAACTTTTATTAACTTCTTGTTACTGAAAAATTGATGAGAGTAAAAAATATTATTTCTCTGAATATTTGAGATGAGGCTTGCTGATTAGTATTATCTGCGTTATTCGGACTATTGTCCCCATCTTTATTGTTATTTGTACAACGTTTCGGCCGATATGCCCTCCGGCCTTCTTCAGGTATTTTTTGTCGGACTCGGGAACCTTCTCGGACTCGGGAACCTTCTTTTCGAACTCGGGAACTTTCTTGTCGTAATCGGGAGTCATCACGGAACTTTGAACCTAACCCTTTATTTAGTCCACGGGGGTATCCTGTTCTCATTCCGCTAACCATAGCTGGGGTAGGAGTTGTTAATTATTTTTCTATGTTACTGCCTCTACTCAGGATTGAACCCGGAATCCAGAGATAACTATCACTTAGAATTGTCTTAACCTAACTACCTTATCCACTAGGCCATGTGTCCAATTGGACGCAGATAATAGTAAAAAATAATTTTAAAAATTGATTACAAATTTCGAAAATAAATTTTTCCTTTGAAATAATATCATTTTTAAATTAATTTCATATTTATAGTTATTATATATAAATATATAGTTTATTTATTATAATTTAAACGTTGAATTATAGGGAATATCTTTTATCTATTCTATTAGTAATAATTGTTCTTTATTCTATGTATTGACGACTTTAGTAATTGTGACGTAAGCAGTGACGTAGTATTAGTTACAGACAAATAGAGAACTAATCTCCATTATTAATAGAAAATTGAAATTGTGAATTAGGGAAGGTATTTTGGTAATTTTGATTTTATGTGCCCTAATTTACGCTATGTTTTAGCAAGCCAGCGTCAGGCGAATTTCCGGCCCAACTTTTATTCCGAGTTGTGTTTTTGTCATTTTTATTTTTGTATTATTTATTGCAAAGATAACTGTAGGAATTATATTCCTGAAATTGCTAATCATCGTTTTGGCTTAAATAGTTCCTCTTGATGTTTGTTTTGTTTTGTGGAAATTCCACGGCAGTCGTATATTGAGACTCGTGTTCCTTAATCATCTTACAACGCTAGTTAAAAATCAGACCGTCCAAATCGTCCAAGATGAAATGCAAAAAACTAAATCCTGATTATATGGTGTCGCTTATCCGCCGAATACTTATGAGTATCGTCACCTCGGGTAAATAATGGACCATTCCGTTTTTTATTATAAAGAAAGGGGAGAAAAAGGAATGCTACACAAAAATATATGTAAGAAAGAAAGAAAGAAAGAAAGAAAGAGAGTAAAGGAAAGAGTATGTGTGTGTGTGTGTGTGTGTGTGTGTGTGTGTGAGAGAGAGAGAGAGAGAGAGAGAGAGAGAGAGAGAGTTAAATAGAGATTATTATACTTTCGGTTTAGCTGTCGGTAGAGCATCTACCTAGAAATTCCAAGGTTCCTGGT
>CM042143.1:10146469-10158969 GCA_023376005.1 Doryteuthis pealeii | reverse complement strand
CAAAAGTAAATAATAGGGAAAAAAGAAAGAAAGAAAGAAATATTTTGGAAAATATTTTGAAAGGAAGAATTTAGCTGGAATGCATTTTGTGAATTGTTTGTTGAAATTCCAAATCAGCGAAAATGCCAGTTTGAATATTTTCTCTAGCTGAATATTCCACACACACACCACACACACCACACAAATATATATATATATATAATATATAATTATATTATATATTAATACGGTTTCTTGAATTTTTAGATAGACTTGAATTATTTGGATTATTGGGACATTGTCCTCATCTTTATAGTAGATATAAGCGTTGGTTAGATATAGTTTCAAGTGACAGTTATTTCTAGGCTGCAGGTTCAATCCTGGTCAAGGGCGGACAGTAACATAGAATAATAATTAACATACCTTAACAGTTGTACCCAGCTCATGGTTAACGGAATGAGAACAGAATATCCACATGGATTGATAAAGGGTTTGTTCAAAGTTCTGTCAAGGCTCCTGATTACGACAGAAAGTTCCCGAGTTTGAAAAAATGCTTGAAGAAAGCTGGAGGGCACATTGGCCGAAACATTGTACAGATAACAATAAAGATAAGGTCAATAGTCCGAATAATACAAATAATACAAATTAATACGGTTGTTCCTAAATCTCCGTACGTTATCATCTTGTAACACCCTCTGGTTAAAAATGAGACCGTCCAAATCGTCCAAGAAGCAATGCAAAATGTGAATACAGATTATATGGTGTCCCTTAATCGCAGATTTCTTATTTGTCCCATTTATTATACCAATAAAAAAATGAACGTTCTAAATGGTCTTTAAATGCCCAACGTAAAATTAATATGAATGAAAAAAAGAAAAAAAAGAAAAAAGTTACATGTTTGTTTTATTTGTAATACTAGCAAAATAAAAAACGCCCTCCGGCAATGTAAAAGTTACTTTTAAAAATATATTGTCTGACGTGTGGGAGTTCAAAATTCAATGTCAGAGAGTTTGTACCATGAGTAAGTAAAATTATCAAATTTCAATTAAAGGAGTAAAAAAATAAGACATTTTAAAATGAAACTTAGTTCTGTACTCCTCAAATAAAATTGTGCGCACATTTATAAATTATTAATTTTACAATTATTTTGAATATTTTCACATCAATTTTACACAAAATTGTAGGTATTATTTATTTGTAAACTTTTTTAGTTTAACTTCTTGTTACTGAAAAATTGATGAGAGTAAAAATATTATTTCTCTGAATATTTGAGATGAGGCTTGCTGATTAGTATTATCTGCGTTATTCGGACTATTGCCCCATCTTATTGTTTTTGTACAACGTTTCGGCCGATATGCCCTCCGGCCTTCTTCAGTATTTTTTGTCGGACTCGGGAACCTTCTCGGACTCGGAACCTTCTTTTCGAACTCGGAACTTTCTTGTCGTAATCGGAGTCATCACGGAACTTGAACCTAACCCTTTATTTAGTCCACGGGGTATCCTGTTCTCATTCCGCTAACCATAGCTGGGTAGGAGTTGTTAATTATTTTTCTATGTTACTGCCTCTACTCAGGATTGAACCGGGAATCCAGAGATAACATCACTTAGAATTTCTTAACCTACTACCTTATCCACTAGGCCATGTGCCAATTGGACGCAGATATAGTAAAAAATAATTTTAAAAATTGATTACAAATTTCGAAAATAAATTTTTCCTTTGAAAGTAATATCATTTTTAAATTAATTTCATAGTTTATGTAGTTTATTAATATATAATATTATATAGTTTATTTATTATAATTTAAACGTTGAATATAGGAATATCTTTTTACTAATCTATTAGTAATAAATTGTTCTTTATCTATGTATTGACGACTTAGTAATGTGACGTAAGCAGTGACGTAGTATTAGTTTACAGACAAATAGAGAACTAATCTCCATTATTAATAGAAAATTGAAATTGTGAATTAGGGAAGGTATTTGGGAATTTTGATTTTATGTGCCCTAATTTACGCTATTTTTAGCAAGCCAGCGTCAGGCGAATTTCGGCCCAACTTTTATTCCGAGTTGTGTTTTTGTCATTTTTATTTTTGTATTATTTATTGCAAAGATAACTGTAGGAATTATATGTCCTGAAATTGCTAATCATCGTTTTGGCTTAAATAGTTCCTCTTGATGTTTTGTTTTGTTTTGTGGAAATCCCACGGCAGTCCGTATATTGAGACTCGTGTTCCTTAATCATCTTACAACGCTAGTTAAAAATCAGACCGTCCAAATCGTCCAAGATGAAATGCAAAAACTAAATCCTGATTATATGGTGTCGCTTATCCGCCGAATACTTATGAGTATCGTCACCTCGGGTAAATATGGACCATTCCGTTTTTATTATAAGAAAGGGGAGAAAAAGGAATGCTACACAAAAATATATGTAAGAAAAGAAAGAAAGAAAGAAAGAGAGTAAAGGAAAGAGTATGTGTGTGTGGTGTGTGTGTGTGTGTTGTGTGTGTGAGAGAGAGAGAGAGAGAGAGAGAGAGAGAGAGAGAGTTAAATAGAGATTATTAACTTTCGGTTAGCTGTCGGTAGAGCATCTACCTAGAAATTCCAAGGTTCCTGGTTCAAATCGGCCATCACCAAGTCAGTGCTGTCCTAGTAACACAGATATCTTTGCAATAAAGTGGAAAGCTGACGATAGGTGTAGCGTTCCGCTTCGGATGCAAAACAATTTTCATGTTCCAGAACTAGTGAAAAGAGGATAGACTCTGTCACCGTCTGGCTGATACTGACTTAATGGCTTACTCGACGACTTTGCTTTACTTACATATTGAACTATATAGCAATAGCTCTTAAGCAAGCATATCAACGTTGTGATAATTAAATCATGATACTGTGGTATATGCACAGGTCCTGCTGGTATTAATTAATTATCCCGTAAATATTGATGTTTAAGATCACTTTTTAATTTAAATCTATATTAACTTTAAAATATTTCTATACATTATATTAAAATAAGCTAAAAAAACAAAAAAACAAAACCAAAACCACTCGTCTTTCCAAACAGTGAACGGATACTAATTGCTATAAAAAGTACTTTTAAAATACTTTATACTTGTATGACGAGTGATGAACTGTGTTGTTATCGTTGTCTATTACACACACACACACACACACACACACACACACACACATACAATATATAATACATATATATATATATATAATATATATATATATATAATATATTATATATATATATAGTATCCAATTGCCATTTTTAACTTTTCCATTGCAGTGCCATCAGTAAATAATCCAAAAGTCCATATATTAAAAATACAGAGCAGTAATAAATACTAATGATATTATTATTATTAGAGAGAAAAATAAGTGTCTACCATGGTTTCAATCAAATTGAAATGATTTCATCAGGACCCTACTCTCGTTTACTAAGTCGATGTAATTCCTTAGTTAAATTATAATTTAACTTCAATTAACTAAGGAATTATATCGACTTAGTTAAACGTAGGGTCCTGAGAAATAATTTCTATTTGATTGAAACCATGGTAGACCCTTTATTTTTCCTCTAATAATATATATATATATATATATATAATATATATATATATATATATAATATATAGAGAGAGAGAGAGAGAGAGAGAGATGTAGATAGATAGATAATAAAATCATTTTTTAATTTAAACCTATATAAATTTCATTGTGTAGTCACACACACCTATATAAATATTTAACTAGTGATTTTAAATCACTTTTTAATTCAAATGTATATTAATTTTAACTATTTGTCTACATTAGATTGAACACACAACCATGCGCGCATACGTATTTTTCAACGCTGTCAGAGTATATATATATATATATATATATATATATTATATATATATATATATGTTGTGTGGTGTGGTGTGTATGTGTGTGTGTGTGTGTGTGTGAAGAACATTAAAACAAATAGTCAGAGTAGTAGTTTTGAGGTTCTTCGACCAATGGAAAACCCTCTGTGTTTTGAAATCCAAGAGGACTATTTTGAAGAAATGAATGGTTCATCATTTGTTAATTTTTGTTTATACAGGCTACAGTCTGGATATTTCTGAACACACTTGTATATACTTACCCACTATATATATATATATATATATATATATATATATATATATATATATATTATATATATTATTATGGACTCTCTCGTTCGATTTTCGACGCATGAGGGTTCACACCACACAATGAACACCCACACAGTGATTCTTTATAGTGGTGAAGGCTTGTTTGGACCATCCACACTTTTTGGCACAGTCGATAGGAAAGAATTGGTGCATCAAGGGTTGCCACAAACCCAATCAACGACCGACCTCAGAATTTGAATTCAGAGTTATCCTCTCCTAGACTGGTTACCTACCCAAGGCTGAAGGCCCAGTCTGCCCTACTATTTAACCCATATATTCTCCCTCCACACACACACACACACACCACACACCACACACACTGTATATATATATATATAATTATATAATTATATATATATATATATATATATATCCTTTATAGTATGATGTCGATATTACATGAGAACTATCCAATGTTCATAATATCCTGAACACAATTCAGTGTTATATATATATATATAATATATATATAATATATAATATATATAATATAATAATACAAAGAAATAACATTTATTTACCAATGTTTATGCGTCAATTATTTCGTTTACGCACACATAAAACCACACATATATATGTGTGTGGTGCGGAAAAAAATCGACAAAATTTATATATATATATATATATATATATATATATATATATATATTATTGGTTGTTCAGAGTAGTGTTAAGTTTATATGAAATTGTCATAGTTCATAAGTCTATAATCTATGATCTCCTGAACACAGAGTTAAATTTGTAAAAAAAAGAAAGTTTTAAAAATCTATAACGCTACTGTCTACATTAAAATATTACTGTGAACCTCTTCATTGTTTCCTGACATTTCGTTGACGACTATTGAGAGGATTTGAATTGCAATGTATTACGGATATTATGAACTTTTGACACTTCTTAGAAAATTTCAACAACACATTGAGACAACTGACAACCAATAAGAATACAGGAAAGGCTCACAAAAAGCACAATAGACTATTGACAGTTGTCTATCTCTCATATATATATATATATACATACATACATTATATATATATATATATATTATATATATTATATATATATAATTACACGGCTGCCTAATATATAGTTATCGCATCTCGTCCTGCTGATAAACAAAAAGTTAAACGCAAATAATATACAGTTAAGTAAGTCGTCGGCTGCGGCCTAAAAGCTCGGTATCAGCCAATCAGCGAGGGGTCTAATCCCCTTTCATAGCGCTAGAACCAAGGAGATTATTTAGCGTATGAGGTGGAGGCGCCACAACCTAGCATCAGCTCCTTACTTTACGCACTGATCCTGCGCTACTCATACCGCTGAGTTTAGCGAGCGACCGGCTATCGACTGGAACCTTGTGGTTTCTACACCGAACGCTCCTACGACTGACGCTAACCCGGCCTTAATGGGCTTCGGATAATTACAGGTTGAAAGTAATAATAGGGAAAAAAGAAACGAAAGAAAGAAAATCTTTAGGAATATTTTGAAGGCAAGAATCTAGCGGAATGCATTTTGTGAAATTGTTTGTTGAAATTCCAAATCAGCGAAATATGCCAGTTTTAAATATTTTCGTCGGAGACATTCAAACATCGGACAAGGATTATTTGGCTTTAAAATTCCAAAATGTACTTACATAATACAATATACAATAACAATGGATTCAAACATACTATAAACTAATGATGTAAGTAACATAAACAGCTGATTAACGCGTACATTATTAAAAACCGTGGTCGACATAATCGAAGTGAGAGGAGCAAAGACCCAATAGAAATCTGTAAAAATATCGCATCTTAACTACACAGATACATGTTATACTAATCTAAGCGGGTTTGGATAATTAAGGGTTGAAAATAAATCAGTTTTTGTAAAAGTAATTATGGGTAAAAAAGAAAGAAAAAAATATTTTGTAAAAATATTTTGAAAGGAAGAATCGAGCTGGAATGCATTTTGTGAATTGTTTGTTCAAATTGTTTGTTTCAAAATTCCAAATCACAGAAAATGTGGAGATTAAATATTTTCGGGAGAATTAAAAACATTGGAAAGGATTTACTATTTCTCTGAATGTTTGAGATGAGGCTTGATGATAAGCATAATCTGCGTTCCCGAGTCCGACAAGAAATACCTGAAGAAGCGGAGGGCATATCGGCCGAAACGTTGTACAAATAACAATAAAGATGGAAAGGATTGTTTGTTTAAAATTCCAATGTATTTTATTTAATACAATATAACAATATACAATGGAATTAAAGAACATAATCAGCTGATTAACGTCAATTATAAAAGAAGGGGAGAGGAAGGCAGAAAGGGTCTGGAGAAGCAAGTACGACGTAGACCTGTTAGCCTATCCGAGAAAAGCAGCCTTTCTTTCTTTCTTCTTCACAAGTCTGACACTTAACTGACAGGCGGGAGGATCACAAGTTTTCTAGATCTAATTATGCCGATTCTCTTTGCGATGATGACTACCACAGACGACCGCTCACGGCCATAATAAATACTGACTAGAGTTGCGGTCAAGTTTGTTTTTAATCAGCACAGGTTAACACGGATTTTAATTTAAGGGTTGTTTTCACACATGAAGGAAACAAGCCGATATATAAGAACGAAGATCCACTGCCTTACAGTTATTGGTCTGTAGTTGTTTTGGGTGGTCCCTTTCTTTGAGGACCTTATTTTATCAGACTAGTTTTATTTTTCCTTTCGTTGTCCATTTTAGAACTTTTGTTTCCTGTAGGAGAATTATGTTAAAATATATTTAAAAAAAACAAAAAGAATAATCACTTACATTTATTTGAGATTTCTTTTCTTTGTAAATATCGCAGAATTGATTAAAAAGAATCCTGAAAAGATAAAGAAAAAGGTCAAGTTATTTCTCTGAATTTTTTGATAATTGATCATGCATAAACTTTAATACATTAAATTTGTATAGGTAGCTAGATATATGAAGGGTGACATATCTATCTCTCTGTCCGCTACATATATTCATTTGCCTTTCGTTTGTTCATAGATAGATATAGAGATAGATGGATGAATAACGATCAGATTAGTATAGATACATACATATGAACATTGATAGATACATAGACATACATAGATAGATAGATAGATACATACATACATAATATACATATATACAGGGCCGGAATTTTAAAAATTTTGAAAATGCGTATTTTGAGTTAAAAATAAAATACATTTTTATTTTTAAAAATCAGAAGCATTTTCATCCATAAGAAAAACTCAAAAGAGTTTGAAGTAAATGTGTATAAAAAATAGTATGAAAAAATGTTCAGGATGTATTCCAGCTACAAAAGCAAGTTTTTAAAAAAAGTAAGTCCACAGCACAATTGATGAAGATGGAAAGTTTCGGGAATTTGTAATGTTGACAAATCCATAGTGTTGCGGTCCTTATAATATTCGAAATTTAGCCTTCTCCTAATTTTTTTAAACTTCTTTTTTTAATACCAAAATTTAAGCAAGAATACTCAATGACAGTAAAATAACAAGTGATTTGATTTGTAATTAACTCTGAGAATGGGAAGTGAAAATATATAACATTTAAAATAAGAATCAATTTATTTCCAATAGGTTAAACATTGCACGCTTCTAACTTATACAATTTTTTGAAAATTAGTATTATTTGGATTATTCGGACTATTGTCCTCATGCGTAGTGGATAAAGGTGTTGGGTTAAGACAGTTTTAAGTGACAATTATCTCTAGGCTGCAAGTTCAATCCTGGTCAAAGGCGATAGTAACATAGAATAATAACACTGGTTTACAAAAAATATTTTTTGTCTGAGGCAAGAATGTGAATAGGTGTTTTATACTAATTTGGGTGTGCTGAATTCAAATTTATAAACAGTTTTGCTCTATCACCTCCAGTTTTCTGTCTTTTAAATAGTCTCATTTTAGTATATAAGACTATATAACGTGCTTATTTCAACAGTTGCAGCAGTTTATTACAGATAAAACGGGATAGATAAAGGACATTGACGGAATAACTATACTTGGATGACACAATGTTACACAATTTATAGTACCCGCAGAAGTTAGAAGTAAAAAAGAAGACATAAGTCACACAATTATTAAGAAATTAACCCTGAAAGCATATACGCCTTTATGTACAGTATGTGTACCATGTTACAGTATGCATATCTAAAGAACTAGAGGTGATGAGTACAAACGGATTTCAAATCTGAATTCAGCACCCCCAAATTAGGTTAAAACAGGTATTTTTGTGCTTGCCTCAATTTCTTTGTAAACCAGCTTAACACTTGTACTCCAGCTATGGTTAGCAGAATGAGAATAGGATACCCCTGTGCATATTTCCACCCAAATATTAAAAAGTTGGCCAGAAAACTCGAAAAGATCATAAATAAAATTGTTAAACAGGAGATGTGTCTTTTGTTTAATTCTACATGTATAAATGAAAGAATGCTGCACAAACACAACCACACACAAACACACACATACACACACACACGCACAAACACAACCACACACACACACACACACATATATATATATATATATATATATATAGATAGATAGATAGATAGATAGATTTATAGATAGATATGAACAGATTTCTTTAGATAGTTTTACGCCTATGTGCGAGAATTTCGTATATTTGCATTTTATGCACTTTTTATTTTAACTTGCCCAGTACACTGACATGCTGGTAAAAAAGAACAATTTCCTCGTAAATTCCTACCTCATTTTATTCCGTGTTTTTGCAATAAATGTTTTATTTTTCTTGCACCTTTATTTTACAATACTAAATATATTTTCTTGATTCTTTATTCTTTAACAAATAAAGAAAATATATTTAGTATTGTAAAATAACGGATGCCAAAAAAATAAAACATTTATTGCAAAAACACGGACATAAAATGAGGGATCAGTTTATTTTATGGTAGGAATTTACGAGGAAATTGTTCTTCTTTACCGACATGCTTATAAAATCTGAGTTCACAACGAGGTATGAATATCAATTTAAAGTCTACGACATTTTCTACAGCTGGAGCCAAAGTTTTCTTTATAATAAAAGCAAACAAACAACACTCAAAACAATACAAAACAAAAAGTTGTCACGTGATTAGTTTCGTAAACTAGCGGTCAGTCTCATACATAATTCGATACCCCCGAACATAATTACCTCTTTATCTACCTAAGTAACTATTTTTCTTTTTCTTTTTTTCTTTTTTATTGTCTCTGTTCTTGTATTTTCGACTCATTCGCACCGTTACGTTTTTCCGTATCCCCGGGGTAATTTCGGTGGCGTGGGAAGGGTTAATCGTCTGGTCTGAAAACCCTTCCACCCCTATCCACCGGTCCCAGCAAGAAACTAGTCCCGTTGTTTCATAAGACAGGTGTTACTATCCTCCGAACTGAATAGGAACGGGTCTGTTTACGGAAAGAAATTAGGATAGAGGTAGTTTGTAGAGTCCATGGGACTCGTAGTGAAGGTTTCAAGTGATGGGCTCCGCCGGGCAGAAGTGAAATGATATCCACACAACGGCAATACCTTATTAGGTCGTATCATTTGGTTCCTCTCCGTTTGTTTCCTATTCGTATTGTTGTGCCGTTTTCTCCTGCCTAAGGGCTACAAGGTGGGATTGTCGATTGATATTTAACTAGCCGAGATAAGTATGGCACAAGATCAAGGGGGATCGAAATTGAAATGGTTAGGAAGGTTGGCTCTTGAAATATTAATTTGCAACTAAGTATGAAGTGCTTAAAATGATTATGAAATGTTTGAAATAATTAAAATTAAAATAATTATAAACTTGGGATGACATTATGAAATTTGAATAAAGTTTTCACTTTCGTCATTTTCTCAATAAATTTTGCAATATCTTATAAATTTGTTTTAACAAATTTAAACACACTACGCATTACACACACACACACAGACACACACACACACACAGGACACAGACACACACAGACACCGAGCAACACACATCACACACACACAACACATATATATATATATATAATATAACTATAGCGTGGGATTGGCACAGTTTCAGCTTTTACTGAACGGTGTACCAAAAGTGCAGTATTATTGGGAGAGTGCTCAATAATAAAAAATAGAGCTATTATATAATATGATAAATAAATATATAAAGGTCTTATATATTTTATTTATTTGATGACAAAGGAACAGTCACGACCATTTGGTTTCATGCATGCGTAACCGCAAACATTCGTCAGGTAACGTTGATTCAAATGCTCGTGACTGTTTCCTTTGTCATCAAATAAATAAATATATAAAACCTATATATATATATATCTATATATATATATATATATATGAGAAGAAAATATTTTAAAAATATAACAAACACAGGATGTTATGATTAGGGGAAACAATTTATATATATATATAACTTTCAAAGAAAGAATAACTTAACAAACCGTAATCCCGTAATAATTTATTTCGACCTGAAACTCAAACGATTTTTAAAATTTACAAAAATTTACAAAAATTCTTAAGAGCCCAGTCTCATCAGGCGGGTTTTACAAAAATAATTGGATTCACTGAAAAAAGTTATACAACCAGAAAAAAAAATCTCAATATTCACAAAATTTATGTCAGATAGCAAATATAAAGTTTAAAATTCTAAATCTAACAAAAAGATACAATGTATATCTTAGCTTCCTGTTCGACTGACTTCCTCAAATAACAAATAAATTAAATTTTTTTATGTCTAGACGTTATTATGACAATTTTTTTGAAATCATTAAAAAGGCTTCAAATCTAAATTTCAATTAAAAAAAAATCTTCAAATTAATTTACGTTAGAATTTAATATATCTTATTATAATGGAGATTATGTGTTTGTTTGTTTGTAACCGAAACTATATCACTACTCAAGTCACTATCCATTTAGTTATTATACATCACATTCTCCATGAATCATTTTTATTTTAAGCCTCAATTATTAATAAAATTGTTTTTCATTATTAATACTGCTGGTCATATCTACGTACTAAAAAACATGCAATTATATTTATATGTACAACAAAAAGTGGTTTACTGTGTGGAACGGGAAGGCTAATTTGCATATTGATATTTAAAATTTGATTTTAATAAATATATGCTTGGTATTGTTTGATTTCTAATCTATTTGATTTTATCTTAAATAAGAACAAAAATCTCGGGGATAAATCTGAAAGAAATCAATTAACAAGAAGAAATAACTGTAATTTTATTATTTACTTTCTTATTTAACTGAATAGTTAAATTAGAAAAGTTTAGCAAGGAAAGACGGGTGGGGGGATGGAAAAGAAGCTACGCTGTTTTATTTTTCGATTATACCCCTCTCTGTTTCAAATCATTTTATCTGCATTTCTTATTTAGTTTATTTAGACTTTGTAATTTAATATGATATTTTATGACATTAATACTTGCACCTGGAGGGTGCTATATTTGCTAGTAAATCTAATATTTAATATCTGATATGATGTAAAAAAAAAAAAGGAATATTATATAATATATATATTATATATATATATATATATATATATATATATATATATATATTATGTGTGTGTGTGTGGGGGGGGGTAGTCCACTGGGAATTGTATCAGGAATTCAAGATATGGTATATGCACAAACTGGAATGAGACGCAAAATTCCTCTGGGACTTTGAGATACAGACAGATCATTTAATCCCGGCAAGGAGACCAGACCTAATATTAATTAACAAGAAGAGAACTTGTCAACTCCTGGATTTTGCCGTCCCGGTGGATTACAGAGTGAAAATGAAAGAAAACGAAAAGATAAACAAATACCAGGACCTTGCCAGAGAACCGAAAAAAATGGAACATGCAGGTAAATGTACCAATTTTATTTGGGATCCTTGAAACGGTTTTTTTAAAAATTATTACAACGTTTTATGTGTTTACTTAAGAGCTATTGCTAAATAGTTCAATATGTACAAAGTATAATAATCTTGATTTAACCCTCTCACACTTTTTCCTCATGTTCGATTGAAATAGATTAGCCTTACCGCTTCTGTGCGCTCACCCCTCTCTATTTCTCCTACTCTCTTTCTTTCTCTTCTAGCATAGTATTTCCGTTTTCATCCCTTTCATTCTTTATAATAAAAACGGAATGGGTTATTGTTTAATTGAGGTTTAGGATACATAAGAAATAAGAATTCGGCGGATAAGCAACACCAGATAATGAGGATTTACATTTTTGCATTTTATCTTGGACTGTCTCATTTTTAACTAGAGGGCATTGCAAGACAATAACGGTCGTACGAACTCAAGTAATAATAATAATAATAATAATAATAATAATAATAATAATAATAATAATAATGAAAACTCAAAAG
>CM042143.1:10108969-10141469 GCA_023376005.1 Doryteuthis pealeii | reverse complement strand
CAATTGGATAGAGCAACTTTTCAGCTACGTTTTACCACGTCTTCATCACCATTGGCCTCGTCAAAAACAGGGGGTGGGGATAGTTAGACTAAGGATTACTAAGAAAAAAAAAACGAGGCACTCCAAAACTAACGCCTCCTATCTATTACCACAGGAAATACAACAAATAGAAGGAACACAATAACACCAGTGGATAGAGCAAGTTTTCGTCTATATTGAACAATTGATAGAAGATAACAGACGAAGTCTATAAAATATTCAACTCAAATGCTAAATGTAGTCAGCTATAAATTGCGCTATTGTTATTTTCAAACTGTTCACTTTCCTGGTTTTCTTTTTCTGTGGCATATATTATCGCTTAACTATTATTAAAATATATATTCAGGGAAAAAAAGAAAGAAAGAAAAGCAGTCTCACTGATTTCTAGATATGAGCAATTTAAATTAAGATTTTGAGAAAGTCTACATGATATAAATCTCTCCCTCTTTCTTTTCTCTCTCACTCACAGTAAAATTCATTTCTAATACATTATTCTAGTAAAAAACCCATTTCCAATGCATTTTTATAGTAAAAATCATTGTCCAATGCATTTTATAGTAAAAAGCATTGTCCAATGCATTTTTATAGTAAAAAATCATTTTCAATACAATTTTATAGTAAAAAATCATTGCCCAATGCATTTTTATAGTAAAAATAATTTCCAATGCATTTTTATAGTAAGAAATCATTTCCAAAGCATTTTTATAGTAAATATAATTTCCAATGCAATTCTATAGTAAAAATAATTTCCAATGCATTTTTATAGTAAAAATCATTTCCAATACATTTTTATGAAGGGGTACTCCACATACTCCAGAGCTCCATAATTGTAACTTCACCACTAGAGGCAGTTTAGCGTCATACCCAGAACACTGAGAACCTTAGTCACCGCCTTATAGCACATATATAATAAAAAGGGTTGGGGGTCTGATATAAGGGTACTAGGGATGGGGTAATCATATAGGTGCTAGGGCTTGACGTGAACAGCCGATTGATTAGAAGTGATCTCTACGATTGCCCTTCTAGTGTAAATAAGGAGCAAAGGCTGACTTCTGATTTAGGTCGGAAAATTAAAACGGAAAGTTTTTTGGTGGTACTCAATGACAGTTTAACTACAGTCTATGAATTAACATTTTGCGAATTGGGTTACGGTTTTAGGGGATTAAGGTTGTTTTTAATTACGTATTGTTTAAAAAAACAACAACAAAAAACACAAATTAACCCAAATTACTATACATTTAATGTTGAAAAATATTTTTTTAAACTAAGTTTAATTGAAATTATACATTGCAATACTAACACAAACAACTGTCTCAATAATAGATTCAATAATTAATTTTAATGGTTAATTAAATGTATTGTAATTTTTTTGTTGTTGTTTATTTCTTTTAAGCAATACGTAATTAAAAACAACCTTAATCCCCTAAAACCGTAACCCAATTCGCAAAATGTTAATTCATAGACTGTAGTTAAACTGTCATACTGGGGACCACCAAAAAACTTTCCGTTTTAATTTTCCGACCTTAATCAGAAGTCAGCCGGACCAATTAGAGTGTTGCATGTCATGAATTTCACCTTAAGTATCACGGTTTGCCACCCACGGCCAAGTGAGGGGGTCTTACTCATCTACAGAAATGCAGTCTGCATATTCATAAGTATGTTGATTGGCTGGATTTTACGGCATGTTAACCCATTGGGTTATTTTATGCCGACCTTTTTGTTTTATTCCTTCTTTATGGATACTCAGTTTTTTAAAAACACATTTTTTTGTATTTAACCCATAGATGGGACCCTAACAGGTACTACCACTCCGGGTCAGAGTCGACCTGGGAGTAATGGTGATAAAGGGGTACTCCACATTCTTCAGAGCTCTAGAAACGGAACTTCACCATCAGATAGCGTTTAACGTCATACCCAGGACACTAAGATCCTCGGCCACCGCCTTCTAGCACATATATGATAAAAAGGCTTGCCATAAGGGCAATAGGGTTAGGACAATCATATAGGTTTGCTAGGGTTTGATGTGATTGATCAGAGGGGGCCTAACCAAAGTAAGGGCCAAAGTAGTGTTGTCTGTCATGGACTGCTTATCCACCAGGGTTCCATCACAGGTTGTCACCACATGTGGCCCCATTGCAAAGGTGCAGTTGGTCCCGAAGAACTGTTTCGTAGTATTGTAAGGATTGATTTTTATATACAAGACCAATCAATTGGAATATTCACAGTAATGGACAAAGAGAAACAAATCCTGAAAATATTACACTCACTAGCAAATATATGCACCCTCCGGAGGCAAATATTTAAGTTTTAATGTAATGAAATATTATATTAAATTAGAAAGGCTAATGAAACTAAATAAGAATGCAGATAAAAAGATTTTAAACAGAAAGGGGTAGAATCTAAAAATAGAACAACTGGAATTTACACTTCCTTCACACCCGTCTTTCATTGCTAATTTTTCCTAATTTAACTAGAATATAAAATTTATCCGAGAGTTTTGCTCATATTTATCAAAATAAAACCAAACAATTATAAATCAATAATACTAAGTACGTATTTATTAAAATCAAATTTGTAATATCAATATGCAAATTAGCCTCCATGTCCACACTATAAACGTCTATTTTGTTGTATATATAAATGCAATTGCATGTTATTAGTATATAGATCAAGGCAACAGTATTAATAATTGTAAGATAATTTTATAAGTAATTAAGGTTTAAATAGAAATAAAATCGGGGAGAATGTGACGTAAATAACTTTAGTAGTAATATAGTTTCGGTTATAGACAGACAAACACACAATCTCCATTATAATAGGATATACAATAGTTTCACACAATAAGATTCATAGGTAAAAATAACGTAAATTGGTTCTTTTAACATTTGATGTGATTTCCATTATATCTTGATATAATGGAGATTGTGTGTTTTTCTCTCTGTAACCGAAACTATATTCCTACTCAAGTCACAATTCTCTTAGTTATTGACATCACATTCTCCATTTATTTTTATCTAAACCTCAATTATCAATAAAATTGTCTTACTTTATTAATACTGTTAACCATGTCTACATACTGACAACATGCAATTATATTTATATATACAACAAAATAGCGGTTTACAGTGTGAACTGGAAGGCTAATTTGCATATTAATATTAAAAAATCGAATTTAATAAATATGTGCTTAGTATTATTGATTTCTAACTCTTTGGTTTTATTTTAATGAATATAAGCAAAAATCTCTTCAATAAATCTTAGATGAAATCCATTAACAAGATAAAATAACTGTCATTTTATTCTTTACTTCCTCTTATAACTAAATACTTAAATTAGAAAAAATAACAATGAAAGACGAGAGTGATGGAAGAGTAAGTTTCGGTTGTTCCATTTTTTATTATACTCCCTCTGTTTCAAATCTTTTATTATACTCCCTCTGTTTCAAATCTTTTTATCTGTATTCTTATTTAGTTTCATTAGCCTTTCTAATTTAATACAATATTTGATTACATTAAAACTTAAATACTTGCACCCGGAGGGTGCATATATTTGCATATACATATTTCATATTTGAATGATAAAATTTTAGACATTTTTAGGTCGAATATCAGTTTATAGCACCATTCTTTCTTTTTCTTCTGTTGATTTTTCAAGGGTTAAAAGAAACTTCTATACCTTCAGTGAACTCGGTTTGTTGAACTACGGGATGATCATGTGGGATTAGATGCATATTCTATGATTCTTGGTCTGAGATGAGAACTTGTTCGTGCTTAAAGGCCATATTGAAAATTATCATCTACTAATAAGGCCAAAATCAAATCTTTTGATATGTTTAATTGAATTCAAATCCTGGACGAAGCCACAGTTCACATAGCACTAATACTCTTGGGAAAGGTGTGAATCCAACTATTCTCCCTCCAGCTATAGGTAAATAGTAGGCCAGACTGGACTATTTAACCTTGGTTAGGCAACCAGTCTAGGAGAAGGAAAACTCTGAATTCAAACCTCTTAAAAACTCTCCGCTTGGGGTGGTCACTACTAGAATAGGCTCAGTCTTACTTAGTGATCTATTTCAATTAAAAAAATGATTTTAATTGAAATTTTAAAATAAAGCTAAACTTTTGAGACAAATTTAATTGATTAAAAAAGAAAACGCCCCTTCCAGTTCTGACCCCCACCCCCCAAAAAGATCTGTCTGTGCTATTTTTCACTCCTTTCGGGAGCGACTCGCATCTTTTTTCTTCTTCTTGCTTTTTGTTTCCGCGAACTTGTGAATGGTGAGCAATTGTATCTGTTCACCAATGTGTTATCACTGCCGCCGCCGTCGTAATTATCTCCTTCGAGTCGCCGGCCAACTTCTCTGGCGTTTGCCAAAAAAAGAAAAGAAAAAGAAAAAAAAGAAAAAAAAGCAGAAAAAAAAATTCTTGCTTTCTTCCGCCTACAAAAAACTGTCCAGCAAGACGCGTCTCTTCTGATGCGATGTCGGGTAACACCCAGCACTCAAGATAGTCGCGATAAATGTTAACGATCCACCTTCGCCTTGTCGGGCAAGAAAACAAAACAATAATAAAAAAACAAAAAAACAACCCTTGGCCGGCGGCCGGGCGAAAGACCCGTGTTCACCGGATGGACTTGTCTGTGTAACCTTCTGTTTTTTTTTTGTTTTGTTTTGTTTTTGTTGGTTGGATTTTACGGCATGTCAACCCTTGTTGGATTATTTTATGACAAAGACGTTTTGATGGGTATTCAATTTTTAAAAATTTGTATTCATTTTTTAACTAATTTTTAACACACATTTTTTAAACTTATTTTTTTTATATTGAACCCATTCCGAGTCGCAAAATATTAGGGCGATCTGGGGTAGTTAACCTAAGGTAAAAGCAAACAGTCGAGGAGAAGGAAAACTCTGGATTAAAAACCTGTTAAACTCCACTTAAGAAGCTGACCATGTGTTGCATCCTGCTCGTGTGGAGGGGTTGGGTAAATACATTTATGATTATTAGTATTCCTGCCTACTACTACTACTACTACTACTAGCTGTCAATCGGATCTGATGATGACACCATGCGAATCTGTTTTCTCCATTTGATTCGATCTCTGGTTGCATTTTGTCAACTGTCTATGGGGTAATTCCATATCAAATCATCCAGACCATGTCATGGATAAGGTTAGACAATCCCCAAAATTTGAGCTTCCAATTCCAAAAATTGACGAACTTATGTTCTTTTTTATCTCTTCAAATTTGAGGGGGGGGGGTCGCAAAAAATGTATCTATAAAATGAGCTCTAGAGCTTCCCTACTACTAAAAATTGGTTTATAAAAGTATTTTAGCCCAAGAAATCAAAAAATGATATCAGCAATATCTTAAAGTCAACCAATATTACGGACAAAAATAAGTTAAAAAAGTCGCCATTTTTCGCTAACCCCACCAAATTTTGCGAGCGGGGACGAACACATAAGCGACGTCCTCCTGTGGAAACCAGCACATGGACATGTCAGTGGTGGCCGACCAGCAAGGACCTACATTCATCAGCTCTCTGCGGATACTGGATGCTGCGCAGAGGACTTCCCGAGGACAATGAATGATTGGGAGAGATTTTCATGAATATCCGTGCTAATTGAGCGACAAGATGATGATGATAAAAATGAATTGGAAATGATTTTTACTATAGAATTGCATTGGAAATTATATTTACTATATAAACGCATTGGAAATTATTTTTATTATATAAATGCATTGGAAATGATTTTTACTATAGAAATGCATTCGAAATGATTTTTATTATAAAAATGCATTGGAAATGATTTTTACTATATGAATGTATTGGAAATGATTTTTACTATAAAAATGCATTGGAAATTATTTTTATCATAAATATGCATTGGAAATTATTTTTACTATATAAATGTATTGGAAATTGTTTTTATTATAAAAATGCATTGGAAATGATTTTTACTATATAAATGCATAGGAAATGATTTTTACCATATATATGTATTGGAAATGATTTTTACTATAAAAATGCATTGGAAATTATTTTTATTATAATAATATGCATTGGAAATTATTTTTACTGCATAAATACATTGGAAATTATTTTTACCATATAAATGCATTGGAAATGATTTTTACCATATAAATGCATTGGAAATGATTTTTACTATGAAAATACATTGGAAATGAGTTTTACTATACAAATGCATTGGAAATGATTTTTTGCTATATAAATGCATTGGAAATAATTTTTACTATAGAAATGCATTGGAAATGATTTTTCATTATAAAAAAGCGGAAATTAATAATAATGATTGACAAGGCTTTATCTAAAAAGCAAAGCTACCGAGTTCGTTCGGGTCATGATTTGACCTTTCCACTTGACCGATCGTTAAACTTAGGCAAAAGACGCTAAATGATAACTGACCTATACAGGAATTCGTCCACCCTTTAAAAGATCTTTTAAAAAATAATAATCCTCTTGGAAACTTCGCTCGCCTCTTACCCGGATAAGCCTAATAATTTGGTTTGAATAGAAACTTTTCATATCAAGACAAGATATTATGGGCTGTCCTGTGATGTTATCTGGAAGTGGGAGCTTTCATGTGTTTTTTTTCTAAAGGGATTAGGGTATAGAAGGATGCAATAATAGCTCAGCCAGGATTTGAACGCGCCCTGCTGGGTTCAATATACGCTGTCCGCCTCACTTTGAAGTAAACAATAATTCTTTTTTCATGGTTCTCAAACACATGAAGATTCTCACATGGGATTTTGAAATTAATATATATATATATATATATATATATATATATATATTATGGACTCTCTCGTCGATTTTCGACGCATGAGGGTTCGTACAATGACCACCCACACAGTGATTTGTTTATAGTGGTGAAGGCTTGTGTTGGACCATCCACACTTTTTGGCACAGTCGATAGGAAAGAATTGGTGCACAAGGAATGCCACAAACCCAATCAACGACTGACCTCAGAAATTTTGAATTCAGAGTTATCCCTCTCCTAGACTGGTTACCTACCCAAGGTTAAAGAGTCCAGTCTGCCCTACTATTTTCCCCATAACTGGAGGGAGAATATATAGATGCATACCTTTCCCAATGGTATTAGCGCTATGTGAAATGCAAACAGCCTTGTCTGGGATTTGAACTCGGATCGACAAGTCCACTTACCATATATATATATATATATATATATATATATTATATATATATATGTGTGTGGTGTGTGTGTGTGTGTGTGTAAGTTGAAAATGGAAGCGAATCCGATGGTATGTTGAAAGGAAAAATAAACAAAAGAAAGAAAATGCTGAATGGATAGAATAGATTTTATTTTACTAACACGTGTTTCAGCCAGTAGTTTTTTCATGTATACATGTATTCTATTTATTATTATTTTGAATATAAAATAAAATAATAATAGAAAAGTGAAAATCTTTTAGTATATAAAGAATAACGGCCTTCATCATAGTAATGTTTGATATATATATATATATATATATATATATATATATTATATATATATATATATATATATAGTCATCTACAGACATGTGTTTTTGACGTTTACATATCATCAGTGCGGTTCGACTTTTTTAACAGCTACCCCTAGCCAGGAGCGAACTGCCAAGTTCCTTACACTTACGGCCGTCAGCGACTGTCAGTCCGGGGTGAACAATATATATATATATATATATATATATATATATATATATGTGTGTGTGTGTGTGTGTGTGTGTGTCGTCTCTCTCTCTCTCTCTCTCTCTATATATATATATATATATATATATATCACTACCTACAATAAACATCCATTTTCTACAAATATCCGTGTTTGTCTACCTTTCTCCATATATATATATATATATATATATATATATATATATAGTATCCAATTGTCGCTTTAACTTTTCCGTTCCAGTGGCATCAGTAAATAATCCAAAAGTGCTCAATATATTAAAAACATAGAGCAGTAATAATAATAATATTATTATTATTAGAGGAAAATTAAGGGTCTACCATGGTTTCAATCACATTGAAATGATTTCATCAGGACCCTATCCTACTTTAACTAAGTCAATGTAATTCCTTAAATTAAAGGTATTTTTCGAATAATAACTGTTGAACGCTACGCGAATATTGAGTGGAAAACAATGTATCTTTCCACACGTTTATCAATTTTCTCATTTCTGTATTTTTATCAATTTAATTCTAATCTTATCTTATTATAATGGAGCTTGAGTTTTTTTTGATACTATCTGTAACCGAAACTATATTACTACTCATGTCACAATTCCCTTAGTTATTTACGTCACATTCTCCATGATTTTATTTTTGTTGAAACCTCAATTATCAATAAGATTGTTTTACATTTTTAATACTGTTGACCACATCTACATACTGATAATATGCAATTGTATTTATATATACAACAAAATAGCGGTTTACAGTGTGAACTGGAAGACTAATTTGCATATTGATATCAAAAATTTCATGTTGATAAATATGTGCTTAGTATTATTGATTTCTCATTGTTTTTGTTTCTTTTAATGAATATGAGCAAAAATTTCGGTAATAAATCTTAAAAAGAAATCCATTAACAAGAAGAAATAATTGTAATATTATTCTTTACTGACTATTTTAACAAACTTTTTTCTTCTTCCACGCAACCATTTTTCCGTTATTTCCTATAGCTCCAACCTAAAAAAGGGGAACCACTCTGAATGAATTTTATCTGTTAATTAATCTAACTATTATTTCCCCATTAAACTAACCCTAAACCCCTAATTCTAACCTTAACCCTGTCTTCATTTTTCCTAGTTATAAATAATAGCTAGTAAAAGCAGTTAAATTTAATTCTAATTATATTTTAGGGGTTTAATATTACTAATTTATAGTTTTTTTCCTTATTCCTTTTTGTATTTATCCTATTTAAAATGAATAACTAAGAAAAAACGTATAAACTGTGAGATTTACAATTTACCTAGCCATGACAGAATGTGGCCCAGTGTATTCAGGGATTCAAATTCCAGACCAGTATCTTATTAATGATACATCTTAGGCAAGTTGTATATCTAACAGGTAATACCTAGACCCAGAGTGGTAGTACCTGTTAGGGTCCCGTCTATGCGGTAAATAGATTAACAAAATATTAAAAAGCAAAGATTGCATTCGGTATGACAAAAAATTTCGTTACGGCAGCACCCCATATTAATTTAAAAAAAAAAATATAAGGTTTTAAGTTGTCACTTATTTTTAACTAGAAGTGGCTACCCGACGTTGCCTGGGTAGTGGGGAGGTAAAAAAAAGTTAATCACACAGATCCATTATTACTGAATCACGAGTTGGATCCTCGCAGGATGCCCCATTAAAATCCCTATGTAAAAAAAACAAAAGACCTTGCATTGATCCAACTGCTCTGAAAAGAAAAATTCATGTCTACTATTTAAAATATCAAATCTAAAAAAATTCAATGCTGTTATCATTTAAATATCATTCTTTAATTATCTTCACTAATATAAATCAAACCTTCATTATTTTTGTTCAAAAACCAAGATCTGGTGATAGTGAATGTGTATATACTTTGTCGTTAATTGTTTTATTTTCGAAGTTTCGACCAGGTATACACATATATACAACTGTCCTTTATATATGTATAGATGTTTCCCTTAAGAACAGAGCACAAGTTTATATAAATTTCTAAATTATAACAATGAAATAAATCACGTTAAAAAGAGCACATGCTCAAAAGAGGGAAAAAAACGGCAAAAATGTGTCATTTTGAAAGATACGGATTTTGATTTATAAAATTCTCCCGTCTTAATTACTGTAAAACAAATAATTTTTACATGGGATTTTAAAAAAATCCTCCCTTATCATAATAGAAGAAAAATACGTTGATTCTCATTCATTTCTTACGAATTTTGTTGAATCTTAATTCATGTCGAAAGTGGGATGGTGTTTAAAAAGTTGGCAGGGTGGCCTATTGTCTGAATCAACCAAACAACAAGGGAGTCTATCTCCTTTTCGCTTGACCATTAGATTATCTCTCACTATTCTTTCTAGTAAAGTAAGTGAAGTCGTCGGGGCGGCCTAAAATCTATATCAAGCCAGACAGCGAGGGTGTCTATTCCCTTTTCACTAGCACTAGACCAAGGAGATTGCTTTGGGGTCTAATGTGGAGCGCCACACCTACTATCAGCTTCTCTCTTTACCGCACAGATCCCTGTGCTACTCATACGCTGACGAGTTGGCGAGGGCCGGTATCGAACCCGTTATATGAGGGTTCTTAACCGGACGCTCTACAGACTGCGCTAAAGAGTAAGTAAAGTAAAGTCGACGGGGTGGCCTAATGTCGGTATCAGACAGACAGTGAGGGAGTCTATCTCCTTTTCACTAGCGCTAGACCAAGGAGATTATTTTAGCATCTGAGGCTACTATCAGCTCCTCGCTTTACCGCACAAATCCCTGTGCTCATCATACGGTGAGTTGGCGAGGGACAGTATCGAACTAGTAACCTTGGGATTCCTAGGCAAGTGCTCTACCGACTGGAGTGGTTAATCCTAATCTATCTAATCTCTTCCTGTAACCGTATACTTTTGCTCTTTTTTAAGATTAATTTTGAAGGAATTTTAGATATTGCAGCTCAACGTGACATCCAAAGCGGATCAATGATAAACTCCACTTTTGATGAGTTTATTGCACACACCTGGCTCATCTATTTCTATAAAATCCACTTGAACCGGCTCAGGAGAATCAATCAGCCAATAAGCGGAAATAACAAATTTTCGGGAAAGCTGAATATTTTTTTCACTTCCTCATTTAGAATTTTGATAATGGCCAATTAAACACGAAATAAATACGATTAAAATAAATAAGTCATTTCTTATTCTCATTAGGGTAAATTTATTTAAGTGATATTCTAATTTTTCCTTTATAAACAATTCTAGACAATTCTAAGTGACAGTTATCTCTGGATTTCAGGTTCAATCCTGAGCGGTGGTAGTAACTTAGAAAAATAATTAACACAACTCCTACCCCAGCTATGGTTAGCAGAATGAGAACAGGATACCCTCGTGGACTGAATAAAGGGTTAGGTTCAAAGTTCCGTAATGGTTCCCAATTACGACAATAAGGTTCCTGACTACGACAAGAAAGTTCCCAAGTTCGAAAAGAAGGTTCCCAAGTCTGAGAAGGTTCCTGAGTCCGACAAAAAATACCTGAAGAAGGCCGGAGGGCATATCAGCCGAAACGTTGTACAGATAACAATGAAGATGAGGACAATAGTCCGAATAACGCAGATAATACTAATCATAAAGCCTGATCTCAAACATTTAGAGATATAAACAATTCCTTTTAAATACACGAAACCGCATATCCACATTTAGCATAATCGCAGATAGATACAATAAAATTATGAAGTTTTGGGAGCGGAGGACAGGAGCCTCCCCAAAAGCGGTTCAAAGACCATATTAAAACAACACTGAAGAAATGTACCATCACAACTTCAAGTTTGGAAGATCTGGCCTCCAATAGACAGGGTTGCCGAGACGCTTGCTGCACAGGAGCTAAACAGCTCAATATCGAAATAAACAGGACTGCAGTGCGGCGACGTCTTCGTCGTCATGAACAACTAAATGTAGATGGGAATTTCCCCTGCAATATGTGTGACCGCATCTGCAAGTCCAGTATTAGACTAACGAGCCAACAGAGGGTCCACAACTGAAGATATGGAGTGACGTCATCGTCGTTTGTAACGGACTACCAAGAGAAAGAAGAAAAAAGAATCCTTTGCATACTATATACGTATGTTTGTTTATATATATTATATATATATGCACATAAATACGTATATGCGTGTGTTTATTTGAATATTTGCGATAAAAAGACACGAACACACACACACATACATATATGCACATGTATTCCCCCATATATATATATATATTTATATATATATTTATATATATAACTGTAAGTTGAAAATGGAAGCGAAACCGACGGTATGTTGAAAGGAAAAATAAAGGAAAGAAAATGCTGAATGGATAAAATAGATTTTATTTTATTTTATTTTTATTTTACTGACACGTGTTTCGGCAAGGAGTTTATACATGCACACATGCACTCTATCTATTATTATTTTAAATACAAAATAAAATAATAATAATAGAAAACTACAAAATTTGTTTAGTATACAAGGAATAACGGCCTTCGTCTGAGTAATCATTTGGTGCTAAGCGGTTAACATTTCTGAAATGTTCGAAAAAAGAATTTTTTTGAAATTGTTTGAAGAAAATGTATATATATATATACGCACACATGTATACACACACACACGCACACATACACAGACACAGACACACACACTCACACACATATATATACATGTATACACATTATATACATATATATGTACACATATTTATATATACACGAATACACATATGTACAAAAATATGTATACATTTATAGACATATGCACATATATATACAAATATATATATATATGTATACACGACTATATATATATAATTACATGTATACACATATATACATATACATGTTCACAAATATATATATATATATATATATATATATATGTATACATGTATACATTTATATTCATGTATATGTACACTAATATAATATATATATATATATATATATATATATATATTATATATATACTTATAAACATATGTCTACACACATATGGATAGAATATATGTATATGTATACACCCACATATATATGCATATATACATGTATACACATACATATATGCATACGTACATGTATACACATGTATATGCATATATATATATGTATATAATATATATATTTGTTTATGTGTCTGTGAATTTTTATATTTGGGATTAAACAGCCGTATATATATATATATATATATATATATATATGTAAAATATGATGTAAATAAATCGATATATATATATATATATTATATATATACATTTAGAGAGAGAGAGAGATAAGTATTTACATTATATATATATATATATATATATATATATAATGTGAATATATAGACACACATGTGTGTGTATGTATGTGTGTATATGTATGCTTGTGAGTTTGGTATTACTCAGGTCAGGTGAGAGTAAAAAATTTAACACCTGCACAAGAAATGTCACACCGCTGCGATGGCTACTTAATGTCCACTTGGCGCCGGGTCGGTATAGAAGCTCGCCTGGTTCTAATCCCGGGGAGGTGGTCAGCCGGATCGTAAAACACTCGTATAATTTTCTATCAGCAATTTATTAATAATAATAATAATAATAAAAAGAAGAATTGGAGAATTGAAAGAGCTGTGGAATATGAGGGTGAAAGTGATACCAATTGTAGTTGGTGCACTTGGAACGGTCCCAAAAATCCTGGAAAAAAGACTGGAGGATCTGGAAATCAGAGGAAGAATTGAGACCATCCAGACTACCACACTGCTGCAATCGGCTAGAATACTCATTAGAATCCTGGAGACCCGAGGAGACTTGTTGTCACCCAGACTCCAGTAAAATACCATCAGCTAACGCTGATGTGAAAAACTCAAAACGAGTAAAAATCTATTAATAATGGAGATTCGCTTCCGGTTTTTGTTTGAAACAAAAACGACGTCACTGATTACGTCACACCACCTAAAACGTCATAACGTAGAATAAATACATTCAAATTTTGAGCATGCAATGTTAGATAGTCCTCATTGGTTTTTTTAAACAAGTTTTAATAAATACATGACTGGTATTATATATCTATATATAGTTTGTTTTATTTTAATATATATTTAAAGTTATCAGAACTAAGTTTCCATTTCAATTTTTTTATATTTTTAACTCCTTTAATAAATTTATTTTATTTTTTACTCCTTTAATAAATTTGATGATTTTACTTTACTTATGATACAAACATTCTGATATTAAATTTTCAACTCCCATCCCCCCAGGCAATATTTATTTTACGTCGCCCAGAGGGTGTTCTTTTTATTTTGCTAGTGATAATAATAATAATATACACAGACCAAATCTCACTAAAAGAAAAAATGATTTAGTATTTAGGCATAGAAATGAATCATTGTATCCTGTCCGTTAGATTCAATCACGATCAACAAGATTATTTGATAAGCAATGACCCAGCAGACTTTATCTTGTATAAAAATGACCTGTTGTTATTGTAACTAAAGCTATGCCCTTCTGCTTTCCCACAGAAAAGCCTACAAGAATCTATGAACAAGAATGAAACCTTTTTTGGACCCAGGAATTGATTTCTAATCGGTATGGAAAATTGGAGTATTTTTAAAACCAGATGCCCTTTTTGTAACACCGCCATTTTAACATTATTGGTATTTGATAAAAAATATCTATTAGTATTATCTGCGTTATTTGGACTATTGTCATCATCTTCATTGTTATCTGTACAACGTTTCGGCCGATATGCCCTCCAGCCTTCTTCAGGTATTTCTTGTCGGACTCAGGAACCTTCTTTTCGGACTCTGGAACTTTCTTGTCGTAATTGGGAACCTTCTTGTAATCGGGAGCCATCACGGAACTTTGAACCTAACCCTTTATTCAGTCCACTGGGGTATCCTGTTCTCATTCCGCTAACCATAGCTGGGGTAGGGGCGTTAAGCTGTGTTAATCATTATTCTATATTACTGTTGCATTTGATCAGGATTGAACCTGCAATCTAGAGATAACTGTCACTTAGAACTGTCTTAACCTAACTACCTTATCCACTAGGCCATGTGTCCAATTGGACAATCCAGGGTGAATTTTGGGAACCTAAAAAACCTAATGTCTTGTTTTGGCTAGAATATCTACCTATTCACTTGTATATGATTTTTTACCTAGACTCATATTGTTTTTTTTTTATCAAATCTGATCTAGCCTTTTTAATTATGGGTTCCCAAACACCTGAAGAAGGCCGGAGGGCATATCGACCGAAACGTTGTACAGATAACAATGAAGATGAGAACAATAGTACAAATAGAGAAATAAAAATACCAATATATTTTGTCAGCAATAGATATATTGATCTGATAGCCTGTTGCAGTCCTTGTAAATGATACTTTAACTGAGTCTACTAGTGAGACTGCTTTAGAACACTAGGTAGGGCCCTCTAATATACAGGCAATTGTCCAAGGTACCACATTTTAGGAAGGCATATGACATGTGTCTGAGATAGAATACAAATGAAAAATAGAAAAGTGAATAAAGCAAAATAAAAAAGGAAAAAACAAAAAGAATAACATTTCTTGATGTGAAGTCAGAGTGCTCCTAATAGCTTCAATCTGGGGTAAAATAAATATGCTGAGATGCGTTTAAAAGGGAATTTCTGTTGCCCACTTGGCCTCCTTTATAGGATATTTATAGCCAGTTTAACTACCCTGTTTATCTTTCTGTCCTCTTTGTTGTCTTTGTATTGGGATTCAAATATAAATGCATTGGAAATTATTTTTACTATAGAAATGCATTGGAAATTATTTTTACTATAAAAATGCATTGGAAATGATTTTTACCATAAAAATGCATTGGAAATTATTTTTATTATAAAAATGCATTGGACATTATTTTTACTATATAAATGCATTGGAAATTATTTTTACTATATAAATGCATTGGACATTATTTTTACTATATAAATGCATAGCTATATAAATGCATTGGAAATGATTTTTACTATAAAAATGCATTGGAAATAATTTTTATTATAAAATGCATTGGAAATGATTTTTACTATAAAAATGTATAGGAAACGATTTTTACTATATAAATGCCCTGGAAATGATTTTTACTAATATAATGCATTGGAAATGATTTTTCATCATAAAAAATGGGACTAAAATGAAAAAAAAAGGGGGGGCACAATATATGGAAATTAATAATAATGATTGACAAGGCTTTATCTAAACAGCAGCTACGAGTTCGTTCGGGTCATGATTTGACCTTTCCAATTTTCTATAGTCCCACTTATTCTTGTATATTTTTTTTTCTCACTGTAAAATAAAAATATAAAGAGTAAAACTTTAAAAAAATATCAAAACTAAAAATAAAAAGTTGCAACTTTACTCATCATCATTGGCGAGCTTGGATTTGTTTGATTGTTTCTTTTGTTTTACGGCATATCAACCTCGGTGGGCCATTTAATACTAGTAAAGTTTTGAAAAATTCGTAGCGATAGTTTAGTACAAAGCTTATTTTACCTTTAGATGATACCCTAACAGGTACTACCACTCCGGGTCAGAATGGACCAGGGAGTAACGGCAATGAAGGATATTCGACACTTCCCAGAGTTCCAAAATTGAAACCTCACCACTAGATACAGTTTAACGTCCTATCCAGGACACTAAGGCCCTCACCCACCGCCTTCTTGCACATATATGATAAAAAGTGTTGGGGGATTAGCACTCCAGGTCAGAGTGGACCTGGGAGTAATGGCCATGAAGATTACGCCACATTCTCCGAGCTCCAGAACTGGAACTTCACCATCAGATAGAGTTTAATGTCATACTAGATCATGAAAAACCTTCAGACACCGCCTTCTAGCACATATATGATATGTAATGGTTAGCAAGCTCGCCTCGCAGACTATTGTTAATGAGTTCGATTCTCATTGGGTACCCAATGCTTCTGGCCTTGTGCCGCATCTAAGCTAAGCTTAGTAAATCACTATATGATAAAAAGGGCTGAGGGTTTTGCTATAAGGGCAACAGGGTTGGGACAATCATATAGATGCTAGCGCTTGACATAACCAAGATTGATCGGAGGGGGGCTCTCCGATTGCCTGTCTAGCCTGAGTAAGGGCAATTGTGGAGTGTTGGATGTCATGGACTACTCAGTCACCATTCACGGTCAACCGGTGGCCCCACTGGAAGGGGGTGTTACCCTTCTACTGATGTGAGGTCGGTGTATTCCAAAGCTCCATCCGACAAGGATGCTGAGCTTGGAAGAGACGTACAAAGAAAGGTTTTGCCAATTTCTTTGTAAGTCTCTTCCAAGCTCAGCATCCCTGTCGGATGAAGCTTTAGAATACATGCTAAATATGGATGTGCGGTTTCGTTTATTTAAAAGGAATTGTTTATATCTCTGAATGTTTGAGATGAGGCTTGATGATTAGTATTATCTGCGTTATTCGGACTATTGTCCTCATCTTCATTGTTATCTGTACAACGTTTCGGGTGATATGCCCTCCGGCCTTCTTTAGGTATTTCTTGTCGGACTTGGGAACCTTCATTAATTGTTCATCCTGTTGTTGTTGGGTGTGTGTGTGTGTGTGGCTTAGAAATACCTGAAGAAGGCCGGAGGGCACATCAGCTGAAACGTTGTGCAGATAGCAATAAAGATGAGGACAATAGTCCAAATGATACAAATTATCAAGCCTCAACTAAAAAAATTCAGAGAAACAGCCATCGAAATTATGTAAAATAAATAAATTACGGCTGTTTTATGCTCATTTTTGATGCTGCGATAATGAGCTTCCATAGAAATTATCTTCATCATCATCATTATCATCAACCCTCATCATGAATTGAACATGTTATACTCGTTTGAGCGGCTGCGAGATGAATATTACGTAGTTCAGAAAGCAACAAGAATCAAAACCGAAGAACGTAGATATAGACACGTGACATTGAAGCAGCCCCCCCAAAAAAAAAAAAAAAAAAAAAAAAAAAACCCAAAGGAAGAAATGGGAATGAAATAACTAAAATACATTGTGTGTGTGTGTGTGTTCAACGCAGAGATTCATGGCTGGTGAAACAGTTGCAGCCAAGTGAGAAGAGATTGCTGAAAAAAAAAAAAAGGCGGACTCTTCTTCAAACCAATTGTTGTACAGATGATTAAACATCTTTGTGAAAATAAACATCTCGCGTGTTCAATTTAAAAACAAATTCTATAAAACAATGGATAATGAAATCAAATTTATTCGGCTAATTGTTACGAGAGAAAACTGTAGCAGCATTCAACCGATTCTCTACGTTATCTCTCTCTCTCTCTCTCTCTCTCTCTCTCTCTCTCTCTCTCTCTCTCTCTCTCTATCTATCTATCTATCTATCTATCGTCCTTATCTGTTTCTATCACTTTCTTTCCCCTTCTGTTTATCTGTCTATTTCTCTTTTCTGTCCCTATCTACTTCGCTGTCACTCCCTCTTTCTGTTCCTATCTGTCTCATTCCCCCTCTCTCTGTACGCTCTATCTGTCTTCCTCCACCTCTCTCTGTTTCTTTCACTTTCTGTCCCTTTCTGTCTCTCTGTCTGTACCTTTCTTTGCGTATCTGTTCTTCTGTCTCTCTATCTGTCTTTCTTTCTGTTGCTATTTGTTTTGCGGTCTCTCTATTTTTGTTCTTATCTGTTTCTTGGTCTGTCTCTCTACCTCTTTTTGTCCCTAACTATTTTTCTGTCTCCCTCTCTTACTGTCCCTCTCTGTTTAACTGTTTGTCTATCACCCCCCCCCCATATATATATATATAAGGATAAACCTAATGAGTCAGATATACCTATTAAGAGTTTCGCTTAGTGCTCATCAGGGCTAAGATCTGACTCTTTATAATCAAACTATTTGCCAGGTTTTTTCTTACCGCAAGGGTTTACCAACAAGTTTGGTATATTTATATATATATATATATAATATATATATATATATATATATATATATATATGGTGTTGCTGTAAGCGATTAATGCATTTTTTGACAGGGATATTTGTGTAGAGAGATTGAATATCAAGGCTTGCTAAGAGTTTGTTCTTCATGTCAATGTTTTCGTATTTGGTTTAGTAATGTACCAGAGTTTTTTTTTTTATATGAGAGGGCTAATAGAACCTAATAAAGGGGTAAGTATTTTGGCAATAGATTTAGCGATGTTGTGGGGTGTAGTACCGATCATCTCAGGTATCGGTACTACTCAGGGGCATGAAAAAAGCAGATAGAGCAGTTTGTATATCAAGAAATGTACAAGCTGATATCTAGGAAAAATATTTTTAAAAACCAAAAGACAAAGCCCTCGTACTCTGAAAATAAACGTCGGTATCTACACTAAGTAGAGCAAAATTATAAGGAACTAAGGGCCTACCGGCTCATCAGGATAATTCTGACTCAGAATTATCCTGTTGTGCCGGTAGGTGAAACCTAGGTAGGTAGTTTCTGACTCCTCAGCTCCTTATATACATACATGTTAGGAGTAAATCTGTAAGTCTGTAGGCCGAGATAATTTTAACTTAGTTTTTAGCTGAAATTATTACTGTACGTATTTACCAAGACCCTTGAGGATCTTAGTGTCCTGGGTATGACGTTAAACTTCAATCTATTAGCGAAATTCCAATTTGAAACCCTGGGGAATGCGAAGTACTCCTTCATTAATCTCAGGTCTCCTTTTACCGAGAGTGGTAGTACCTGTTAGGGTCTCATCTATAGTTTAAATAGATTCCAAAATGAGTTGAAAATTTATCTAAAAGAAATCGAGGTGAAAAGAATTGAATATCCAACAAGAATGAATTAAATGTTTCACGAAAATATGACCATCCAGGATTTTAAATTTCCTAAAAGAAGTCGGATTCTACTTGAAAATATGAGTAATTTAACAATAGTTAAAATCTATTCATATATACATTTGTTTTCTACCAACCTATCGCTACGAATCCAAAACTTAGTCGGCATTAAATGACCCACCGAGGTTGATATGCTGTAAAACAAAACAAATAAACGAATGAAACAAAACATCTTTGACATAAAATTAGCCAAGTTTTTAAATCCAACCAACCAACCAACCAACCTAAGATTATTCCCACAAGTTCACGTGCACCCATTTTCCTAGCAAGTGAATTTTTTTTCCTAAGGTTTATTGACAACGTATTAAAATCTAGAGATTATCATAGCGATAAAGTCATCTTCAAAAACACTTCTAAGATTTCCCTATGAACTTTTTCATCAAAATAATATTAATTATTTAAAAGGTATAAGTTTTTTATATTCCCTGCTATAAAAATTCCGTCGTTTTGACATATTATTTTAGAGAACTGGTGTGAATTTTCGCCTTATTGTGAAAAGGGCGGGAGACTTTTGTGGCTAAAAAGACAACTGACTTTACCGACGACGCCATTGCGATGACCGATGGTAGTTTTTATTGTTATTGGCGATCAGGATTCAATTTTGACCATTGGTTGTTAATAATGTTCAAAGGAAAAAAATGAATTTGTTGTTTTCACGTCTTTTTTTTTTTCTTCTTAAGCATCTTATCCGGCGACGCCATCAACAAAAGAGAGTCCGGATTTAATCCACATTCGAAAAAACCGCGGTTTATCAAAAGTCAAACCGACGCTTTATTGGATCCAAGGTTTGAAGATTTAGGCTGCATTGTTGAATACGGAAGATACCCACACACACACACACACACACACACACACACACAATATATATATATATATATATATATATATATATATATATATATATATATATATTACAAAGGTAAGAGACGGATTTTATCTTCTCTAATAACTTATAGAATAATTATATTAACTTGATGCTTCAAAGGAGTCTAATAATAGATGAGAAAAACTTTCTATCAGGGACCCCACTCTCAAAAAGTGTTTTAATACTTTTGAGAGTGGGGTCCCTTGGAAAGGATTTTCATTTATCCCCCTCATTTCATTCATTTTTATTTCATCCATTCATTCACTTTACCATTAATTTTTAACTATATATACTAGCAGATATATGCACCCTCCGGGTGCAAGTATTTAAGTTTAATGTAATAAAATATTATATTAAATTAGAAAGGCTAATGAAACTAAATAAGAATACTGATAAAAAGATTTGAAACAAAGGGAGTATAATAAAAAATACAACAACTGAAACTTACTCTTCCATCACTCTCGTCTTTCATTGTTATTTTTCTAATTAAGTATTTAGTTAAAAGAGGAAGTAAAGAATAAAATGACAGTTATTTTTTCTTGTTAATGGATTTCATTTAAGATTCATTGAAGATATTTTTCATTATATTCATTAGAATTAAAACCAAGCAGTTAGAAATCAATAATACTAAGCATATATTAATAAAATCACATTTTTAATATCAATATGCAAATTAGCCTTCCCGTTCACACTGTAAACCACTATTTTGTTGTATATATAAATATATTGCATGTTGTCAGTATGTAGACATGGTTAATAATGTAAATCAATTTATTAATAATTAGGTTTAAATAAAAATAACAATCATAGAAAATGTGATGTCAATAACTAAGGGAATAGTGATATGAGTAGTAATGTAGTTTCGGTTACAGACAGAAAAGCACACAATCTCCATTATAATAAGATATATATATATATATATATATATATATATATATATATGGAAGGAAAATGAGGAAATTAATCCGACAATATATAAAGAAAATTTAGAAAAAAAAAAACAATTAACAAAAAAAACCCCCCAAAAACATGGGATGTTATGATGGATGGACATTTATAGTCGATGTTCAAACATTTCGGTTTACAAATGGAAACCTCCTTCAGGATTGTGAAAATGAGAAGAAAACAAGGATTTATGTGGATAAAAGATGATGGATGTTTTGTATGCGTTGAATTAGAGAAATGTGTGGAAAAAAGGTTCGTTACCGTTAGTTGAGTGGCGTTTGTAGTTAATTGTTGATGACGTGTTTATGGCGTATATATATATATATATATATATATATATATATATATATAAATAAACAGAACGAAATAAAACTTTTTTCCGAACAAACCAGGTTTCTTACAGTAAAATCAATGCAAATTTCTAAAGTTCTCTAGCTTGGGGCGTTTAATTTAGAAGTAGAACCAGTATCAACCACATAGCGAGGGAGTCTATACCCTTTTCTCTAGCGCTAAACCAAAAATATTGTTTTTGCGTCTGAGGTGACGCGCCAAGCCTATTATCAGCTCCTCACCTCACCGCACAGATTCCTGTGCTACTCATATGCTGAGTTGGCGAGGGCCAGTATTGTACCAGCAACCTTGCGATTACCTAGCCAAACGCTCTACCGACTGAGCTAAACCAGCCCTACTAATTTAGAAGTAAAAATTAGTCATATCTATACATATATAATATACAAAGGGCATATATATATATATATATATATAATATATATATATATATATATATAAATTTAATATACCAAACTTATTGGTAAATGCTTGCGGTGAGAAAAAACCCAGCAAATAGTTTGATTGTAAAAATATACTACCAAACATTAACCGGGAAGAAAAAAAAATTGGAAAAAAGAAAACACCAAGATAATCGTATTAACAAAAAATAATCTATTGGTACAATATTTGGCCAAAAGAAAAAAACAATTTATATGTATATATATATATATAAGATATATATATTCATACAATATGGTGTTCTTTGTTTTTGTTGTTTTTCTATTGGTTATTTTAGTTTATGCTAATTCAAGTGATTTATTTGAATCACGGTAGTAAGTACTATATTTAATTGGTTTGTTCCTAGTCTCTTTAGCCAGATCTTAGCCCTGAAGAGCATTAAGCGAAACTTTTAGTAGGTTCGTCTAACTCATTAGATTTATCTTTATCTATCTATCTATCTATCTATATATATATATATATATATATATATACATTAAGTATCACCGGATCTTGTGCAACAATTATGAACATATGATTTATATTCAAAAATATCTAAAATTAGAATATGTATAGAAATTGCATTGAAATTCTGAAAATGTCCAGCATTTGTAAATCTCAAAAGTCAACAAATAAATATATCATAGTCCCCCTCTACCCAGGCGACACGAGGTAGCAGCTTCTAGCCTATATGATCGGAAAAATTATATATAATTAATAACTAGAATAACTAAAAGTTGTCTCCCTTGTATATTATTTTGAGATATTTTATCTTCTGGATGTCCTAAAACCTACATTTAAGGCCAACTGCCAACCGGTGTGAGTCTCTAGATTAGAACCTTCACATGGACCAAAAGGGACCACATGCCATGTTGCAATTCATAAGGTCCAAAAGTTTAAGACCATCTAAAAGACAACAATAAAAAACAGAAGTGGGGAATCATAAATATAGAAACACAGTGTAGCACCCTCCATAATAAAAATAACTAGCTTCATAGGACGTTTTCTGTTTCCGAAACTGAAATTTAGTTGTAATAGCGCTATATATATATATATATATATATATATATATATATATATATATATATATAGAGAGAGAGAGAGAGAGAGATAGAGGGAGAGAGCACTTTTATATTTTCTTATCCGGCTAATCATTATTATCAACAGTCAAAATTGCGACACGCTCGATTTTTTGCCTTTCTACTTTTCCTCTCTCTCTCTCTCTGTCTGTCTGTCTCTCTCTCTCTCTCTCTACATATATATATATATATACATACATTATATATATATATACATTATATACATTATATATATATATATACATATATATACATTATATATATATATAAATACATTATATATATATATATATATACACATACATTATACATTATATACATATATATATATATATATATATATATATATACATACATATATACATTATATATAAATACATTATATATATATATATATACATACATTATATACATTATATATATATATATATATATATATATATATATATATATATATATATATAAAGCGTTGTTATGGGTCCAACGGGAGAAAATTAGATATTTCATAAAAAAATGTCCGCAAAATGGATTATGTTTTTAAAAAATTGCTTGTTTTAAATTTTTTTATAAAAACATTTTTTTCATCAAAATTTAGATAAAATCTTTTTTATAAAATAATAATTGAAAATTAAAAAAAAACAAAACAAAAACATAATCCTTTTATCCGACCTTCTTTTAAATATATATATATATATATATATATATATATATAATATATATAAAAAGAGAGAGAGAGAGAGAGAGAGAGAGAGAGAGAGAGAAGAGAGAGAGAGAGAGAGAGAGAGAGAGAGAGAGAGTATGTGAACATACTCAGATAAAAAAGATAAATACTAATAGATCAAAAATTAAAAAGATAGATAAATAGATTGACAAATAAAAATAGGAAAACTTTTCATGGCCGAAGTAAAAGAGAATGATCAGTTTTTTTGTTTGTTCTTTTTTTTTCCACGCGAGCAACATAAAGACTTTTTGAAACTTTGACTTGTTTGACAAACATGTGTCTAGAGTCAGTTTTATTTACTTTATACACACACACACACACACACACACACACACACACACACACACACACACGTGCAAACACACATAAATAAACACTATATATATATAGGGTCATCCTCAGACACGTGTTTCAAGTTATTAAGTCTCTTCAGTGTGGCTGGACAATTTGGAAGCTACCTACAGCCGGGATTGAAATCCAATCGGCACCTTAACCATTAGGCTGTCTTCACTTACAGAATGGGAAGGGGATTTTAACTGTTTTAATACACACATCGCTTTGTGTGTAAAGGCCGTCACAGAGTGCTCCATTCCTTATATAGAAGAGCGTTGCGTTTACGCTTGAGTTGGCGGCCGTCGGCGAGATCCCCCCCCCCCAGAGTGCTCAACCTTAGGGGATGGGGAGCATATATAGGGTTATATATATATATACAAATAGAATATGGAAATGAATCCGTCAATATATAGAAAAAAGAAAACAATGTATTCCGAAAAAAGATGAATGTATTTTTCATGGGAATTCGCCATTTATACGTTTTGGTTTATATTAAACCTTCGTCAGGACAATACAAAAGAATGGGGAAAATTATTGTCTAAACAATCATAGATGTCATTTTAAAAACATCCCTCATCAGATACACCGGATGCTTTTTACACTATCACAATTTCTTCAGGGGGCCCCCGCCCCTTTTCAGCATACATGTCCATTACCTAAATTTTGCCCCCCCTCCACGCTCAGAAGACATTCTACACGGATAGAGAGATGAGTTTTTCTTTTCATTACTAGATAAAACCTGCACCATTTGGACCTTAACGAAGCACCAAGAGAAAAGGTAAGATGGGAGATGCACAGGAAGGCCGCTTGCGATATCAAACAAATCGCGGGGATATCACCCTACAAGAAAGCAGGTGTACGGCCACCTGCCGCCTATCACAAAAAACAATTCAAGCGAGACGAAGAAAACATGCTGTGCACTGCTGAAGAAGCAATGACGAACTAATAAGTGACGTTCTCGAATGGGAAGCAGCACATGGGCATGCCAGTGCGGTCCGCCCAGCAAATACCGACGAGTCGTAGGAAATGGACTCATCGGCCAGAGTTCAAATCCTGGACGAAACTGTTTGCATTCCAAATAGCGCTAAAACCCTTCGGAACGATATGCACCCAACTTATCTCCCTCCAGATATGGGTAAATATCAAAGGCAGACTTTGCTCTTTAACCTTGGCTAGATAACCAGTCTAAGAGGAGGAAAACTCTGAATTCAAACTCCGCTTAAAAAATTGACCTTGTATCGCATCCTGCTCGTGCGGAGGGGTTGGTATATAAATACATTGACCAGCTCTGTGCAGATGCCGCATGCTGTGTTGAAGACCTCCCGAGGGCAATGAATAATAGGGACGGTTGGCGAGAGACAGTCATGGATAGCTGTGCTAATAGCGCGACATGATGATGATGATGCCTTCAAGATACAATGTATCGTTTTACAACTTCACGTTTATGTTCGCGCCCTTTTTTTCTCTCTACTCTCCGAGGGTCGAAATCAAAAGCATTGACGGATTATAATGGAAAAGAAGAAAGAAAGGAAGAAAGAAAGAAAATTTAAAAAGAAGAAAAACAAACAAAAATAAATACGAGACGGAGTGTCCATTGCTATCGTAAACAATACAAACGGAGAAGATATAGGGAGTATTGGCCATGGAAAGAGGGGGTGGTGGTGGAAAAAACCGGGTGTGTGGGGATAGCAGGGGTTGTGTGATGCTAACGGGATTTAGAGCAGCTGTGCTAAGTGAGGTGTGACAGGCTGAGCAAGGTGTGTCCAACTAACAGAAGAATCTTGGCCTTTCCTTTCTTTTCTAGGTCTTTACCTACTAGGCATCATCGAAGAAATTAGAAAAAGTCCTGTCAAGGTTCACAATGGGAGTAACAGCCCCTTTATTTTTGCTCACAACTGCCTGGGCATGCAAAATGATTATTAGGGAGTCGTTTGCCAAACAGGCTATCAGGAATTGCTTTGTCCAAATGTCCAGTTACTGAATACCTCCCCTGTCAACTTTTGTGGTATGACAGTGACCTGGTTTTCTCGAGGAGTCCCCGTGGCGTAATAGTTAACGTGCTGGACTGAGAATTCGTAATTTATTTTTTCCACCCCATCAACATGAGTAGGATGTGACACAGGGCCAATTTTTTAATCAGAGTTTAACAGGTTTGAATTCAGAGTTTTCCTTCTCCTAGACCGGTTGCCTAACCAAGGTTAAAGAGTCCAATCTGCCCTACTATTTATCCATAGCTGGAGGGAGAATAGGATTCATACATTTCCGAAGGGTATTAGCGCTAAGTGAAAAATGCAATTACCATGTCCAGGATTTGAACTCGGGGCGACGAGTCCATTTCCCATGACTTTAACTATTACACCACGCACTGCAAAATGGTTATAAAGGAGTGGTTTGCCAAACTGGCTATCAGGAATTGGTGTGTCCAGTTACTGAATACCTCCCCTGTCAACTTTTGTGGTATGACAGTGACCTGATTTTCTCGAGGAGTCCCCGTGGCGTAATAGTTAACGTGCTGGACTGAGAATTCGTAATTTATTTTTACCAACGCATCAACATGAGTAGGATGTGACACAGGGTAAAATTCTTAATCAGAGTTTAACAGATTTGAATTCAGAGTTTTCATTCTCCTAGACTGGTTATCTAGCCATGGTTAAAGAGTCAATTCTGCCCTACTATTTACCCATAACTGGAGCGAGAGTAGTTGGATGCATATCTTTCTCACGGGTTTTAGTGCTAAGGGAAATGCAAACCGACTCGTCCAGTATTTGTACTCTAACCATTACACCACACACCTCCATGACTATGGGGGAGGGATTTTCCCAACTGGTTATCAGGAAGTGGTTTGTCCATGTTGGATTATTTGTAAGTAAGTAAAGTAAAGTAAAGTAAAGTCGTCGGGGTGGCCTAAAGTCGGTATCAGCCAGTCAGCGAGGGAGCCTATCCCCTTTTCACTTGCGCTAGACCAAGGAGATTATTTTAGTGTCTGAGGTGGAGCGCCACACCTACCGTCTGCTCCTTACTTTACCGCACAGATCCCTGTGCTACTCATACGCTGAGTTGGCGAGGACCGTTATCGAACTAGGAACCTTGTGGTTTCTAGTCGAACGCTCTACCGACTGAGCTAACTCAGCCCATTCTTCGCTTAGATTTGGCACTAGGCCGAATGTAAGAGGCACCCAGTAAGGCTCGAACTCACTAGTCATGGTTTGTGAGTATAACTTTCTAACCATTACACCACGTGGTTTAAACATCAGCCAATCAACAGCCCGAATACGTGGTTGGTTAACTACTTAATCGGTGATACTGATAGACATCCATTTACAATCATTGAGGAAGGAGCTGCAAGACTGAGGAGCACCAAGGAACAACCAAAGGATTCTTCACTAAGAATTGTGCTCTGTTTAACAAATGAACACAATGATTACACATTGAAATAAAATATACAGATAAAAGTACACAGCTTCTAGATAAATACATTATAGATACTAGTATAAAATAAAAAACGCCCTCTAGGTGATGTAAAAATAGATTTTTGAAACATATTGCCTGAAGGGTGGGAGTTAAAAATTCAATGTCAGCGAGTTTGTACCCAAGTAAAATCATCAAATTCATTAAAGGATTAAAAAATAAAACAATTTGAAATGTAAACTTTAAATATGTATTAAAATAAAACAAACTATATATAGATATATAATACCAGTCATGTATTTATTAAAACTTGTTTTAAAAAACAATGAGGACTGTCTAATGCTGCATGTTCAAATTTTGAGTGTATTTATTCTGTTATGATGATTTTGGGTAATGTGACGTAAGCAGTGACGTAATTTTTGTTACAGACAAAAACCGGAAGCGAATTTCCATTATTTATAGAGAAATAGATTCATTTACCTCTAGTTCAACTTGAAGGGAAAACAAAGAGAAAATGAAATGGTATTTAGACAAATTGTTGCTCATTGCGGCTTCATCACACATTGGACAATGAAGAATTTAACTAAAAAAACATAGAATATAAAAAAAACAAAGCAATTGGCTTGCAGCTCGAAGAAGAGGCTGATAGAAAAAGATTCTTAGGAAAGAAGAAAGCACGATAATTCAAAATAAAAGATAATAGTCTGTAACTATTTATCAGTGGCCGTTGGGAGAAAAGGAAACGAAAAATAAAAGCTTTGCCGGTAAAGAACAATGAAATGATTGTAATGGTTATCTATCAATATATATATATATATATATATATATATATATATATATATTTTAAAATGGGTACAAGAGATAACCTACTCGAGTTTCACCATAAGGATCTTCAGGGTTAAATCCACTGAATTAATCGGTGTCTCGATTAATTCAGTGGATTTAACCCTGAAGATCCTTATGGTGAAACTCGACTAGGTTATCTTTTGTACCCATTTTATAATAACTTTGCTCTACTTAGTATTGAGCACTTTGTATTTGTTATATCGTTGACTTACCCCCCTGAATTCCACACTTACTAACCATCGTGACCAAATTCACCGGTAAGTCAACTTTTCCTTTATATATACTAGCAAATATATGCACCCTCCGGGTGCAAGTATTTAAGTTTTAATATAATAAAATATCATATTAAATTAGAAAGGCTAATGAAACCGAATAAGAATGCAGATAAAAAGTTTTGGAACAGAGGGGGTATGATTGAAAAATAGAACAACTTTGAAACTAACTCTTCCATCATTTTCCATTACTCACTTCTTTCTTTGGTAAATTTTCCTAATTTAACTATTCAGTTAAAATAGGAAGTAAAGAATAAAATAACAGTTATTTCCTCTTGTTAATGGATTTCTTTTAAGATTTATCCCCGAGATTTTTGCTCATATTCATTAAGATAAAACCAAACAATTAGAAATCAATAATACTAAGCATATATTTATTAAAATCAAATTTTGAATATCAATATGCAAATTAGCCTTCCCATTCACACTGTAAACCGCTATTTTGTTGTATATATAAATACAATTGCATGTTATTAGTATGTAGATATGGTCAACAGTGTGAGTAATGTAAAACAATTTTATTAATAATTGCAAGTTTAAATAAAAATAAAATCATGGAGAATGTGATGTAAATTACAAAGGGAATTGTAACTTGAGTAGTAATATAGTTTCGGTTACAGACAGACGAACACACAATCTCCATTATAATAAGATATATATATATATATATATATATATATACAAACTCCTCCGCACGAGCAGGATGTGACACAAGGTCAATTTCTTAAGTGGAGTTCAACAGGTTTGAATTCAGAGTTTTCCTTCTCCTAGACCGGTTGCCTAACCAAGATTAAATAGCCCAGTCTACCCTACTATTTATCCATATCTTAAGGAAGGTTAGGATTCATACCTTTCCCAAGGGTATTAGCACTAAGAGAAATGCAATTACCACATCCAGGATTTGAACTCGGGACGCCGAGTCCATTTCCCATGACTTTAACCATTACACCACGCGTTTCCACGATTTATCAATACCTATATATCTGTCTATAGATATAAAAAGGACAGTTGGCGTGTATGTGTGTATGTATGTCCGGATGAAACTAAGAAAATAAAACAATTCATGACAAAGTAAATATATATACACATTAAATATCACCAGTTTTTGCTTTTTGTGCAAAAATTATGAAGATTTTATTTATATACGAAGATATTTAAAAATAAAATATATAAAAGAAAAGGTAATGAGTATGTTGTTCATTTATTTGTATTTTTATTTTTTCCCTGTTTCTTTAATATTTCAGGATTACAAACCCATCTTCAGAAGACATCGCAGCCTATTAAAAGGATTTTCACGGCTTCTCGTATTAATCCCTGTTAGTGTCGACATGTGTGTCTTTAGTGTTTATATATATATATATTCTCCCAAAAATTGTCGGCTAAAAAGCCATATCAAAACATCGTTTGTGTATTTACTTATCATACTGTCGTGTAGAGAAGGTCACTATAAGAGGAATATAACCTACTATTAAACAAAACGAAAAATCTAGGAAAGTCCGGTTGGTGTAGGGGTCACGGTCCTCGCCTTTCAGCTTGACAGTCAGGGTTCGAATCTCGCACATGGCGGTCTTCCTATCTATAACTCTGCTGATGAGGCCTAATAGGCCGAAATATACATACAGAGATTGATTTTTCTCGATTTGTTTCGCCTTACATTTGAATAGATATTCCCGCCTAATTAATTAATTATTAAATAATTAACTTTCAAAATTAGGTACGACTTCAATTAAGCACATATTCTCCCAAATATATATATATATATATATATATATATATATATATATATATATATATAAACAAATTTGGTTAAAACTAATGGAATCCTTATTGCTTTTAGAGCTCTTTCTTTTATCTCTAAGTTTCTAAAATATTCTTTTGATATTAATATCATGGAAGGAAATGATCCTCAAGATTTAAAATATTTTTTCTTTGTTTTCTTCCGTTTTCCCGGTTTTCATTCATTCATTTATTTATTCTTTTTTCTTCTTCCTTTCTCCAGCTTTTCTTTCGTTAATTCATTCATTGTTTCTTTTTTCTTTCTTTCTCCATTATTTCTTTTTTCTTTCTTCCTCCATCTTTCTTTTTTCTTTCGATCTCCAGATTTTCATTTGGTCAATCTTTCTTTCGTTCACCAGTCATTATTTCTGTCTTTCTTTCTTCCGTCCTCCAGTATTTCTTTCTTCTTCTTTCTTTCTTTCTTCCTTTCTTTCTCCAGTTTGTCTTTCTTTCTTTTTTCTTCCGTTCTCCAGTCTTTGTTTGTTTGTTTGTTTGTTTGTTTGTTCTTTTCTTTCTCCAGTTTGTCTTTCATTCTTTTTTCTTCCGTTCTCCAGTCTTCTTTCTTTCTTTCTTTCTTTCTTTCTTTCTTCTCCAGTTTGTCTTTCTTCTTTTTTCTTCCGTTCTCCAGTCTTTGTTTGTTTGTTTGTTTGTTTGTTTGTTTGTTTCTTTCTTTCTCCAGTTTGTCTTTCATTCTTTTTTCTTCCGTTTCTCTAGTCTTTCTTTCTTTCTTTCTTCTTTCGTTCTTCCTCCAGTTTGTCTTTCTTCTTTTTCTTCCGTTCTCCAGTCTTTCTTTCTTTCTTTCTTTCTTCTTTCTCCAGTTTGTCTTTCATTCTTTTCTTCCGTTCTCTAGTCTTTCTTTCTTTCTTCTTCTTTCTTTCTCCAGTTTGTCTTTCTTTCTTTTTTCTCCGTTCTCCAGTCTTTCTTTCTTTCTTTCTTTCTTTCTTTCTTTCTTTCTTTCTCCAGTTTGTCTTTCATTCTTTTTTCTTCCGTTCTCTAGTCTTTCTTTCTTTCTTTCTTTCTTTCTTTCATCCGTTCTTCGGGATTTCTTTCTTTCTTTCTCCGGCCTTTCTTTCTTTCCATTTAGTTTTTCTTTTTTCCTTGTTATTAATGGACTTCATCTGAATTTCTCTTTCTTTTAAATTTTTTCTCACTGATCCCGTAACCCTATTTAGTCTTGAAGTCGCTGCCTGTCTTGATCAGGAAGAGTCTGATGGAGTTCCTCTCTGACCAAGTCTAAAACAAGTTTAAATTCAAAGCTTTCCTTCTCATAGGCCAGTTGCCATACAAAGGTTAAATGGTTCAGTCTGCCCAACTAGTTACCCATAGCTGGAGGGAGAATAGCTGTATTCATACCTTTCTCGAGTGTATTAGTGCTATGTAAAATGCCTTGTTCAGGGTTTGAACTTGGCTAGCCAAACCCACTTCCCACAACGATAACTGTTACGGCATGTGTGCCTCCATATTTTTTAAATTTTTATTTCTTCTTTATTTGGAATTCTTTTTTTGTTTCTTTCTTTCTTTCTTTCTTTCTTTCAATGCAAATAAGAACGTACAATGAACGCGATTCCATAACCCGTAGACATAAGATAGCCCTAGAGGATTTGACATCCCGTTAAAATCCATCAATTATTCCTAAATGAAAAAAAATATCAATATCATTACAGAATGCTGTTTCAATGGGCACCCAATGGGTTTACGGATCGTCTAGTAGAATAATAAATCATTCAAATTATTTTAATTTCGAACAATGACAGTTAATACGGCCAGAATATATTAAAGCTAAGATTGCAAATTTACATTTCAATTTCAGATTATCCAATAAATTGGAAATAATTATGCAAACGTCGTTATTGGAAATTGGAACCGGAATACTCCAAGAGTTCCTGATTTA
>CM042143.1:10096469-10103969 GCA_023376005.1 Doryteuthis pealeii | reverse complement strand
ACATACCAAAAACTTACTCTTATATATATATATATATATATATATATATATATATATATATATATATATATATATATATACGTGTTTGTGTGTGCCACGTAGCGCTCACTCCGACATCGATTACCCTCGAGAGTTTGTTTATTGATCCAATTACCACGTAGGGGGTTAAGCAATTGGGTGGTGAGATCATAGTGACCCCCAATGGGGTCTTATCAACGATACGCACACATATTGAAGATAATCGGGCGTAAAAAACGTACTGGGCTTTCATAAAGAGTGTTTGTTAAATTGCCAAGCACATTCCGATATCTCTTCTGAATAAAAAAAAACGGCGGTAATTTATCATGCGACTTTGTCACAAGGATTTTACTCTTCTGTTTGTCTTTTTGTATAGGGACGACTTGGCTCACATTTAGATCCTGTTTCACACACTAGTGTGGAATCACAGGCTGAGTAGACGTCACAATTCCCTTAGTTATTTATGTTATACTAGAAGCCGCTACCCGGCGTCGCCTGGGTAGAGGGGGATTTTTTTAAAAGTTAGTCTCGCAGATCCATTATTACTTATCGCGAGTGAGATCTTCGCTGGTTGCCCCATAAAAATCCCCACGGAAATATATAACAATATAGTAAGAAAATTCAATTCAATGATTTACAATTTTAAAAAAAGAAGAAGATATAAATGATGCAATTAATTCAATCAATCAATATTATATTTTCAAAGCGACAAAAAAAAAAAAAAAATACAAAAAAAAAGTAAACAAAATAATATGCAAATGACTTTCCTTTCTGTTACATTTCAAATTTGAATTTTTAAATATCTTCCCAAATATAAATCAAATATTCATTATTTTTGCTCAAAAACCAAGCCCATGTGATATTTAATGTGTATATATATTTACTTTGTCATTAATTGTTTTATTTTCGAAGTTTCTTCCATACATACACATAAACACATGCCCTTTATATATGTGTAAATAGATTATTAAATAATCATTAAAAAGTAAGTAAAGTCGTCGGGGTGACCTAAAGTTGGTATCAGCCCGTCAGCGAGGGAATCTATCCCTTTTTCACTGGCGCTAGACCAAGTAGATTGTTTTGGCTTCTGAGGTGAAGCTCCACACCTACCATCAGCTCCCCACTTTACCGCACAGATTCAAGCTGTCCTACTCATACGCTGAGTTGGCAAGGACCGGTATCGAACCCAGAACATTGCAGTTCCTAGGCAGACGCTATTCAATCTTAATTAGTATCTATCTATTAACGATATCTCTACGAAGGTCTAGCTGAGTTAGCTTTGCCTCAAAACATCCCATGTTATTAATGCATTAAACTCCAGCAATTTGTTTTATATATCATTAGGAAATAAAGCTTTATATAGGATATGGTTTTTGGAAGAATATGTGCTTAATTGAAGTCATACCTAATTTTGAGAATTGATTAATTGATAATTAATGAATTAGGCGGGTATACCTGTTCAAATGTAAGGCTAAACAAATCGAAAACAAGTATACCCACCTAATTCATTAATTATCAATTAATTAATTCTCAAAATTAGGTATGACTTTAATTAAGCACCTATTCTCCAAAATATTGTCGGCTAAGGCCATATCAAACACATTGTCTGTTTGTTTATTTCTCATAGTATATGGTGTAGATAATTTGCATAATGGTTTTAACAAAATCGATTTGAATAAATAATTACTTGATGTTATTAATTTTCTAATATTATTGTTTTATTCTCCGACATGTTAAATCAATCCTATGTATAATTTCATATAGAAATCAGTTAAAATAAAATAAGTTTAATCTTTTTATATGCGTTCTTGTTTATTTTCATGAGTCTTTCTAATTTAGTAGATATATATTCATTAAAACTGAAATATTGCAATCATTCGAAAAACTCTACTCGTATGGAGCACTATGGAGCACTTTTCTTGTTTTTTTTTTTTGGGGGGGGACGAATTTAGTGTTGTGAATTGTTGTTTATTTTATCTTTTATTTTCCCGACGAGTCATTTTTAGCTCAATCGGTAGAGTATCCGCCTTGGAACCACTAGGTTCTGGGTTCGACACCGACCCTCGTCAACTCAGCACATGAGTAGCACGGCTTAGATCTGTGCGGTAAATTGGGGCGCTGAAGGTAGGTGTGGCGCTCCACCCCAGATGCATAAATGATCTCGCTGGTCTAGCGCTAGCGAAGAGGGGATGGACTTCATCGCTATCCGGCTGATACCGACAATAGGCCACTCCGACTACTTTACTTTATTTAGATGATATGGGTGCTATATTTAGTAATTAAACAGTGCTCAATATCATTGATAGAGCATTTATACTTAAGTAAGGTAGCGTGGACATGGAGTCAACGCTGCCTGGTTACTGATCGTTTCTCGCCTATACGATCTTCAGACCAGTTTTTTTTTTGTCTGAATATCGCATAGGCGAGAAACTATCAGTAACCACACGCCATAGACTCCATGTTCACGCTTTTAAAAAAGGGGTTTGTGAAATATCTCCATCAATTTGCCGATAAAAATCTGGGGGAAGGGACCGTGTAAAATATTTACATTAAATGCCGACAAAAAGCGACAAAAACACAAGTCGGAACATAAACAAGTTAAGCCGGAAATTCCCCTGACGCCAGCACGCTAAAAACATAGCGTAAATTAGGACAAGGGACCGGGACGACAAAAGATCAAAATTACCATAGGCGCGTCTGTCGCTTTCAGAACCAACAGGAAAAATGGCCGTCGAATTGAATCTGATCGAAATAAGAGGTCACAATTACTTCTTTTTTATCTACTCCTGCTGTTCCATTACTTTACCTATAGACTGAACCTCACCACACCGACACTCACGGCTTCCCCCGTCCACCGGTCTTGTCATGCCTCGCCTTTTCCGTCTCCTACTGGCTTTGTAGACATACATTTACGAAGTGTATACAGACAACAAAACTACGCCCAAATTTATTCAGGTTTCGGTTCAAGTGGTTCAAGAATTGGCTTCAAAACTTTAGGTCAATTGACTTATTTTCGATGGTTGTCTACACATTATTAAGACGGGAACTAAAACAGGTAGATCTATGGTGGAGGGTATCGATAAGTCAGTATTAAGGGACTGTTATAAATCGATCATGTGATAGATAGGTAGGGACAAAAGGATAGAACGGTACAAAGGGAAGGATAGATAGATGGATAGATAGACAGAGACAAATGGATGAATAGATAGATAGGGATCAAGGTATATATATATAGAGAGAGAGAGATAGATAGGTAGATAGGGATATGTGTGTGAAAGAGAGGAGAGAGAGAGTGAGAAAGAGAAAGAAAGAAAGAAAGAAAGAAGAGAGTGAGAAAGAGAAAGAAAGAAAGAGAGAGAGAGAGAGAGAGAGAGAGAGAGAGAGAGAGAGAGAGAGAGAGAGAGAGAGAGAGAGAGAGAGAGAGAAGACAGTTTGGTAGAGCTAAATATTAGAAGAGTACGGAAGATCCGTATAGATAAAAAATATGAACAGATTGATAAATAGGTAGATATCCACATTAAACACACGAATTCATATATATATATATATATATATATATATATATATATATATATTATATATATATTGGTCTAGTACTTGGTCTTTGACATATGGCAAATACATCAGCCAATTTTCGCCAGATATTACAAAAATATTCCGGCAATACAAAAAAACAAAGGACAAAACTTGCAGACAAAAAAAATGCCTGCATTATTTAACAAATATAGCCTACAAGAAAAAATTCTGCCTAAACACACACACACACACCACACACACACACACACACACACACATATATATATATATATATATATATATATGGTGCGTCCGGTGTAATTTAAATCCCCACCGACAGGGTTGTGGGTGTTTGCTTTTTTTCATAAAAGGATTGAGGGTTTGCCATAAGGCAATAGGGTCGAGACAATCATATAGGTGCTAGGCTTGACGTTACCAGTCGATTGATTGAATTGGGCTCTCTGACTACCCATCTAGCCTGAGTGAGGGGCGAAAGTGGCGTGCTGAATGCCATGGACTGGTCAGCTAAGCTACCAGGGTATCGTCCTTAAGCATTACGGGTCGGCGCACAGTACCAACAGTTAGCTCCATTGGGGGGGGGGGAGGACGTTACCCCAGCAGAGATGCAGTCAGTGTATTCTACAGTCACAACAAACAGGGTGGATATGTGTGTGTCTGTGTGTGTGTGTCTGTGTTGTGTGTGTGTGTGTCTGTGTGTCTGTGTGTGTGGGTGTCTCTCTGTGTGTGTCTGTGTGTGTGTGTGTGTCTGTGTTGTGTGTGTCTGTGTTGTTTTGTGTGTGTGTCTGTGTATGTGTTTCTGTGTGTTTTCTGCGTGTTTGTGGGTGTGTTTTCTGTGTGTGTGTGTATGTGTGTGTTTGTGTGTGTGTGTATGTGTCTCTCCCCCCTCTCTCTGTGTCTGTGTCTGTGTGTGTGAGTCTGTGTGTGTGTGTGTCTATGTGCGTGTGTCTGAGTGTCTGTGTATGTATGTATGCATGTGACTGTGTCTGTGTTCATGTAAAGTACACTGAGCGAAGTTGTAAGTACTGTACGAATGTTATGGCTTTTCCTTGAACAAACTGGTTGACTTTAAAAAAAAGAAAGTTTAACGGAGAAAAGCGTTAAGTTGGTAAAGACGACGGCATTTTGCAAAGATTAAACAATGGCCAGAAAACTCGGGGGCATATTAATAAAAAGTAGGTTTCATAGTTTCCACTCTAGGAGGTTCCCGTTTGGGCACAATGACGCAACGAAACTCGATGGTCGACTTTCTCAAGGACTGCAGAAGAAGAAGAAATAGAAAGAGAAGAAGAAGAAGAAGAAGAAGAAGAAGAAGAAGAAGAAGAAGAAGAAGAAGAAGAAGAAAAGATAGGAAAGAAGATATAAAAGAGGAGAAATAAAGAAGAAGAAAGGAAAGAAACGAGAACGGAAGGTGAAGAAGAGGAAGAAGACAGGGAAGGAAGAGAAGAATACGAAGTAAAATAAGATGAGAAAGACAAATCGATATATATATATATATATATATATATATATATATATATATATATATACACACGGTGTGACATTTTAAATACGAACAGAGAATACATAGATACCAATTAAACAGGCCTACTTAGATAGACAACACATGAAAAGTAGATAGAAGGATAGATTTGGATAGACCTAGATAGATAAAATTTATTGGAACAGATATAAACTTACACAAAAAGCCTGAATATATATATATATATATATATATATATTATGGACTCTCTCGTCGATTTCCGACGCATGAGGGTTCATACATACAATGAACACCCACACAGTGATTTGTTTATAGTGGTGAAGGCTTGTGTTGGACCATCCACACTTTTTGGCACAGTCAATAGAAAAGAATTGGTGCACAAGGAATGCCACAGACCTAATCAACGACTGACCTCAGGAATTTTGAATTCAGAGTTTTCCCTCTCCTAGACTGTTTACCTATCCAAGGTTGAAGAGCCCAGTCTGCCCTACTATTTAACCCTAAGCTAGAGGCAATTTTGAATTCAGAGTTATCCCTCTCCTAGACTGGTTACATACCCAAGGTTGAAGGGCCCATTCAGCCCTACTATTTAACCCATAGCTGGAGGGAGAATATATAGATTCACACCTTTCCCAAGGGTATTAGCGGTATGTGAAATGCCAACAGCTTCGTCTAGGAATTGAACTCGAATCGACGAGTCTATTTTCCACGACTCTAACCACTAGCCCACGCGCCTCCATATAATTCTTTCCTTCTCGACTGTGCTAAAAAGTGTGGATGGTCCACACAAGCCTTTACCACTATAAACAAATCCCTGTGTGGGTGTTAATCATATGTATGAACCCTCATGCGTCGAAAATCGACGAGAGAGTCCATAATAATAATAATAATAATAAATAATAAGAAGAAGAATATATATATATATATATATATATATATATATATATATATATATATACTTTTCTTTGTTGGGGTACCAAGTTTATTGGTACAAGGTGATTCTAGGCTGTCCTATTCTCTAACTGTAGTTTGTTGTAGAGTTCAGGTTCCGTTGAGAGCTCAATGTTTTAATTTTTTATACTCCTTAAAGTATGTGATACTCCTAAAAGTATGTGATCAATAACTTTGAAACCTTTAAATGACCGATATATATATATATATATAATAATATATATATATATATATCTCCGACCAACTAATTACATCTTCCGGATTTGCTTAGTCTAGGACGTGGGTTTTAAATTGTTTAAATTGTTTACACTGTCCAGTTTTTAGCGTTCTTTCTATCGACAATTTGATCTATTACGCCATATTTTCTTGAAAGTTGTGACCCCTAAAGATAACTAAAAAAAACAAACTAAAAAACAAAAAACACACTCCCCAAAAAAAACACAAACAAAAATAAAAGCTCAAACTAGCCTCATCATCATCATCATCATCATCATCATCATCATCAGTCACGCAAGCAGCACGGATACCCACGACCATCTCTCGCCAACCTTCCCTATTTACTCATGGCCCCTGGGAGGTCCTCCGTGCAGCATCCCGATTCCTCGCATAGTTGGTCAATGTAGGTCCTTAGTGGCGTCCTACGTTAAACATGTCCACGTGTTGGCCTCCACAGGAGAACGTCGCTTATGAGCTCGTCCCCGCTTCTCCAACAGTGTCATGCATGCCTAGTCCATCTCACCCGGAGGGTTGTGAGAGGGGGGGGGTAGGTGACCATATAGTTACTTTCTTTGTGGGTGCTGCTTTAGCTACAGATATGAAAATACTTTTAAAAGGTTCTGATTTTCATTTATTTGAATTTTTGAGATGAGGCTTGATGATTTGTATTATTTATATGTATGGTAAATTAAAAGTAACTCCTTATTTTAAAATTATTCATAATTTATAATCTGGTCAGTTGTCAATATTTGAGAGAATATCGAAGACTTGATTTTCATACAAGATAGTGCTCCTACACATTTTGTTCTTATTCGTGAATGGCTGAATCACCAATTTCCTAGGAGATGGGATGGGGGTAAATGTGGTCTGTATCAATAGCCAACCAGAAGCCCTGATTTAACACCCTGCAACTATTTTCTTTTGTGGTTTGTTGAAGGAACAAGTCTGTTATGGGTCATAATTGGCCAGTTGATTATAGGTAGAGAGTCCTCAATTTGGTTCCTTTGGTAATCCTCTCAGCCTAGAGATTCCTAGGTTCCTTCTCGATGCCGCTTGTAAACTGAGAAAGAATCAGCCTTAAGTTAATATATCGGCCACGCAGTATGGCCAGCGATTGGCTAAGGAATAGAACACATAATCTCGCCTAGTCTATAAGTATAAGCGGTGAACTAGCACACATCTTATATAAGTAAAACATCAACAAAGTCTACTTTACGAAACCAATGACTTTGGAAGAACTTCGAAGGACGAACACAAGATTGATATTCTGCCTTTTCCCCAAGAGATCCTGGAGATCA
>CM042143.1:10067803-10096369 GCA_023376005.1 Doryteuthis pealeii | reverse complement strand
TAATATGAGAGGAAAAATTGGCCAACTGTTTGAGCCGAACTGATGCCCAAGAACTTTGAAATCGGCAGTAGGACAAGGTGCATCACTGAAGACCACCCCTTGATGCATCTAGAAAATGTATTTATTGATTTTTAGTTTTTCCCACCAGCTTAGCTGATGTCTTTTCATTGGGTTTGAGTGGACAACAAGTCTCCTCGGGTCTCTATGAACTCCACTTAGATTATTATCAGCTGATTTGAAATATGCTGCTGTCTGGATGGTCTCAATGTTTCTTCTGATTTTCAGTTCCTCTATTCTTTTATTCTAAGCTTTTGGGACCGTTCCAAGTGCCCCACACTATTGTATCACCCCATATTTCCCACAGTTTTCAATTCTCTAGCAAGGTTTTTAGTATATATATATATATTATTATATTATTATTATTTATTATTTATATAATAACTTGAGTTCGTACGACCATTATTATCTTGCAATGCCCCCCTCTCAGCTTAAAAATGAGACATCCAAGATAAAATGGCAAAAAATGTAATCCCCATCATCTGGTGTGCTTATCAGACCGAATTCTTATTTCTATGTATCTCAAACCTCAATTAAATAATAATCCATTCCGTTTTATTTATAAAGAAAGAAGGGGATGAAAACGGAAATACTTTGCTAGAAGAAAAGAAAGAGAGTAGGGGAAATAGAGAGGGTGGTGAGCCACAGAAGCGGTAAGGCTAATCTATTTCATCGAACACGAAGGGAAAAAGTGTGAGAGAGTTAAATCAATATTATACTTTTTACATTTGAACTTATTTAGCAAAGCTCTTAAGTAAACATATCAAACGTTGTAATAATCTTAGTTATCATATTGTGATATCTACACAGGTCCTGTAGTTATTATTATTATTTTTCATTGAATGGGTGATTTTTCATACCCACTTTAACTAGATTTTGCACTGGAGGCTAAAGACTGCAAGTCTTCCTCAACTCTTCAGGACTCTTCGGAGTATCTCTAGCCGATCTTAACAATGCTGCTGTTTGGATGCTTCTCGATTTCATCTGATTCCAACTTCACCTAGCTACTTTTCTTTACTCTTAGGAACCGTTCCAGGATCCCAATACAATTGCGTGCGTCATTTAACTGCAAATTCCATTTTTTTTTCGGTTCTCAGGCAAGGTCCTGGTTATTTGTCATCTTTTTCGTTCCTTTTTTCATTTTCACCCATGTTAATCACCGGGACGCGCAAACCTCCCCTGGAAGAATTGACAGTTCTCTTCTCCGAAATTAACATTACGTCTGGTCTCCTGCCGGGATTTAAATGATCTGTTCTGTTATCTCAAAGTCCCAAGAGGAATTCTTGCGTCTCATTCCAGTTGTGATATACCATAATCTGAATTCCTGTACAATTCCCAGTGGACTACCCCCCCCCACACACACACACAAATATATATATAAATTTATACTATTATTATATATATATAGTATATATCTTTTTTTCATTTTTTACATCATATCAGATATTAAATATTGAGGATTTACTAGCAATATATGCACCTCCGGGTGCAAGTATTAATGTCATAAAATATCATATTAAATTACAAAGTCTAAATAGAACTAAATAAGAAATGCAGATAATGATATATACCCAGAGAGGGGATAATCGATAAAATAAAACAGCTGTAGCTTTCTTTTCCATCCCCCCACCCTCTTTCCCTGCTAACTTTTCTAATTTAACTATTCAGTTAAATAAGAAGTTAATATAAAATATACAGTTATTTCTTCTTGTTAATTGATTTTCTTTTCAAGATTCCCCGAGATTTTTGTTCTTACTTCATTAGATAAAAATCAAATAATTTAGAAATCAACATAACCAAGCATAGTATTTATTAAACATCAAATTTTATATACCAATATGCAAATTGCCTTCCCGTTCACACAGTAAACCACTTTTTGTTTGTACATATAAATTATAATTGCAGTTTTTAGTACGTAGATATGTCCCGCAGATGATTAATAATGGAAAAACAATTTTATTATATAATTGAGCTTAAATAAAAATGATTCATGGCAGAATGTGCATGTATAATAACTAAATTAGATAGTGACTTTGAGTAGTGATATAGATTTCGGTACAGACAAACAAACACATAATCTCCATTATAATAAGATATATTAAATTCTACGTAAATTAATGAAGATTTTTTTATTTTGAATTTAGATTTTGAAGCCTTTTTAAATTGATTTCAAAAAAATTGTCATAATAACGTCTAGACATAAAAAAATTTAATTTTTTAATTTATTTGTTATTTCGAGGAAGTTCAGTTCAAACAGAAGCTGAGATATACATTGTATCTTTTTGTTAGATTTAGAATTTTAACTTTATACTTGCTATCTGACATAAATTTTGTAATATTAAGATTTTTTGGTTGTATATTTATTTCGACCTGAAAACTCAAACGATTTTAAAATTTACAAAATTTACAAAAATCCTTAAGAGCCCAGTCTCATCAGGCGGTTTTACAAAAATAATGGGATTCACTGAAAAAAGTTATACAACCAGAAAAATCTTAATATTCACAAAATTTATGTCAGATAGCAAGTATAAAGTTTAAAATTCTAAATCTAACAAAAAGATACAATGTATATCTTAGCTTCCTGTTTGACTGACTTCCTCAAATAACAAATAAATTAAAAAATTAAATTTTTTTATGTCTAGACGTTATTATGACAATTTTTTTGAAATCATTAAAAAGGCTTCAAATCTAAATTTCAATAAAAAAAAATCTTCAAATTAATTTACGTTAGAATTTAATATATCTTATTATAATGGAGATTATGTGTTTGTTTGTCTGTAACCGAAACTATATCACTACTCAAGTCACTATCTATTTAGTTATTATACATCACATTCTCCATGAATCATTTTTATTTAAGCCTCAATTATTAATAAAATTGTTTTTCATTATTAATACTGCTGGTCATATCTACGTACTAAAAACATGCAATTATATTTATATGTACAACAAAAAGTGGTTTACTGTGTGAACGGGAAGGCTAATTTGCATATTGGTATTTAAAATTTGATTTTAATAAATATATGCTTGGTATTGTTGATTTCTAATTATTTGATTTTATCTTAATGAATAAGAACAAAAATCTCGGGGATAAATCTGAAAAGAAATCAATTAACAAGAAGAAATAACTGTAATTTTATTATTTACTTTCTTATTTAACTGAATAGTTAAATTAGAAAAGTTTAGCAAGGAAAGACGGGTGGGGGGATGGAAAAGAAAGCTACAGCTGTTTTATTTTTCGATTATACCCCTCTCTGTTTCAAATCATTTTATCTGCATTCTTATTTAGTTTATTTAGACTTTGTAATTTAATATGATATTTTATGACATTAATACTTGCACCCGGAGGGTGCATATATTTGCTAGTAAATCTAATATTTAATATCTGATATGATGTAAAAAATGAAAAAAGGATATATATATATATATATATATATATATATATTATATAATTATGTGTGTGTGTGTGGGGGGGTAGTCCACTGGGAATTGTACCAGGAATTCAAGATATGGTATATGCACAAACTGGAATGAGACGCAAAATTCCTCTGGGACTTTGAGATACAGACAGATCATTTAATCCCGGCAAGGAGACCAGACGTAATGTTAATTATCAAGAAGAGAACTTGTCAACTCCAGGATTTTGCCGTCCCGGTGGATTACAGGGTGAAAATGAAAGGAAACGAAAAGATAGACAAATACCAGGACCTTGCCTGAGAACCGAAAAAAAATGGAATTTGCAGTTAAATGACGCACCAATTGTATTTGGGATCCTTGGAACGGTTCCTAAGAGTAAAGAAAATAGTCTAGGTGAATTGGAAATCAGATGAAAAATCGAGAGCATCCAAAACAGCAGCATTGTTAAGATCGGCTAGAATACTCCGAAGAGTCCTGAAGAGTTGAGGAGACTTGCAGTCATTTAGCCTCCAGTGAAATACTAGTTAAAGTGGGTATGAAAATCACCCATTCAATGAAATAATAATAACTAGCAGGACCTGTGTAGATATCACAATATGATAATCTAATTATTACAACGTTTGATATGTTTACTTAAGAGCTATTGCTAAATAGTTCAATATGTAAAAAGTATAATAATCTTGATTTAACTCTCTCACACTTTTTCCTCGTGTTCGATTGAAATAGATTAGCCTTACCGCTTCTGTGAGCTCACCCCCTCTCTATTTCCCCTACTCTCTTTCTTTCTCTTCTAGCATAGTATTTCCGTTTTCATCCCCTTCTTTCTTTATAATAAAAACGGAATGGATTATTATTTAATTGAGGTTTGAGATACATAAGAAATAAGAATTCGGCTGATAAGCAACACCAGATGATGGGGATTTACATTTTTTGCATTTTATCTTGGATTGTCTCATTTTTAAGCTGAGGGCATTGCAAGATAATAATGGTCGTACGAACTCAAGTATTAATATAATAATAATAATAATAATAATAATAATAATAATAATAATAATACCTAGACCTTGCTAGAGAATTGAAAAACTGTGGAATATGGGGGTGATACCAATAGTAGTTGGGGCACTTGGAACGGTCCCCAAAAGCTTAGAATAAAGACTAGAGGAACTGAAAATCAGAAGAAGAATTGAGACCATCCAGACAGCAGCATTATTTAAATCAGCTGGAATATCTAGGTGAGTTCTAGAGACCCGAGGAGACTTGTTGTCACTCAAACTCCAATGAAAGACCATCAGCTAAGCTGGTGGGAAAAACTAAAAATAATAATACATTTTCTAGATGCATCAAGGGTGGTCTTCAGTGATGCACTGTCCTTACTGCCGATTTCAAGTTCTTGGGCATCAGTTCGGCTCAAACAGTAACCCCAGCAGGGTTAGGGTTAGGGTTATTTGGGCGGTTTGGATCGCCATCAATAGTCGTTGGATAGCATCAACACACTTTGATATTGCAAAAACAATAGGTAAGATAAAATTCCGACCGTTTCAATAGAAATGCGTCCGCCATCTTCAGCCAATGAGAATAGACCATTTATCGCCAATGGGAAAGGTTGATAATGAATATACGAACAATCTGAATCCATTCTTGCATCTGTAATTACGTTAAGTTCTCGGTTGAACCAATACATGAACGCAGGACTGGTGATCAAATTCTCTATAGATTCCAAACAACAACACCAATAATTCTCATTATATCAATGACTCATCCGAAAACTACTGTTCTTCTACAAGGATGGCTTTGGGATTAGATAACCCACAAAGGCTGATAAAAACAGACCTATCCACATGAAATTGCTAATAGATAGAACAAGAGAGAGAGAGAGGAGAGAGAGAGAGAGAGAGAGAGAGAGAGAGAGAGATATGGGGGTATTCAGAGGTAGATACGAACAGACTGATAGATAGATAGATAGATAGAGAGAGAGAGAGAGAGAGAGAGAGAGAGAGGGGCATATTGGGACATTGACTTAAGAGTTATAACATGCGCGTCTCGCAAACAAGTTCACCAGTGTACTGAGTTTGATTCTCACCGGGTGCCCCTAACTTTGTGGTCTTCTGTCGTAAGTTCAATAAATGACATCGGTGTCAGAGGTTGGTCTTTCATACGGATAAAAGCAGGATTTTAAATGCTGATTCTCTAGGCATACAGACTATCTTCACTTCGGCAATTGGTTTATCTCTATCTTCTAGCACCCACGTACACCCATTTGGCCTTGTACCTTACTTTAAATAAACCTGATAGATATAAATAAGTAATAGTTGTTGTAGTGACAGTAGTCATAGTAGTAATTGCAGAAAAAAGAAGCACAGAAGAAATACAGAAAGAAAAGAAAAAAATGTAAAAAAGACGAAAAGGAAGGATGAAAAGCTGGGAAATGAATGGAAAAGAAAGAGAGAGAAGCAGCAGGCACCACCAGAGACATTAACAAAACAGAAGTATACGGAGGAGGGTTATGCTAAAGTGTTAGTGAAGAAGAAGAAGAAGAAGAAGAAGAAGAAGAAGAAGAAGAAGAAGAAGAAGAAGAAGAAGAAGAAGAAGAAATGTACAGAGGAGGGTTGGACGAAATTAAAAGAAGAGAAAAGAAGAAGAAAAAGAAGAAAAGAAGAAGAAAAGAAGAAAGAGAAGAAGAAAAGAAAAGAAAGAAGAAAAAAAAGAAGAAGAAGAAGAAGGAAGAAGAAGAAGAAGAAAGAAGAAGGGATTGGACAAAAAATTTAAAGAAGAAGAAGAAGAAAAAAGAAGAAGAAGAAGAAGAAGAAGAAGAAGAAGAGGATTGGACAAAAATTTAAGAAAAGAAGAAAAAGAAGAAAAAAAGATGAAGAAGAAAAAGAAAAAAAAAAAAGAAGAAAGAAAAAAAAGAAGAAGAAGAAGAAGAAGAAGAAGAAGAAGAAGAAGAAGAAAAGAAGAAAAGAAGAAAAAAAAAGAAGAAGAAGAAAAGAAGAAAAAAGAATAAGAAAAGAAGAAGAGAGAAGAAGAGGATTGGACAAAAAAATTAAAAAGAAGAAAGAAAAAGAAGAACAAGAAGAAGAAAGAAATAGAAAAATGTGTGTGTGTGTGAGAAAAGACGGCAAAACGAGAGGGCATAATAAAGAAACCCTCTGATGCAATAGAGAAATAACAATTACATAAAATAAAAAAAAAAAAAAAGACTAGTAAAAAGCAATTAAGAATGGCAGCCGGAAAAAAGCCAAGAAACGAGTGGATCGTTGGAGGTGAAGAACTGGATTGACCCTTTTCTATTGGAAATCAAGTTGGCTTGTCACGTAGCGAATCAACAGGCGTGGTTCGATTCCAAATGGGCATCTAACGACTGTAAGGGCCGGCCAATTTGTGCGTCGTGTCCCTCCATAGAGGGCTTTGGCGCGCCCGCAATGGCCTTACACTCGACAAATGGCCGGCCACCCACCGCAAAACCCCCGCCACTCCACCTGACTCCCCTTTATTCAAGTCGGACTTGAACTTTCAAAAATGCCGGTCAAGCAGTTTATTCGCTCTCTTCGAATTTCGCTGTCCATTTTCGGAAACAAAGAAGAACAATTTCTCTGATTTTTTCAGATGAGGCTTGATGATTAGTATTATTTGTATTATTCGGACTATTGTCCTCATCTTTATGTCGAATTGGACATGGCCTAGTGGATAAATGAGTTAAATTAAGACAGTTCTAAGTGACAGTTATTTCTAGACTGCAGGTTCAATCCTGGTCAGGGGCGGCAGTAATATAGAATAATAATTAACACAGATTAACACCTGTACCCTAGCTATGGGTAGCGGAATGAGAACAGGATACCCCTGTGGACTGAATAAAGGGTTAGATTCAAAGTTCTGTGATGGCTCCCGATTACGACAAGAAGGTTCCCGATTATGACCAGAAGGTTCCCGAGTTCAAAAAGAAGGTTCGCGAGTCCGAGTTTGTTCCTGAGAAGGTTTCGACAAGAAATACCTGAAGAAGGCCGGAGGGCACATCGCCGAAACGTAGTACAGTTAACAATGAAGATGAGGACAATAGTCCAAATAATACAAATAATACTAAAGAAGAACAACATCTGATGTTTCCCATCAGGGCATTCTGCTGCTCACCGACCGGGCAACGGTTTGTTTCACGTCAAAACGAGAGGCGAGGCGGAGTGAACATCAGACAACGAGAATTACCAAGAAAAAAAATCTCAGATGCTCACAAACTAACGCCTACTTTCCCCAGAAATTATAACAAATAGAAGGAACACAAAAACACCATCGGAAAGAGCAAGAAAGAATAGACCGAAAAAAATCTACCAGAAGTGCTCAAAAACTAACACCTATCTATTTCCCCAGAGACTACAACAGATTGAGAGAATACAATAATATCATTCGAAAGGGCAACTTTTCAGCTACGTTTTACCACGTATACACCACCATTGGTCATGCCCAAAATGGGGCTGGGGGGAGTCAGACAACAAGGATTACTTAGCCCCCCCGCCTCCTATCTTTTTCCCCAGGAAATACAACAAATAGTAGGAACACAATAACACAATTGGATAGAGCAACTTTTAGCGTTTTACCACGTATTCATCACCATTGGGTCGTCAAAAACAGGATTACAAAGGAAAAAAAAAAAGGCACTCCAAAACTAACGCCTCCTATCTATTTCCACAGGAAACACAACAAATAGAAGGAACACAATAATACCAGTGGATAGAGCAAGTTTTCGTCTATATTGAACAATTGATAGAAGATAACAGACGAAGTCTATAAAATATTCAACACAAATGCTAAATGTAGTCAGCTATAAATTGCGCTATTGTTATTTTCAAACTGTTCACTTTCCTGGTTTTCTTTTTCTGTGGCGTATATTATCGCTTAACTATTATTAAAATTTATATTCAGGGAAAAAAAGAAGGAAAAAAAGCAGTCTCACTGATTTCTAGATATGAGCAACTTAAATTAAGATTTTGAGAAAGTCTATATGATATAAATCTCTCCCTCTTTCTGTTCTCTCTCACTCACAGTAAAATTAATTTCTAATACATTATTCTAGTAAAAGATCATTTCCAATGCATTTTTATAGTAAAAAATCATTTTCAATGCATTTTTATAGTAAAAATCATTGTCCAATGCGTTTTATAGTAAAAAAACCATTGTCCAATGCATTTTATAGTAAAAAACATTGTCCAATGCATTTTTATAGTAAAAAATCATTTTCAATGCAATTTTATAGTAAAAAATCATTTTCCAATGCATTTTTATAGTAAAAAATCATTGCCCAATGCATTTTTATAGTAAAAATAATTTCCAATGCATTTTTATAGTAAGAAATCATTTCCAAAGCATTTTTATAGTAAATATAATTTCCAATGCAATTCTATAGTAAAAATAATTTCCTATGCATTTTTATAGTAAAAATCATTTCCAATGCAATTCTATAGTAAAAATAATTTCCAATACATTTTTATGAAGGGCTACTCCACACTCCCCAGAGCTCCATAATTGTAACTTCACCACTAGATGCAGTTTAGCGTCATACCCAGGACACTGAGAACCTTAGTCACCGCCTTATAGCACATATATAATAAAAAAGGTTGGGGGTTTTGTATAAGGGTACTAGGGTTGGGATAATCATATAGGTGCTAGGGCTTGACGGGAACACCCGATTGATGAGAGGTAATCTCTACGATTGCCCTTCTAGTGTAAATAAGGACCAAAGGCTGACTCTGATTTAGGTCGGAAAACTAAAACGGAAAGTTTTTTGGTGGTACCCAATGACGACAAAAAACCCAAATTAACCCAAATTACTATACATTTAATGTTGAAAAATATTTTTTAAAACTAAGTTTAATTGAAATTATAAATTGCAATACTAACACAAACAACTGTCTCAATAATAGATTCAATAATTAATTTCAACGGTTAATTAAATGTATAATAATTTTTGTTGTTGTTTATTTTTTTAAAGCAATACGTAATTAAAAACGACCTTAATCCCCTAAAACTGTAACCCAATTCGTAAAATTTTAATTCATAGATTGTAGTTAAACTGTCATATTGGGGACCACCAAAAACCTTTCCGAAAGGGGTACTCCACATTCTTCAGAGCTCCAGAATCGGAACTTCACCATCAGATAGCGTTTAACGTCATACCCAGGACACTAAGATCCTCGGCCACAGCCTTCTAGCACATATATGATAAAAAGGCTTGCCATAAGGGCAATAGGGTTAGGACAATCATATAGGTTTGCTAGGGTTTGATGTGATTGATCGGAAGGGGCCTCCCTGACCGACCGCCTAGCCAAAGTAAGGGCCAAAGTAGTGTTGCTTATCCACCAGGGTTCCATCACGGGTCGTCACCCACATGTGGCCCCATTGCAGAGGTGCAGTCGGTCCCGAAGAACTGTTTCGTAGTATGGTATGGATTGAATTTTATATACAAGACCAATCAATTGGAATATTCACAGTAATGGACAGAGAGAAACAAATCCTGAAAATATTGCACTCACTAGCAAATATATGCACCATCCGGTGGCAAGCATTTAAGTTTTAATGTAATAAAATATTATATTAAATTAGAAAGGCTAATAAAACTAAATAAGAATGCAGATAAAAAGATTTTAAACAGAAGGGGGTAGAATCTAAAAATAGAACAACTGGAACTTACACTTCCTTCACACCCGTCTTTCATTGCTAATTTTTCCTAATTTAACTAGAATATAAGATTTATCCGAGAGTTTTGCTCATATTTATTAAAATAAAACCAAACAATTATAAATCAATAATACTAAGTACGTATTTATTAAAATCAAATTTGTAATATCAATATGCAAATTAGCCTCCATGTCCACACTATAAACGTCTATTTTATTGTATATATAAATGCAATTGCATGTTATTAGTATGTAGATCAAGGCAACAGTATTAATAATGTAAGATAATTTTATTAATAATTAAGGTTTAAATAGAAATAAAATCGGGGAGAATGTGACGTAAATAACTTTAGTAGTAATATAGTTTCGGTTATAGACAGACAAACACACAGTCTCCATTATAATAGGATATACACTAGTTTCACACTATACGATTCACAAGTAAAAATAATGTAAATTGGTTCTTTTAACATTTGATGTGATTTCCATTATATCTTAATATAATGGAGATTGTGTGTTTTTCTGTCTGTAACCGAAACTATATCCCTACTCAAGTCACAATTCTCTTAGTTATTGACATCACATTCTCCATTTATTTTTATCTAAACCTCAATTATTAATAAAATTGTCTTACTTTATTAATACTGTTAACCATGTCTACATACTGACAACATGCAATTATATTTATATATACAACAAAATAGCGGTTTACAGTGTGAACTGGAAGGCTAATTTGCATATTAATATTAAAAAATCGAATTTAATAAATATGTGCTTAGTATTATTGATTTCGAACTGTTTGGTTTTATTTTAATGAATATAAGCAAAAATCTCTTCAATAAATCTTAGATGAAATCCATTAACAAGATAAAATAACTGTCATTTTATTCTTTACTTCCTCTTATAACTAAATACTTAAATTAGAAAAAAAATAACAATGAAAGACGAGAGTGATGGAAGAGTAAGTTTCGGTTGTTCCATTTTTTATTATACTCCCTCTGTTTCAAATCTTTTATTATACTCCCTCTGTTTCAAATCTTTTTATCTGTATTCTTATTTAGTTTCATTAGCCTTTCTAATTTAATACACTATTTTATTACATTAAAACTTAAATACTTGCACCCGGAGGGTGCATATATTTGCTAGTTTATCTAACATATACATATTTCATATTTGAATGATAAAATTTTATACATTTTTAGGTCGAATATCAGTTTATAGCACCATTCTTTCTTTTTCTCCTGTTGATTTTTCAAGGGTTAAAAGAAACTTCTATACCTTCAGTGAACTCGGTTTGTTGAATTATGGGATGATCATGTGGGATTAGATGCCTATTCTATGATTCTTGGTCTGAGATGAGAACTTGTTCGTGCTTAAAGGCCATATTGAAAATTATCATCTACTAATAAGGCCAAAATCAAATCTTTTGATATGTTTAATTGAATTCAAATCCTGGACGAAGCCACAGTTCACATAGCACTAATACTCTTGGGAAAGATATGAATCCAACTATTCTCCCTCCAGCTACAGGTAAATAGTAGGGCAGGCTGGGATATTTAACCTTGGTTAGGCAAACAGTCTAGGAGAAGGAAAACTCTGAATTCAAACCTGTTGAACTCCGCTTAAGAAATTGACTTTGTGTCACATCCTGCTCGTGCAGAGGAGTTGGTATATATATATATATATATATATATATATATATATATATATATATATATGGTCACTACTAGAATAGGCTCAGTCTTACTTAGTGATCTATTTCAATTAAAAAAGATTATTTTAATTGAAATTTTTAAAAAAGCTAAACTTTTGAGACAAATTTAATTGATTAAAAAAGAAAACGCCCCATCCAGTTCTGCCCCCCACACCCCAAAAAGATCTGTCTGTGCTATTTTTCACTCCTTTCGGGAGCGACTCGCATCTTTTTTCTTCTTCTCCTTGCTTTTTGTTTCCGCGAACTTGTGAATGGTGAGCAATTGTATCTGTTCACCAATGTGTTATCACTGCCGCCGCCGTCGTAATTATCTCCTTCGAGTCGCCGGCCAACTTCTCTGGCGTTTGCCAAAAAAAGAAAAAAAAAAAAAAAGAAAAAAAGCAGAAAAAAAATTCTTGCTTTCTTCCGCCTACAAAAAACTGTCCAGCAAGACGCGTCTCTTCTGATGCGATGTCGGGTAACACCCAGCACTCAAGATAGTCGCGATAAATGTTAACGATCCACCTTCGCCTTGTCGGGCAAGAAAACAAAACAATAATAAAAAAACAAAAAAACAACCCTTGGCCGGCGGCCGGGCGAAAGACCCGTGTTCACCGGATGGACTTGTCTGTGTAACCTCCTGTTTTTTTTTGTTTTGTTTTTGTTGGTTGGATTTTACGGCATGTCAACCCTTGTTGGATTATTTTATGACAAAGACGTTTTGATGGGTATTCAATTTTTTAAAATTTGTATTCATTTTTTAACTAATTTTTAACACACGTTTTTTAAACTTATTTTTTTTATATTGAACCCATTCCGAGTCGCAAAATATTAGGGCGATCTGGGGTAGTTAACCTAGGTAAAAGCAAACAGTCGAGGAGAAGGAAAACTCTGGATTAAAAACCTGTTAAACTCCACTTAAGAAGCTGACCATGTGTTGCATCCTGCTCGTGTGGAGGGGGTTGGGTAAATACATTAATGATTATAAGTATTCCTGCCTACTACTACTACTACTACTACTACTACTACTACTACTAGCTGTCCATTGGATCCGATGATGACACCATGCGAATCTGTTTTCTCCATTTGATTGGATCTCTGGTTGCATTTTGTCAACTGTCTATGGGGTAATTCCATATCAAATCATACAGTCCATGTCATGGATAAGGTTAGACAATCCCCAAAATTTGACCTTCCAATTCCAAAAATTGACGGACTTATATTCTTTTTTATCTTTCCAAATTTGAGGGGGGTCGCAAAAAATGGGGACTTTTTAAAACCTTCTTTTGTCTGTAAAATAAGTTCTAGAGCTTCCCTACTACTAAAAATTGGTTTATAAAAGTATTTTGGCCCAAGGAATCAAAAAATGATATCAGCAATATCTTAAAGTCAACCAATATTACGGACAAAAATAGGTTAAAAAAGTCGCCATTTTTCGCTAACCCCACAAAATTTTGAGAGCGAGGACGAACTCATAAGCGACGTCCTCCCCTGGAAACCAGCACATGGACATGTCAGTGGTGGCCGTCCAGCAAGGACCTACATTGATCAGCTCTACGCGGATACTGGATGCTGCGCAGAGGACTTTCCGCGAACGATGAATGATAGGGACGGTTGGCGAGAGATTTTCATGGATATCCGTGCTAATTGAGCGACAAGATGATGATGATAAAAAATGAATTGGAAATGACTTTTACTATGCATTTGAAATTAGTTTTATTATATAAACGCATTGAAAATTATTTTTATTATATAAATGCATTGGAAATTAGTTTTATTATAAAAATGCATTGGAAATAATTTTTACTATAGAAATGCATTGGAAATGATTTTTAGTATAAAAATGCATTGGAAATGATTTGTATTATATAAATGCATTGGAAATGATTTTTACTATATGAATGTATTGGAAATTATTTTTACTATATAAATACATAGGAAATGATTTTTACTATATAATTGTATAGGAAATGATTTTTACTATATAAATGCATAGGAAATGATTTTACTATATAAATGTATTGGAAATGATTTTTACTATAAAAATGCATTGGAAATTATTTTTATCATAAAAATGCATTGGAAATTATTTTTATCATAAAAATGCATTGGAAATGATTTTTACTATAAAATGTATTGGAAATGATTTTTATGATATAAATGCATTGGAAATTAGTTTTACTATAAAAATGCATTGGAAATGATTTTTACTATATAAATGCATAGGAAATCATTTTTACCATATATATGTATTGCAAATGATTTTTACTATAAAAATGCATTGGAAATTATTTTTACTATATAAATGCATTGGAAATTATTTTTACTATATAAATGCATTGGAAATGATTTTTACCATATATATGTATTGGAAATGATTTTTACTATAAAAATGCATTGGAAATGATTTTTCATTATAAAAATGGGACTAAAATAAATTAAAAAAAAAAGGGCACAATAAACAAGCGGAAATTAATAATAATGATTGACAAGGCTTTATCTAAACAGCAAAGCTACCGAGTTCGTTCGGGTCATGATTTGACCTTTCCACTTGACCGATCGTTAAACTTAGACAAAAGGCGCTAAATGATAACTGACCTATACAGGAATTCGTCCATCCTTTAAAAGATCTTTTAAAAATAATAATCCTCTTGGAAACTTCGCTCGCCTCTTACCCGGATAAGCCTAATAATTTTGTTTGAATAGAAACTTTTCATATCAAGACAAGATATTATGGGCTGTCCCGTGATGTTATCTGGAAGTGGGAGCTTTCATGTGTTTTTTTTCTAAAGGGATTAGGGTATAGAAGGATGCAATAATATCTCAGCCAGGATTTGAACGCGCCCTGCTGGGGTCAATATATGCTGTCCGCCTCACTTTGAACTAAACAATAATTCTTTTTTCATGGTCCTCAAACGCATGAAGATTCTCACATGGGATTTTTGAAATTAATATATATATATATATATATATATATATATATATATATATATATATATATTATGGACTCTCTCGTCGATTTTCGACGCATGAGGGTTCATACAATGACACCCACACAGTGATTTGTTTATAGTGGTGAAGGCTTGTGTTGGACCATCCACACTTTTTGGCACAGTCGATAGGAAAGAATTGGTGCACAAGGAATGCCACAAACCCAATCAACGACTGACCTCAGGAATTTTGAATTCAGAGTTTTCCCTCTCCTAGACTGGTTACCTACCCAAGGTTAAAGAGCCCAGTCTGCCCTACTATTTTACCCATAGCTGGAGGGAGAATATATGGATGCATACCTTTCCCAAGGGTATTAGCGCTATGTGAAATGCAAACAGCCTTGTCTGGGATTCGAACTCGGGTCGACAAGTCCATTTCCTACGACTCTAACCATATATATATATATATATATATATATATATATATATATATATTATATATATATATGTGTGTGTGTGTGTGTGTGTGTGTGTGTGTGTGTGTGTAAGTTGAAATGGAAGTGAATCCGACGGTATGTTGAAAGGAAAAATAAAAAAAGGAAAGATAACGCTGAATGGATAGAATAGATTTTATTTTACTAACACGTGTTTCGGCCAGTAGTTTGTTCATGTACACATGTATTCTATTTATTATTATTTTAAATATAAAATAAAATAAAATAATAATAATAATAATAATAAAAACAAAATCTTTTAATATACAAAGAATAACGACCTTCGTCAAAGTAAAAAGGTTTGATGTTTGATATATATATATATATATATATATATATATATATATATATATATATATATATATATACTAAGTCGATGTAATTCCTTAGTTAAATTAAAAGTATTTTTCGAATGATAACGGTTGAACGCTACGCGAAAATTGAGGAAAAAAACCCCAAAAGAACAATGTATCGTTCCAGATGTGTTTATAGTTTTTTCCTTATTCCTTCTTGTATTTATCCTATATAAATGAATAACTAAGAAAAAAAAAACATATAAACTGTGAGATATACAATTTACCTAGCCATGACAGAATGTAACCCAGTGTATTCAGGGATTCAAATTCCAGACCAGTATCTTATTAATGATATATCTTAGGTAAGTTGTATATCTAACAGGTAATACCTAGATCCGGAGTGGTAGTACCTGTTAGGGTCCCGTCTATGTGTTAGATAGATAAAAAAATATTTAAAAGCAAAGATTGTATTCGATATGACAAAAAATTTCGTCACGACAGCACCCTAACTTAATTTTTTGTATAAAATATAAGGTTGTAAGTTGTCACTTATTTTGAACTAGAAGTGGCTACCCGACGTTGCCTGGGTAGTGGGGAGGTAAAAGAAAGTTAATCTCGCAGATCCATTCTTACTGAATCACGAGTTGGATCCTCGCAGGATGCCCCATTAAAATCCCTATGTAAAAAAAAAAACAACCTTGCACTGATCCAGCTGCTCTGAAAAGAAAAATTCATGTCTATTATTTAAAATATCAAATCCTAAAAAATTCTATGCTGTTATCATTTAAATATCATTTTTTTTAATTATCTTCACTAATATAAATCAAACCTTCATTATTTTTGCTCAAAAACCAAGATCTGGTGATAGTGAATGTGTATATACTTTGTCGTTAATTGTTTTATTTTCGAAGTTTCCACCGGGCATACACATACACACAACTGTCCTTTTCATATGTATAGATGTTTCCCTTAAGAACAGATCACAAGTTTATACAAATTTCTAAATTATAACAATGAAATAAATCACGTTAAAACGAGCACATGTTCAAAAAAGGGGAAAAAACGGCAAAAATGTGTCGTTTTGAAAGATACGGATTTTGATTTATAAAATTCTCCTGTCTTAATTACTGTAAAACAAATAATTTTTACATGGGATTTTAAAAAAATCCTCCCTTATCATAATAGAAGAAAAATACGTTGATTCTCATTCATTTCTTACGAATTTTGTTGAATCTTAATTCATGTCGAAAGTGGGGATGGTGTTTAAAAAGTTGGCAGGGTGGCCTATTGTCTGAATCAACCAAACAGCAAGGGAGTCTATCTCCTTGTCGCTTGACCATTAGATTATCTCTCACTATTCTTTCTAGTAAAGTAAGTGAAGTCGTCGGGGCGGCCTAAAATCGATATCAAGCCAGACAGCGAGGGTGTCTATTCCCTTTTCACTAGCACTAGACCAAGGAGATTGCTTTGGGGTCTAAGGTGGAGCGCCACACCTACTATCAGCTTCTCTCTTTACCGTACAGATCCCTGTGCTACTCATAGGCTGACGAGTTGGCGGGGGCCGGTATCGAACCCGCGACATTAAGGTTCTTAATCGGACGCTCTACAGCCTGCGCTAAAGAGTAAGTAAAGTAAAGTCGACGGGGTGGCCTAATGTCGGTATCAGACAGACAGTGAGGGAGTCTATCTCCTTTTCACTAGCGCTAGACCAAGGAGATTATTTTAGCATCTGAGGCTACTATCAGCTCCTCGCTTTACCGCACAAATCCCTGTGCTCATCATACGGTGAGTTGGCGAGGGACAGTATCGAACTAGTAACCTTGGGATTCCTAGGCAAGTGCTCTACCGACTGGAGTGGTTAATCCTAATCCATCTAATCTCTTCCTGTAACCGTATACTTTTGCTCTTTTTAAAAATTAATTTTGAAGGAATTTTAGATATTGCAGCTCAACGTGACGTTCAAAGCGGATCAATGATAAACTCCACTTTTGATGAGTTTATTGCACACACCTGGCTCATCTATTTCTATAAAATCCACTTGAACCGGCTCAGGAGAATCGGTCGGCCAATAAGCGGAAATAACACATTTTCGGGAAAGTAGAATATTTTTTCACTTCCTCATTGAGAATTTTGATAATGGCCAATTAAACACGAAATAAATCCGATTAAAATAAATAAGTCATTTCTTATTCCCATTAGGGAAAATTTATTGAAGTGATATTTTAATTTATCCTTTATAAACAATTTTAGAAAGTTCTAAGTGACAGTTATCTCTGGATTTCAGGTTCAATCCTGAGCGGCGGAAGTAACATAGAAAAATAATTAACACAACTCCTACCCCAGCTATGGTTAGCGGAATGAGAACAGGATAACCCCGTGGACTGAATAAAGGGTTAAGTTCAAAGTTCCGTGATGGCTCCCGATTACGACAAGAAGGTTCCCGACTACGACAAGAAATACCTGAAGAAGGCCGGAGGGCATATCGACCGAAACATTGTACAGATAAAAATGAAGTTGAGGACAATAGTCCGAATAACGCAGATAATACTAATCATCAAGCCTCGTCTCAAACATTCAGAGATATAAACAATTCCTTTTAAATAAACGAAACCGCACATCCATATTTAGCATAAGCGCAGATAGATACAATAAAATTATGAAGTTATGGGAGCGGAGGACAGGAGCCTCCCCAAAAGCGGTTTAAAGACTATATTAAAACAACACTGAAGAAATGTACCATCACACCTTCAAGTTTGGAAGAACTGGCCTCCAATAGACAGGGTTAGCGAGACGCTTGCTGCACAGGAGCTAAACAGCTCAATATCGAGATAAACAGGACTGCAGAGCGGCGACGTCTTTGTCGTCATGAACAACTAAATGTAGATGGGAATTTCCCCTGCAATGTGTGTGACCGCATCTGCAAGTCCAGTATTAGACTAACGAGCCAACAGAGGGTCCACAACTGAAGATATGGAGTGACGTCATCGTCGTCTGTGACGGACTACCAAGAGAAAGAAGAAAAAAGAATCCTTTGCATACTATATACGTATGTTTGTTTATATATATTATATATATATGCACATAAATACGTATATGCGTGTGTTTATTTGAATATTTGCGATAAAAAGACACGAACACACACACACATACATATATGCACATGTATTCCCCCCCATATATATATATATATATTTATATATATATTTATATATATAACTGTAAGTTGAAAATGGAAGCGAAACCGACGGTATGTTGAAAGGAAAAATAAAGGAAAGAAAATGCTGAATGGATAAAATAGATTTTATTTTATTTTATTTTTATTTTACTGACACGTGTTTCGGCAAGGAGTTTATACATGCACACATGCACTCTATCTATTATTATTTTAAATACAAAATAAAATAATAATAATAGAAAACTACAAAATTTGTTTAGTATACAAGGAATAACGGCCTTCGTCTGAGTAAATCATTTGGTGCTAAGCGGTTAACATTTCTGAAATGTTCGAAAAAAGAATTTTTTTGAAATTGTTTGAAGAAAATGTATATATATATATACGCACACATGTATACACATACACACGCACACATACACAGACACAGACACACACACTCACACACATATATATACATGTATACACATTATATACATATATATGTACACATATTTATATATACACGAATACACATATGTACAAAAATATGTATACATTTATAGACATATGCACATATATATACAAATATATATATATGTATACACGACTATATCTTATTATAATGGAGATTGTGTGTTTTTCTGGCTGTAACCCAAACTATATTAATACTCAAGTCACTATTCCCTTAATTATTTACGTCAAATTCTCCATGATTTCATTCTTTTAAACCTTCAGTTATTAATAAAATTGTTTTACATTATTAATACTGTTGACCATATCTACGTACTAATAATATGCAATTGTATTTATATATACAACAAAATAGCGGTTTACAGTTTGAACGAGAAGGCTAATTTGCATATTGATATTTAAAATTTTATTTTAATAAATATGTGTTTGGTATTATTGATTTCTAATTGTTTGGTTTTATCTTAAGAAATATAAACAAAAATCTCGTGGATAAATCTTAAAAGAAATTTATTTACAAGAAGAAATAACTGTAATATTATCCTTTACTTCCTATTTTAACTAAATACTTAAATTAGGAAAATTTACCAATGAAAGAGGGGAGTAATGGAAAATGATGGAATAGTTAGTTTCAAAGTTGTTCTATTTTTCGATTATACCCCCTCTGTTGCAGATATTTTTATCTGCATTCTTATTTAGTTTATTTAGACTTTCTAATTTAATATCATATTTTATGACATTATTACTTGCACCCGGAGGGTGCATATATTTGCTAGTATATATAATTACATGTATACACATATATACATATACATGTTCACAAATAAATATATATATATATATATATATATATATATATGTATACATGTATACATGTATATTCATGTATATGTACACTAATATATATATATATATATATATATATATATATATACTTATATATGTCTACACACATATGGATAGAATATATGTATATGTATACACCCACATATATATGCATATATACATGTATACACATACATACATATATGCATACGTACATGTATACACATGTATATGCATATATATATATGTATATAATATATATATTTGTTTATGTGTCTGTGAATTTTTATATTTGGGATTAAACAGCCGTATATATATATATATATATATATATATATATAATGTAAATATGATGTAAATAAATCGATATATATATATATATATATATATATATATATATATATACACATTTAGAGAGAGAGAGAGAGATAAGTATTTACATTATATATATATATATATATATATATATATATATATAATGTGAATATATAGACACACACATGTGTGTATATGTGTGTGTGTGTGTGTGTTTGTGAGTTTGGTATTACTCAGGTCAGGTGAGAGTAAAAAATTTAACACCTGCGCAAGAAATGTCACACCACTGCGATGGCTACTTAATGTCCACTTGGCGCCGGGTCGGTATAGAAGCTTGCCTGGTTCTAATCCCGGGGAGGTGGTCAGCCGGATCGTAAAACACTCGTATAATTTGCTATCAGCAATTTATTAATAATAATAATAATAATAATAATAATAATAATAATAATAATAATAAAAAGAAGAAGAATTGGAGAATTGAAAAAGCTGTGGAATATGAGGGTGAAAGTGATACCAATTTTAGTTGGTGCACTTGGAACGGTCCCCAAACACTTGGAAAAAAGACTGGAGGATCTGGAAATCAGAGGAAGAATCAGACTACAGCACTACTGCAATCGGCTAGAATACTCAAAAGAGACCCGGGGACACGAGGGGACTTGTTGTCACTCAGACTCCAGTGAAATATTATCAGCTAATGCTAATGTGAAAAACTCAAAATGGGTGAAAATACTACTACTACTACTACTACTACTACTACTACTACTACTACTAATAATAATAATAATAAGAAGAAGAATTGGAGAATTGAAAATGCTGTGGAATATGAGGGTGAAAGTGATACCAATTGTAGTTGGTGCACTTGGAACGGTCCCCAAAAACTTGGAAAAAAGACTGGAGGATCTGGAAATCAGAGGAAGAATTGAGACCATCCAGACTACCGCACTGCTGCAATCGGCTATACTTAGAAGAGTCCTGGAGACCTGAACAGACTTGTTGTCACCCAGACCCCAGTTAAATATGTGAAAAACTCAAAAGGAGTAAAAATCTATCAATAATGGAAATTCGCTTCCGGTTTTTGTCTACGTCACTGATTACGTCACACCGCCTAAAACGTCATAACTTAGAATAAATACATTCAAAATTTGAGCATGCAATGTTAGACTGTCCTCATTGTTTTTTTTAAACAAGTTTTGATAAATACATACCTGGTATTATCTATCTATATATAGTTTGTTTTATTTTAATATATATTATTATATATTTAAAGATATCAGAACTAAGTTTCCATTTCAATTTTTTAATATTTTTAACTCCTTTAATAAATTTATTTTATTTTTACTCCTTTTATAAATTTGATGATTTTACTTTACTTATGATACAAACTTTCTGATATTAAATTTTCAACCCCAGGCAAACTCAGGCAATATTTATTTTACGTCACCCAGAGGGCGTTCTTTTTATTTTGCTAGTGATAATAATTATAATATGCACAGACCAAATCTCAATAAAAGAGAAAAATGCTTTCGTATTTAGGAATAGAATGAATAATTGTATCCTGTCCGTTAGATCCAATCACGATCAACAAGATTATTTGGTAAGTAATGACCCAGCAGACTTTATCTTGTATAAAAATGACATGTTGTTATTGTAACTAAACCTGTGTTCCTCTGCTTTCCCACAGGAAAGCCTACAAAAATCAATGAACAAAAATGAAACCTTTTTTGGACTCAGGAATTGATTTCTAATCGGTACGTAAAACTGGAGTATTTTAAAAACCAGATGCCCTTTTTTTTAACACCGCCATTTTAACATTATTGGTATTTGATAAAAAATATCTATTTGGACTATTGTCCTCATCTTCATTGTTATCTGTACAATGTTTCGGCCGATATGCCCTCCGGCCTTCTTCAGATATTTCTTGTCGGAACCTTCTCGGACTCGGGATCCATCACGGACTCGGGAACCTTCTTGTCGTAATCGGGAGCAGTCACGGAACTTTGAACCTAACCCTTTATTCAGTCCACAGGAGTATCCTGTTCTCATTCTGCTACCCATAGCTAGGGTAGAGGTGTTAAGCTGTGTTAATTATTATTCTATGTTACTGCTGCCCTTGATCAGGATTGAACCTGCAATCTAGAGATAACTGTCACTTAGAACTTTCTTAACCTAACCACATTCGGGTCATGATTTGACCTTTCCAATCTTCTATAGTCCCACTTATTCTTGCATATTTATTTTTCTCACTGTAAAATAAAAATATAAAGAGTAAAACTATTAAAAAACTAAATATCAAAACTAAAAATAAAAAGTTGCAACTTTACTCATCATCATTGGCGAACTTGGATTTGCTTGATTGTTTCTTTAGTTTTACGGCATATCAACCTCGGTGGGTCATTTAATACTAGCAAAGTCTTGAAAAATTCGTAGCGATAGTTTAGTACAAAGCTTATTTTACCCATAGAGGATACCCTAACAGGTACTACCACTCCAGGTCAGAGTGGACCAGGGAGTAACGGCAATGAAGGATATTCGACACTTCCCAGAGTTCCAAAATTGGAACCTCACCACTAGATACAGTTTAACGTCATATCCAGGACACTAAGGCCCTCACCCACAGCCTTCTTGCACATATATGATAAAAAGTGTTGGGGATTAGCCATAACAGGTAATACCACTCCAGGTCAGAGTGGACCTGGGAGTAATGGCCATGAAGATTACGCCACATTCTCCGAGTTCCAGAACTGGAACTTCACCATCAGATAGAGTTTAATGTCATACGTAAGACATGAAAACCCTCAGACACCGCCTTCTAGCACATATATGATATGTAATGGTTAGCAAGCTCGCCTCGCAGACTATTGTTAATGAATTCGATTCTCATTGGGTACCCAATGCTTCTGGCCTTGTGCCACATCTAAGCTAAGCTTAGTAAATCACTATATGATAAAAAGGGCTGAGGGTTTTGCTATAAGGGCAACAGGGTTGGGACAATCATATAGATGCTAGCGCTTGACATAACTAACCGATTGATCGGAGGGGGGCTCTCCGACTGCCTGTCTAGCCTAAGTAAGGGCCATTGTGGAGTATTGCATGTCATGGACTACTCAGTCACCATTCACGGTCAACCGGTGGCCCCACTGGAAGGGGGTGTTACCCTTCTACTGATGTGAGGTCGGTGTATTCCAAAGCTCCATCCGACAGGGATGCTGAGCTTGGAAGAGACGTACAAAGAAAGGTTTTGCCAATTTCTTTGTAAGTCTCTTCCAAGCTCAGCATCCCTGTCGGATGAAGCTTTAGAATACATGCTAAATATGGATGTGCGGTTTCGTTTATTTAAAAGGAATTGTTTATATCTCTGAATGTTTGAGATGAGGCTTGATGATTAGTATTATCTGCGTTATTCGACTATTGTCTCATCTTCATTGTTATCTGTACAACGTTTCGGGGTGATATGCCCTCGGCCTTCTTTAGGTATTTCTTGTGTCGGACTTGGGAACCTTCATTAATTGTTCATCCTGTTGTTGTTGGGTGTGTGTGTGGTGTGGGCTTAGAAATACCTGAAGAAGGCCGGAGGCATCAGCTGAAACGTGTGGCAGATAGCAATAAGATGAGGACAATAGTCCAAATGATACAAATTATCAAGCCTCAACTAAAAAAATTCAGAGAAACAGCCATCGAATTTATGTAAAAGTAAAATAAATTACGGCTGTTTTATGCTCATTTTTGATGCTACGATAATGAGCTTCCATAGAAATTATCTTCATCATCATCATCATCATCATCATCATCATTATCATCACCCTCATCATGAATTGAACATGTTATACTCGTTTGAGCGGCTGCGAGATGAATATTACGTAGTTCAGAAAGCAACAAGAATCAAAACCGAAGAACGTAGATATAGACACGTGACATTGAAGCAGCCCCCCCCAAAAAAAAACAACAAAAAAAAAAATAATAAAAAACAAGGAAGAAAATGGGAATGAATAACTAAATACATTGTGTGTGTGTGTGTGTGTGTGTTCAACGCAGAGATTCATGGCTGGTGAACAGTTGCAGCCAAGTGAGAAGAGATTGCTGAAAAAAAAAAAAAAAAAATGGCGGACTCTTCTTCAAGCAATTGTTGTACAGATGATTAAACATCTTTGTGAAAATAAACATCTCGCGTGTTCAATTTAAAAACAAATTCTATAAAACAATGGATAATGAAATCAAATTTATTCGGCTAATTGTTACGAGAGAAAACTGTAGCAGCATTCAACCGATTCTCTACGTTATCTCTCTCTCTCTCTCTCTCTCTCTCTCTCTATCTATCTATCTATCTATCTATCTATCTCCGTCCTTATCTGTTTCTATCACTTTCTTTCCCCTTCTGTTTATCTGTCTATTTCTCTTTTCTGTCCCTATCTACTTCGCTGTCACTCCCTCTTTCTGTTCCTATCTGTCTCATTCCCCTCTCTCTGTACGCTCTATCTGTCTTCCTCCACCTCTCTCTGTTTTTTCACTTTCTGTCCCTTTCTGTCTCTCTGTCTGTACTTTCTTTGCGTATCTGTTCTTCTGTCTCTCTATCTGTCTTTCTGTTGCTATTTGTTTTTGCGGTTTCTATTTTTGTTCTTATCTGTTTCTTGGTCTGTCTCTCTACCTCTTTTTGTCCCTAACTATTTTTTCTGTCTCCTCTCTTACTGTCCCTCTCTGTTTAACTGTTTGTCTATCACCCACATTATATATAATATTTATAAGGATAAACCTAATGAGTCAGAATACCTATTAAGAGTTTCGCTTAGTGCTCATCAGGGCTAAGAATCTGACTCTTTATAATCAAACTATTTGCCAGGTTTTTTCTTACGCAAGGGTTTACCAACAAGTTTGGTAATATTTTATATATATATATATATATATATATATATATATATATATATATATATGGTGTTGCTGGTAAGCGATTAATGCATTTTTTGACAGGGATATTTGTGTAGAGAGATTGATATCAAAGGCTTGCTAAAGAGTTTGTTCTTCATGGTCAATGTTTTTCGTAGTTTGGTTTAGTAAGTGACCAGAGTTTTTTTTTTTAATCTGAGAGGGGCTAATAGATAAAAAAGGGTAAGTATTAAAATAGAATATATAAAGAGATGTTGTGGGTGTAGTACGAATTCAGGATGTACTGACACCAACAAGTAAAATATAATTGCAAATATACTTACCCTTTATTAGTGTTCCTATATAGCGATAAAAAAAACTTTGTACACTACTAACAAATAGAAACAACATTGACATGAAGAAAAATCTTAAGCAGCCTTGTAATTCAATTTTTCTTAACCACCACACACACACACCACACACAACACACACATATATCTCAATTAATTATAATATATATATAATATTATTATACTTCTAAACTCAGGGGCATGAAAAGCAGATAGAGCGTTTGTGATATCAAGAAATGTACAAGCTGATATCTTAGGAAACTTTTTAAAAACGCAAAAAGGCAAAGCCCATCGTATCTGAAAATAAACGTCGGTATCTACACTAAAGGTAGAGCAAAATATAAGGAAAGGGCTACGTCTGCAGGATAATTTCTGACTCAGAATTATATTGTTGTGCGTAGTGAACACATAGGTAGGTATGTTTCTGATCTCAGGGTCCTATATACAGTACAGTTAGGGATAAAATCTGATAAGTCTGCTTAGGCCGAGATAATTTAATTAGTTTTTTTCGCTTGAAATTATTACTGTCGTATTTAACCAAGACCCTTGGGATACTTAGTTGTCTGGGTATGAGTTAAAACTTCAATCTATTAGCGAATTCCATTTGAAACCTGGGGAAATGCGAAGTACCTTCATGTATCTCGAGGTCTCTTTTTACCGTAAGGAGAGTGTAGGTGAACTGTTAGGGTCTTCTAGGTAGGGTTTAAAAAGTTCCAAAATGAGTTGATAAATTTAGGTCTAAAAAGATCGTTAGAAAGATTTGAATATGCGTCGATAGTTAGTTGATGGGAAGATAAGTCTATGATGTGTTTCAGCGAAAATAATGACCATCGAGGTATTATTAAATTTCTGTAAAAGAAAGTGGTATGTCTACTTTGAAGAAGTAATTTAGGAAGTAGTTAAAATCTATTCATATAGTACATTGATGTTTTCTACACACTATCGTACGATCCAAAACTTATGGCATTAAGATGACCACCGAGGTTTGATATGCTGTAAAACAAAACAAATTGTATTATGAAAATAGATTTTATATATTTACTCATATTTTAGTAGAACATCCGACTTCTTTTAGGAAATTTTTTAAAACCTGGATGGTCCATCGATTTTTCGTGAAACATTTATTCATTCTTGTTGGATATTCAATTCTTTTCACTCGATTTCTTTTAGATAAATTTTCAAACTCATTTTGGAATCTTATTTAAGATATAGATGAGACCCCTACAGGTTACTAATCCAGGTAGGGGAGACTGAAGATTAATGAAGGAGTAATTCGCATCCCCAGGGTTTCAAATTGGAATTTCGCTAACAGATTGAAAATTTAACGTCATATGACCCAGGACACTAAGAATCCTCAAGGGTCGGTAAATACGTAGTAATAAATCAGTAAAAGTAAGTTAAAATTAATTCCGGCTAAGACTTACAGATTTACTCTAACATGTAGTGTTATATAAGGAGCTGAGGAGTCAAACTACCGTACTAGGTTTCACCTCGGCACAACAGGAATAATTGATGGAGTCAGAATTATCTGATGAGCCGGTATGGCCTTAGTTCTTATAATTTGCTCCTACTTAGAGTAATACCGCGTTTATTTTCGAGTACGAGGCTTTGATCTTTTGTTTTTAAAATATTTTTCCTGAAGATTCAGAGCTTGTAATTTCTGATATACAAATGCTCTATTGCTTTTTTCATGCCTGAGTTTAGAGTATATATCTAATTCGTATAGTATAATATATATATATATATATATGTGTGTGTGTGTGTGTGTGTGTGTGTGTGTGTGTGTGTTGGTGTAGAGAAGAGATTGAATATCAAGGGTTGACTAAGAGTTTGTGTCTTCATGTCATGTTTTCGTATTGGTTTAGTAGTGGTCAAGAGTTTTTTTTATATGAGAGGGCTAAATAGAAACTAAATAAAGGGCGTAAGTATTTTGGGCAATAGATTGCGATGTTTGTGGGGTTGGGGGGGGGGGGGGATAAGTACCGATAGCCTTGAGAATGATCGGTACTACACCCACAACATCGCTAAATTATTGAAATACTTACCCTTTATAAGGTTCTATTAGCCTCTATATAAAAAAAAAAACTCTGGTACATTACTAACCAAATACGAAAAATTGAATGAAGAACAACCTCTTAGCAAGCTTTGATATTCAATTTTTACACAAATATCGCTGTTCAAAAATGCATTAATCGCTTAAGCAACACCATTTATATATATATATATATATTTATATATATATATATATATAATATAAAATATACAAACTTGTTGGTAAACACTTGCGGTTAAGAAAAAACCTGGCATAGTTGATTATAAAAGAGTCAGATTTAGCCTGATGAAGCACTAAGCGAAAACTCTTAATAGGTATATCTGACTCTTGGTTTTCCTTGATAAATATATAATATATGGTGGGGGGGGGTGATAGACAAACAGTTAACAGAGGGACAGTAGAGAGGGAACAGAAAAATAGTTGGGCAAAAAAGGTAGAGAGACAGAAAAGAACAGATAGAAGAAAAGAATAGAGAGACCGGAACAAATAGCACAGAAGACAGATAGAGAGACAGAAGAACAGATTTTTACGCAAAGAAGGTTACAGCAGAGAGACAGAAAGGGAACAGAAAGTGAAAGAAAAGAGAGAGGTGGAGGAAAGGGACAGCGGATAGAGCATACGAGAGAGGGGGGAATGAGACAGATAGGAACAAAAGAGGGAGTGACGCGAAGTAGATAGGGAAAGAAAGAGAATAGACGATAAACAGAAGGGGAAAGAAAGTGGATAGAAACATAAGGAGGGATAGATAGATAGATAGATGATAGTGGAGAGGAGAGAGAGAGAGAGAGACGAGAGAGAGATAAGTAGAGATCGGTTGAATGCTGCATACAGTTTCTCTCGTAACAATTAGCCGAATACATTTGATTTCCATTTCATTGTTTTATAGATTGTTTTAAATTGAACACGCGAGATTTTTTTCACAAGATGTTTATCATGCTGTACACAATGTGGCTGAAGAAGAGTCGCGCATTTTTTTTTTTTTTTTTTCAGCAACT
>CM042143.1:10054995-10067703 GCA_023376005.1 Doryteuthis pealeii | reverse complement strand
AAACCGGAAATTTAAAAAAGAAATCAATTCCTGGGTCCAAAAAAGGTTTTCATTCTTGTTCATAGATTCTTGGTATGGCTTTTTCTGTGGGAGCAGAAGGGCATGCTTTTAGTTACAATACCAGGTCATTTTATACAAGATAAAGTCTGCTGGGTCATTGCCTTATCAAATAATCTTGTTTGATCGTGATTGAATCTAACGGACAGATACAATGATTCATTTCTATGCCTAAATACTAAATCATTTTTTTCTTTTAGTGAGATTTGGTCTGGTGTATATTAATTATTTAATTATCACTAGCAAATAAAAAAAACACCCTCTGGGCGCGTAAAATAAATATTGCCCTGGGGGGATGGGAGTTGGAAAATTTAATAATCAGAATGTTTGTATCATAAGTAAAGTAAAAATCAATCAATTTATTAAAGGAGTAAAAAAATAAAATAAATTTATTAAAGGAGTTAAAAATATAAAAAAATTGAAATGGAACTTAGTTTTCTGAATAACTTTAATATATATTAAAATAAAACAAAACTTATATATGATATATAATACCAGTCAATGTAATTTATTAAACTTGTTTAAAAAAATCAATGAGGACTGAATCTACATTGCAATGCTCAAATTTGAATGTATTTATTTCTACGTTAATGCACGTTTTAGGTGGTGTGCGTAATCAGTGACGTCGTTTTTTGTTTCATAACAAAAACCGGAGCGAATCTCCATTATTAATATAAAGATTTTTACTCGTTTTGAGTTTTTCACATCAGCGTTAGCTGATGGTATTTTAACTGGAGTCTGGGTGACAACAAGTCTCCTCGGTCTCCAGGTTCTAATGAGGTATTCTAGAGCCGATTGGCAGCAGTGTGGTAGTCTGGATGGTTCCCTCAATTCTTCCTCTGATTTCCAGATCGCTGCCAGTTCTTTTTCGCAGGATTTTTCGGGACGTTCCAAGTGCCCAACTACAATTGGGTATCACTTTCAACCCTCATATTCACAGCTCTTTCAATTCTCCAATTCTTCTTTTTATTATTATATTAATTTATTAATATTGCTGATAGAAATTTACGCAGTGTTTACGATCGCGGCTGACCACCTCCCGGGATTAGAACCAGGCGAGCTTTCTATACCGCCCGGCGCCAAGTGGACATTAAGTAGCCATCGCAGCGGTGTGACATTTTCTTGGCAGGTGTTAAATTTTTTACTCTCACCTGAGGCTGAGTAATACCAAACTCACAAGCATTACCATATACACAATACATACACACACATGTGTGTCTATATATTCACATTATCTATATATATATATATATATATACTAATAATGTAAATACTTATCTCTCTCTCTCTCTAAATGTAATATATATTATATATATATATATATCGATTTTTACATCATATTTACATTATATATATATATATATATATATATATATACGGCTGGTTTTTAATACCCAAATATAAAAATTCAACAGGCACATAAACAAATATATATATTATATCATACTATATATATGCATATAACATGTGTATACATGTACGTTGCATATTTGTATGTGTATACATTATATATGCATATCTATGTGGGTGTATACATATAAATTATTCTAATCCATATGTGTGTAGACATATGTTTATAAGTATTATATTATAATAGTAATATATATATATATATTAATTTATATATATATTAGTGTACATATACATGAATATAAATGTATATGTATACATATTCATATATATATATATATATATATATTTGTGAACATGTATATGTATATATGTGTATACATGTAATTATATATATATAGTCGTGTATACATATATATATATATTTGGTATATATAATGTGCATATGTCTATAAATGTATACATATTTTTGTACATAATGTGTATTCGTGTATATATTAAATATGTGGTAGCATATATGTGTTATAATGTGTTATACATGTATGATATATGTGTGTGAGTGTTGGTGGTGTCTGTGTCTGTGTATGTGTGGCGGTGTGTGTGTGTATCATGTGTTGCGGTATATATATATATACACATTTTCTCAAACAAATTTCCAAAAAAATTCTTTTTTTTTCGAACATTTCAGAATGTTCACGCGCTTAGCACCAAATGTTTACTCAGACGAAGGCCGTTATTCCTTGTATACTAACAAATTTTGTTAGTTTCTATTATTATTATTTTAATTTTGTATTTAAAATAATGATCAGATAGAGTGCATGTGTGCATGTATGAAAGCTCCTTGCCGAACACGTGTCAGTAAAATAAAAATAAAATAAAATAAAATGCTATTTTATCCATTCAGCATTTTCTTTCCTGTTATTTTTCCGCTTTCAACATACCGTCAGGTTTCGCTTCCATTTCAACTTACAGTTATATATATAAATATTATATAAATAATATATATTATATGGGGGGAATACATGTGGCATATATGTATGTGTGTGTGTGTTCGTGTCTTTTTATCGCAAATATTCAAATAAACACCGCATATACGTATTTATGTGCATATATATATAATATATATAGAACAAACATCGTATATAGTATGCAAAGGATTCTTTTTTCTCTTTCTCTTGTAGTCCGTTACAAACGACGATGACGTCACTGCTCATATGCTTCAGTGTGGACCCTCTGTTGGTCTCGTTAGTACAATACTGGACTTGCGATGCGGTCACACATATTTGCAGGGAAATTCCATCTACATATTTAGTTTGTTCATTAGACGACAAAGACGTCGCCGCACTGCCGTTCCTGTTTATTCGAATATTGAGCTGTTTAGCGTCGCTGTGCAGCAAGCGTCTGCGGCAACCGCTGTCTATTGGTAGCCAGATCTTCCAAACTTGAAGTTGTGAATGGTACATTTCTTTTTCCAGTGTTGTTTTAATATGGTCTTTGAAAACCGCTTTTTATGGGAGGCTCCTGTCCTCCGCTCCCAAAACTTCATAATGTTTATTGTATCTATCTGCGATTATGCTAAATGTGGATATGCGGTTTTCGTGTATTTAAAAGGAATTGTTTATATCTCTAAATGTTTGAGTCAGGCTTTATGATTAGTATTAATCTGCGTTATTCGGACTAATTGTCCTCATCTTCATTGTTATCTGTACAACGTTTCGGCTGATATGCCCGCTCCGGCCTTCTTCAGGTATTTTTTGCTCGGACCAAGGAACCTTCTCAGACTTGGACGCTTCTTTTCGACTTGGGAACTTTTCTTGTCGTAGTCAGGAACGCTTCATTGTCGTAATTGGGAAACGCATTACGGAAAGACTATTGAACCTAACCCTTTATTCAAGTCAGCGAGGGTATCCTGTTCTCAATGTCTGCTAACGCATAGCTGGGGTAGGAGTTGTGTTAATTATTTTTCTAAGTTAACTACCACCGCTCAGGATCTGAACCTGAAATCCAGAGAATAACTGTCACTTAGAATGTCAGAATTGTTTATAAGGAAAAATTAGATATCGACATTAAATTAAATTTAGCCCTTAATGAGAATAAGAAATGACTTATTTATTTTATCGTATTTATTTCGTGTTTAATTGCCATTATCAAAATTCTAATGAGGAAGTGAAAAAAATATTCAGCTTCCGCGAAAATTTGTTAATTTCCGCTTATTGGCTGATTGAATTCTCCTGAGCCGGTTTCACGTGGAATTTTATAGAAATAGATGAGCCAGGTGTGTGCTAATAAACTCATCAAAGTGGAGTTTATCATTTGATTACCGCTTGGATGTCACGTTGAGCTGCAATATCTAAATTCCTTAAATTAATCTTAAAAAAGAGCCAAAAGTAATACGGTTACAGGAAGAGATTTAGATAGATTAGGATTAACCCACTCAGTCCGGTAAGAGCACTTGCCTAGAATCCAAGGTTAGCTAGTTCGATACTGTCCCTCCGGGCCCCCCCCAAAACCCCCTTCCCACCCCCGTAAATGAAAAAAAAAAAAAAAAAAAAAAAAAAATGAGGCACAGGGATTTGTGCGGTAAAGGAGGAGCTGATAGTAGGCCTCAGATGCTAAAATAATCTCCTTGGTGGTAGCGCTAGTGAAAAGGAGATAGGACTCCCTCACTGTCTGTCTGATAGCCGACATTAGGCCACCCCGTCGACTGTTACTTTAACTTACTCTTTAAGCGCAGTCTGTAGAGCGTCCGGTTAGAACCCTCATATAACGGGTTCGAATACCGGCCCTCGGCCAACTCGTCAGCGTAGAGAGTAGCACAGGGATGCTGTGGGCGGCTAAAAGAGAGAAGCTGATTAGTAGGTGTCCTATTCCCTTTTTCACTAGCACTAGACCAGAGTGAAGATTGCTTTGGGGTCTATGTGGAGTGCCACACCTACTATCAGCTTCTCTCTTTACGCGCACAGATCCCTGTGCTACTCATACGCTGACGAGTTGGCGAGGGCCGGTATCGAACCGTTATATGAGGGTTCTTAACCGGACGCTCTACCGACTGCGCCTAAAGAGTAAGTTAAGTAAAGTCGACGGGGTGGCCTAATGTCGGTATCAGACAGACAGTGAGGGAGTCTATCTCCTTTTCACTAGCGCTAGACCAAGGAGATTATTTAGCATCTGAGGCTACTATCAGCTCCTCGCTTTACCGCACAAAATCCCTGTGCTCATCATACGGTGAAGTTGGCGAGGGACAGTATCGAACTAGTAACCTTTGGGATTCCTAGGCAAGTGCTGCTACCGACTGGAGTGCGTTAATCCTAATCTATCTAATCTCTTCCTGTAACCGTATACTTTTGCTCTTTTTTAAGATTAATTTTGAAGGAATTTTAGATATTGCAGCTCAACGTGACATCCAAGGCGGATCAATGATAAACTCCACTTTGATGAGTTTTGTTTGCACACACCTGGCTCATCTATTTCTATAAAATCCACTTGAACCGGCTCAGGAGAATCAATCAGCCAATAAGCGGAAATAACAAATTTTTCGGGAAAGCTGAATATTTTTTTCACTTCCTCATTTAGAATTTTGATAATGGCAATTAAACAAGAAAAAAACAAATACGATTTTAAAATAAATAAGTCATTTCTTATTCTCATTAGGGTAAATTTATTTAAGTGATAATTCTAATTTTTCCTTTATAAACAATTCTAGACAATTCTAAGTGACAGTTATCTCTGGATTTCAGGTTCAATCCTGAGCGGTGGTAGTAACTTAGAAAAATAATTACACAACTCCTACCCCAGCTATGGTTAGCAGAATGAGAACAGGATACCCTCGTGGACTGAATAAAGGGTTAGGTTCAAAGTTCCGTAATGGTTCCCAATTACGACAATAAGGTTCCTGACTACGACAAGAAAGTTCCCAAGTTCGTAAAAGAAGGTTCCCAAGTCTGAGAAGGTTCCTGAGTCCGACAAAAAATACCTGAAGAAGGCCGGAGGGCATAATCAGCCGAAACGTTGTACAGATAACAATGAAAGATGAGGACAATAGTCCGAATACGCAGATAATACTAATCATAAAGGCCTGATCTCAAACATTTAGAGATATAAACATTCCTTTTAAATACACGAAACCGCATATCCAACATTTAGCATAATCCGCAGATAGATACAATAAAATTATGAAGTTTTGGGAGCGGAGGAACAGGAGCCTCCCCAAAAGCCGGTTCAAAGACCAATATTTAAAACCAACACTGAAGAATGTACGCATCACAACTTCAAGTTTGGAAGATCTGGCCTCCAATAGACAGGGTTGCCGAGAACGCTTGCTGCACAGGAGCTAAACAGCTTCAATATCGAAATAAACAGGACTGCAGTGGCGGCGACGTCTTCGTCGTCAATGAACAACTAAATGTAGATGGGAATTTCCCTCCTGCAATTGTGGTGACCGCATCTGCAAGTCCAGTATTAGACTAACGAGCCAACAGAGGGGTCCACAACTGAAGATATGGAGTGACGTCATCGTCGTTTGTAAACGGACTACCAAGAGAAAGAGAAAAAAGAATCCTTTGCATACTATATACGTATGTTTGTTTATATATATTATATATATATGCACATAAATAGCGTATATGCGTGTGTTTATTTGAATATTTGCGATAAAAAGACACGAACACACACACACATACATAATATGCACATGTATTCCCCCATATATATATATAATATTTATATATATATTTTATATATATACTGTAAGTTGAAAATGGAAGCGAAACCGAGGTAATGTTGAAAGGAAAATATAAAGGAAGAAAAATGCTGGAAATGGATAAAATAGATTTTATTTTATTTTATTTTTATTTTACTGACACGTGTTTCGGCAAGGAGTTTATACATGCACACAATGCACTTATCTATTATTATTTTAAATACAAAATAAAATAATAATAATAGAAAACTACAAAATTTGTTTAGTATACAAGGAATAACGGCCTTCGTCTGAGTAAATCATTGGTGCTAAGCGGGTTAACATTTCTGAAATGTTCGAAAAAAGAATTTTTTTGAAATTGTTTGAAGAAAATGTATATATATATATACGCACACATGTATACACACACCACGCCACACATACACAGACACAGACCCACACACACTCACACACATATATATTACATGTATCACATTATATACATATATTGTACAACATATTTATTATACACGAATACACAATATGTACAAAAATATGTATCATTTATAGACATATGCACATATATAATATACAATATATATATATATGTATACCGACTATATAATATATAATGTACATGTATACACTTAATATGACATATAATGTTCCCAATATATATATATGATATATATATATTTATGTATACATGTATACATTTATATTCATGTATATGTACACTAATTATATATATATCATATATATATATATATATATATATATATATATATATATACTTATAAACATATGTCTACACACATATGGATAGAATATATGTATATGTAACCACATATATATGCATATATACATGTTACACATACATATATTGCATACGTACATGTAAACACATGTATATGCATATATAGATATGTATATATAATATTATATTTGTTTATGTGTCCTGTGAATTTTTATATTTGGGATTAAACAGCCGTATATATATATATATATATATATATATATAATGTAAATATGATGTAAATAATCGATATATATATATATATATATATTATACATTTAGAGAGAGAGAGAGATAAGTATTTACATTATATATATATATATATATATATATATATATGTGGAATATATAGACACAACATGTGTGTTGTATGTATGTGTGTATATGTATGCTTGTGAGTTTGGTATTACTCAGGTCAGGTGAGAGTAAAAAATTTAACACCTGACACAAGAAAATGTCAAACACCGGGGCTGCGATGGCTACTTAATGTCCACTTGGCGCGGGTCGGTATAGAAGCTCGCCTGGTTCTAATCCCGGGGAGGTGGTCAGCCGGATCGTAAAACAACTTCGTATAATTTTCTTATCAGCAAATTTATTAATAATATAATAATAATAAAAAGAAGAATTGGAGGAATTGAAAGAGCTGTGGAATATGAAGGTGAAAGTGATACCAATTGTAGTTGGTGCACTTGGAACGGTCCCAAAAATCCTGGAAAAAAGACTGGAGGATCTGGAAATCAGAGGAAGAATTGAGACGAATCCAGACTACCACACTGCTGCAATCGGCTAGAATACTCATTAGAATCCTGGAGACCCGAGGAGACTTGTTGTCACCCAGACTCCAGTAAATACCATCAGCTAACGCCTGATGTGAAAAACTCAAACGAGTAAAAATCTATAATAATGGAGATTCGCTTCCGGGTTTTTGTTTGAACAAAAACGACGTCACTGATTACGTCACACCACCTAAAACGTCATAACGTAGAATAAATACATTCAAATTTTGAGCATGCAATGTTAGATAGTCCTCATTGGTTTTTTTAAACAAGTTTTAATAAATACATGACTGGTATTATATATCTATATATAGTTTTGTTTTATTTTAATATATATTTAAAGTTTATCAGAACTAAGTTCCATTTCAATTTTTTAATTTTTAACTCCTTTAATAAATTTATTTTATTTTTACTCTTTAATAAATTTGATGATTTTACTTTACTTATGATACAAACATTCTGATATTAAATTTTCAACTCCCATCCCCCCAGGCAATATTTATTTTACGTCGCCAGAGGGTGTTCTTTTTATTTTGCTAGTGATAAAAATAATAATATACACAGACCAAATCTCACTAAAAGAAAAAATGATTTAGTATTTAGGCATAGAAATGAATCATTGTATCCTGTCCGTTAGATTCAATCACGAATCAACAAGATTATTTGATAAGCAATGACCCAGCAGACTTTATCTTGTATAAAAATGCCTGTGTGTTATTGTAACTAAAGCTTATGCCCTTCTGCTTTCCCACAGAAAGCCTACAAGAATCTATGAACAAGAATGAAACCTTTTTTTGGACCCAGGAATTGATTTCTTAATCGGTATGGAAAAAATTGGAGTATTTTTAAAACCAGATGCCCTTTTTGTAACACCGCCATTTTAACATTATTGTATTTGATAAAAAATATCTATTAGTATTATCTGCGTTATTTGGACTATTGTCATCATCTTCATTGTTATCTGTACAACGTTTCGGCCGATATGCCCTCCGCCTTCTTCAGGTATTTCTTGTCGGACTCAAGGAACCTTCTTTTCGGACTCTGGACTTTCTTGTCGTAATTGGGAACCTTCTTGTAATCGGGAGCCATCACGGAACTTTGAACCTACCCTTATTCAGTCCACTGGGGTATCCGTTCTCATTCCGCTAACCCATAGCTGGGGTAGGGGCGTTAAGGCTGTGTTAATCATTATTCTATAATTACTGTTGCATTTGATCAGGATTGAACCTGCAATCTAGAGATAACTGTCACTTAGAACTGTCTTAACTAACTACCTTATCCACTAGGCCATGTGTCCAATTGGACAATCCAGGGTTGAATTTTGGGAAACCTAAAAAACCTAATGTCTTGTTTTGGCTAGAATATCTACCTATTCACTGTGTATATGAATTTTTTACCTAGACTCATATTTTTTTTTTTTATCAAATCTGATCTAGCCTTTTTAATTATGGGTTCCCAAACACCTGAAGAAGGCCGGAGGGCATATCGACCGAAACGTTGTACAGATAACAATGAAGATGAGAACAATAGTACAAATAGAGAAATAAAAATACCAATATATTTTGTCAGCAATAGATATATTGATCTGATAGCCTGTTGCAGTCCTTGTAAATGATACTTTAACTGAGTCTACTAGTGAGACTGCTTTAGAACACTAGGTAGGGCCACTCTAATATACAGGCAATTGTCCAAGGTACCACATTTTAGGAAGGCATATGACATGTGTCTGAGATTAGATACAAATGAAAAAATAGAAAAGTGAATAAAGCAAAATAAAAAAGGAAAAAACAAAAAGAATAACATTTCTTGATGTGAAGTCAGAGTGCTCCTAATAGCTTCAATCTGGGGTAAAATAAATATGCTGAGATGCGTTTAAAAGGGAATTTCTGTTGCCCACTTGGCCTCCTTTATAGGATATTTATAGCCAGTTTAACTACCCTGTTATTATCTTTCTGTCCTCTTTGTTGTCTTTGTATTGGGATTTCAAATATAATGCATTGGAAATTATTTTTACTATAGAAATGCATTGGAAATTTATTTTTACTATAAAAAATGCATTGGAAATGATTTTTACCATAAAAATGCATTGGAAATTATTTTTTATTTATAAAATGCATTGGACATTATTTTTTACTAATAAATGCATTGGAAATTATTTTTACTATATAAATGCATTGGACATTATTTTTACTATATAATGCATAGGAAATGATTTTTTATATAAATGCATTGGAAATGATTTTACTATATAAATGCATTGGAAATGATTTTTACTATAAAAATGCATTGGAAATAATTTTTATTATAAAAATGCATTGGAAATGATTTTTACTATAAAAATGTATAGGAAACGATTTTTACTATATAAATGCCCTGGAAATGATTTTTACTATATAAATGCATTGGAAATGATTTTTCATCATAAAAATGGGACTAAAATGAAAAAAAAAAGGGGGGGGCACAATATATGGAAATTAATAATAATGATTGACAAGGCTTTATCTAAACAGCAAAGCTACCGAGTTCGTTCGGGTCATGATTTGACCTTTCCAATTTTCTATAGTCCCACTTATTCTTGTATATTTATTTTTCTCACTGTAAAATAAAATATAAAGAGTAAAACTTTAAAAAAAATATCAAAACTAAAAATAAAAAGTTGCAACTTTACTCATCATCATTGCGAGCTTGGATTTGTTTGATTTTTTCTTTTGTTTTACGGCATATCAACCTCGGTGGGCCATTTAATACTAGTAAAGTTTTGAAAATTCGTAGCGATAGTTTAGTACAAAGCTTATTTTACCTTTAAGATGATACCCTAACAGGTACTACCACTCGGGTCAGAATGGACCAGGGAGTAACGCAATGAAGGATATTCGACACTTCCCAGAGTTCCAAAATTGAAACCCACCACTAGATACAGTTTAACGTCCTATCCAGGACACTAAGGCCCTCACCCACCGCCTTCTTGCACATATATGATAAAAAGTGTTGGGGGATTAGCACTCCAGGTCAGAGTGGACCTGGGAGTAATGGCATGAAGATTACGCCACATTCTCCGAGCTCCAGAACTGGAACTTCACCATCAGATAGAGTTTAATGTCATACCTAGATCATGAAAACCTTCAGACACCGCCTTCTAGCACATATATGATATGTAATGGTTAGCAAGCTCGCCTCGCAGACCATTGTTAATGAGTTCGATTCTCATTGGGTACCCCATGCTTCTGGCCTTGTGCCGCATCTAAGCTAAGCTTAGTAAATCACTATATGATAAAAAGGGCTGAGGGTTTTGCTATAAGGGCAACAGGGTTGGGACAATCATATAGATGCTAGCGCTTGACATAACCAAGAGATTGATCGGAGAGGGGGCTCTCCGATTGCCTGTCTAGCCTGAGTAAGGGCAATTGTGGAGTGTTGGATGTCATGGACTACTCAGTCACCATTCACGGTCAACTGGGTGGCCCCACTGGAAGGGGGTGTTACCCTTCTACAGATGTGAGGTCGGTGTATTCCAAAGCTCCATCCGACAAGGATGCTGAGCTTGGAAGAGACGTACAAAGAAAGGTTTTGCCAATTTCTTTGTAAGTCTCTTTCCAAGCTCAGCATCCCTGTCGGATGAAGCTTTAGAATACATGCTAAATATGGATGTGCGGTTTCGTTTATTTAAAAGGAATTGTTTATATCTCTGAATGTTTGAGATGAGGCTTGATGATTAGTATTATCTGCGTTATTCGGACTATTGTCCTCATCTTCATTGTTATCTGTACAACGTTTCGGGTGATGTGCCCTCCGGCCTTCTTCAGGTATTTCTTGTCGGACTCGGGAACCTTCATTAATTGTTCATCCTGTTGTTGTTGGGGGGTGGGTGGTGGCTTAGAAATACCTGAAGAAGGCCGGAGGGCACATCACCTGGAACGTTGTGCAGATAGCTATAAAGATGAGGACAATAGTCCAAATGATACAAATTATCAAGCCTCAACTAAAAAAATTCAGAGAACCAGCCATCGAAATTATGTAAAATGAATTACGGCTGTTTTATGCTCATTTTTGATGCTGCGATAATGAGCTTCCATAGAAATTATCTTCATCATCATCATTATCATCAACCTCATCATGAATTGAACATGTTATACTCGTTTGAGCGGCTGCGAGATGAATATTACGTAGTTCAGAAAGCACAAGAATCAAAACCGGAAGAACGTAGATATAGACACGTGACATTGAAGCAGCCCCGCCCCCCCCAAAAAAAAAACACCCCCCCCCAAAAAAAAACCCAAAGGAAGAAATGGGAATGAAATAACTAAAATACATTGAGTGTGGTGTGTGTTTCAACGCAGAGATTCATGGCTGGTAAACAGTTGCAGCCAAGTGAGAAGAGATTGCTGAAAAAAAAAAAAAGGCGGACTCTTCTTCAAACCAATTGTTGTACAGATGATTAAACATCTTTTGTGAAAATAAACATCTCGCGTGTTCAATTTAAAAACAAATTCTATAAAACAATGGATATGAAATCAAATTTATTCGGCTAATTGTTACGAGAGAAAACTGTAGCAGCATTCAACCGATTTCTCTACGTTATCTCTCTCTCTCTCTCTCCTCTCTCTCTTCTCTCTCTCTCTCACAACACACACACACACACACACCATACACACACACACACACTCTCTCTCTCTCTCTCTCTATCTATCTATCTATCTATCTATCTCCGTTCTTATCTGTTTCTATCACTTTCTTTCCCCTTCTGTTTATCTGTCTATTTCTCTTTTCTGCCCCTATCTACTTCGCTGCAGTCTCTCTTTCTGTTCCTATCTGTCTCATTCCCCTCTCTCTGTACGTTCTATCTGTCTTCCTCCACCTCTCTCTGTTTCTTTCACTTTCTGTCCTTTCTGTCTCTCTGTCTGTCCCTTTCTTGCGTATCTGTTCTTCTGTCTCTCTATCTGTCTTTCTTTCTGTTGCTATTTGTTTTGCGGTCTCTCTATTTTTGTTCTTATCTGTTTCTTGTCTGTCTCTCTACCTCTTTTTGTCCCTAACTATTTTTCTGTCTCCCTCTC
>CM042143.1:10034995-10047495 GCA_023376005.1 Doryteuthis pealeii | reverse complement strand
GCCTAACCAAGGTTAAAGAGTCCAGTCTGCCCTACTATTTATCCATAGCTGGAGGGAGAGTAGGATTCATACCTTTCCCAAGGGTATTAGCGCTAAGTGAAAAATGCAATTACCATGTCCAGGATTTGAACTCGGAGCGACGAGTCCATTTCCCATGACTTTAACCATTACACCACGCACTGCAAAATGGTTATAAAGGAGTGGTTTGCCAAACTGGCTATCAGAAATTGGTTTGTCCAAGTGTCCAGTTACTGAATACCTTCTCAGTCAACCTTTGTGGTATGACAGTGACCTGATTTTCTCGAGGAGTCCCCGTGGCGTAATAGTTAACGTGCTGGACTGAGAATTCGTAATTTATTTTTTCCAACCCATCAACATGAGTAGGATGTGACACAGGGTCAATCAGAGTTTAACGGGTTTGAATTGAGAGTTTTCCTTCTCCTAGACTGGTTATCTAGCCATGGTTAAAGAGTCAATTCTGCCCTACTATTTACCCATAGCGGGAGCGAGAGTAGTTGGATGCATATCTTTCTCACGGGTTTTAGTGCTATGAGAAATGCAAACTGCCTCGTCCAGTATTTGAACTCTAACCATTACACCACACACCTCATGACTATGGGGGAGTGATTTGCCCAACTGGTTATCAGGAAGTGGTTTGTCCATGTTGGATTATTTGTAAGTAAGTAAAGTAAATTCATCGGGGCGGCCTAAAGTCGGTATCAGCCAATCAGCAAGGGATTGTATCCCCTTTTCACTTACACTAGATCAAGGAGATTATTTTAGCATCTGGGGTGGAGCACCACACCTACCGTCAGCTCCTTATTTTACCGCACAGATCCCTGTGCTACTCATACGCTGAGTTGGCGAGGACCGGTATCGAACAAGGAACTTTGTGGTTTCTAGCCGAACGCTCTACCGACTGAGGTAACCCGGCCCATTCTTCGCTTAAATTTGGCACTAGGCCGAATGTAAGAGGTACCCAGTGAGGCTCGAACTCACTATTCATAGTTTGTGAGTATAACTTTCTAACTATTACAACACGTGGGTAAAACATCAGCCAATCAACAGCCCGAATACGTGGTTGGTTAACTACTTAATCGGTGATACTGATAGACGTCCATTTACAATCATTGGGGAAGGAGCTGCAAAACTGAGGAGCACCAAGGAACAACCAAAGGATTCTTCACTAAGGATTGTGTTCTGTTTAACAAATGACCGCAATGATTACACATTGAAATAAAATGAAATATACAGATAAAAGTACACAGCTTCTAGATAAATACATTATAGATACTAGTATAAAATAAAAAACGCCCTCTGGGTGATGTAAAAATAGATTTTTGAAACATATTGTCTGAGGCGTGGGAGTAAAAAATTCAATGTCAGCGAGTTTGTACCCAAGTAAAATCATCAAATTCATTAAAGGATTAAGAAATAAAACAATTTGAAATGTAAACTTTAAATATGTATTAAAATAAAACAAACTATATATAGATATATAATACCAGTCATGTATTTATTAAAACTTGTTTTAAAAACAATGAGGACTGTCTAATGTTGCATGTTCAAATTTTGAGTGTATTTATTCTGTTATGATGATTTTGGGTAATGTGACGTAAGCAGTGACGTAGTTTTTGTTACAGACAAAAACCGGAAGCAAATCTCCATTATTTATAGAGAAATAGATTCATTTAACTCTAGTTTAACTTGGAGGGGAACAAAGAGAAAATGAAATAGAATATAGACATATTGTTGCTCATTGTTGCTTCATCACACATTGGACAATGGAAAATTTAACTAAAAAAACATAAAATATAAAAAACAAAGCAATTGGCTTGCAGCTCGAAGAAGAGGCTGATAGAAAAAGATTCTAAGGAAAGAAGAAAACATGATAATTCAAAATAAAAGATAATAGTCTCTAACTATTTATCAGTGGCCGTTGGGAGAAAAGGAAACGAAAAATAAAAGCTTTGCCAGTAAAGAACAATGAAATGATTGTAGTGGTTATCTATCAATACATACATATATATATATATATATATATATATATATATATATATATATATTTTTTAAATGGGTACAAGAGATAACCTACTCGAGTTTTACCATAAGGATCTTCAGGGTTAAATCCACTGAATTAATCGAGACACCGATTAATAGCAGTCGATTGCAATGTGTTCATTGCAATGAACACACACACGTGAAATCGACTGCTATTAATTATTATTTAATTCAGTGGATTTAGCCCTGAAGATCCTTATGGTGAAACTCGAGTAGGTTATCTCTTGTACCCATTTTATTATAAATTTGCTCTACTTAGTATTGAGCACTTTGTATTTTTTATATCGCTGACTTACCCCTTTGAATTCCACACTTACTAACCATCGTGACCAAATTCACCGGTAAGTCAACTTTTCCTTTATATATATATATATATATATACCAACTCCTCCGCACGAGCAGGATGTGACACAAGGTCAATTTCTTTAGCGGAGTTCAACAGGTTTGAATTCAGAATTTTCCTTCTCCTAGAACGGTTGCCTAACCAAGGTTAAAGAGCCCAGTCTACCCTACTATTTATCCATAGCTGGAGGGAGGTTATGATTCCTACCTTTCCCAAGGGTATTAGCTCTAAGTGAAATGCAATTACCACATCCAGGATTTGAACTCGGGGCGACGAGTCCATTTCCCATGACTTTAACCATTACACTACGCGCTTCCACGATCTATCAATACCTATATATCTGTCTATAGATATAAAAAAGGACAGTTGGCGTGTATGTGTGTATGTATGTCCGGATGAAACTAAGAAAATAAAACAATTCACGACAAAGTAAATATATATACGCATTAAATATCACCAGTTTTTACTTTTTGTGCAAAAATTATGAAGATTTTATTTATACTAGCAAATATATGCACCCTCCGGGTGCAAGTATTTAAGTTTTAATATAATAAAATATCATATTAAATTAGAAAGGCTAATGAAACTGAATAAGAATGCAGATAAAATGATTTGGAACAGACGGGGTATGATTGAAAAATAGAACAACTTTGAAACTAACTCTTCCATCATTTTCCATTACTCCCGTCTTTCATTGGTAAATTTTCTTAATTTAACTATTTAGTTAAAATAGGAAGTAAAGAATAAAATAACAGTTATTTGTTCTTGTTAATGGATTTCTTTTAAGATTTTCATCGAGATCTTTGCTCATATTCAATAAGATAAAACCAAACAATTAGAAATCAATAATACTAAGCATATATTTATTAAAATCACATTTTTAGGATCAATATGCAAATTAGCCTTTCCATTCACACTGTAAACCGCTATTTTGTTGTATATATAAATACAATTGCAGGTTATTAGAATGTAGATATGGTCAACAGTCTTAATGATGTAAAACAATTTTATTAATAATTGAGGTTTAAATAAAGTCAGGGAGAATGTGATGTAAATAACAAAGGGAATTGTGGCTTGTATAGTAATATAGTTTCGGTTACAGACAGACAAACCAACAATCTCCATTATAATAAGATACGAAGATATTTAAAAATAAAATATATAAAAGAAAACGTAATGAGTATGTTGTTCATTTACTTTTCTTATGTTTCCTTAATATTTCAGGATTAAAATCCCATCTTCAGAAGAACTCGCAGCCTATAAAAAAAATCCTCATGGCTTTCCGTATTAATCCGTGTTAGTGTGGACATGTGTGTCTTTAGTGTTTATATATATATATATATATATATATATATATATATATATATATATATAAACAAATTTGGTTTAAAATAATGGAATCCTTATTGCTTTTAGAGCTCTTTCTTTTATCTCTAAGTTTCTAAAATATTCTTTTGATATTAACATCATGGAAGGAAATAATTCTCAAGATTTAAAATATTTTTTCTTTGTTTTCTTCCGTTTTCCCGGTTTTCATTCATTCATTCATTTATTCATTCATTCTTTCTTCTTCCTTTCTCCTGCTTTTCTTTCGTTAATTTATTCATTGTTTCTTTTTTCTTTCTTTCTCCATTATTTCTTTTTTCTTTCTTCCTCCATCTTTCTTTTTTCTTTCGATCTCCAGTTTTTCATTTGTTCAATCTTTCTTTCGTTCACCAGTCATTATTTCTGTCTTTCTTTCTTCCGTCCTCCAGTATTTCTTCTTTCTTTCTTTCTTTCTTTCTTTCTCCAGTTTGTCTTTCTTTCTTTTTCTTCCGTTCTCCAGTCTTTCTTTCTTTCTTTCTTTCTTTCTCTAGTTTGTCTTTCTTTCTTTTTATTCCGTTCTCCAGTCTTTCTTTTCTTTCTTCCTCCATCTTTCTTTTTTCTTTCGATCTCCAGTTTTTCATTTGTTCAATCTTTCTTTCGTTCACCAGTCATTATTTCTGTCTTTCTTTCTTCCGTCCTCCAGTATTTCTTTCTTTCTTTCTTTCTTTCTTTCTTTCTCCAGTTTGTCTTTCTTTCTTTTTTCTTCCGTTCTCCAGTCTTTCTTTCTTTCTTTCTTTCTTTCTCTAGTTTGTCTTTCTTTCTTTTTTTATTCCGTTCTCCAGTCTTTCTTTCTTTCTTTCTTTCTTTCTTTCTTTCTTTCTTTCATCCGTTCTTTCTTTCTTTCCATTTAGTTTTTCTTTTTTCCTTGTTATTAATGGACTTCATCTGAATTTCTCTTTCTTTTTAACATTTTTTTCCACTGATCCCGTAAGCCTATTTAGTCTTGAGGTCGCTGCCTGTCTTGATCAGAAATAGCCTGACGGAGTTCATCTCTCACCAAGTCTAAAACAAGTTTAAATTCAGAGCTTTCCTTCTCATAGGCCAGTTGCCATACAAAGGTTAAAGAGTTCAGTCTGCACAACTAGTTACCGATAACTAAAAGGAAAATAGCCGAATTCATACCTTTCTCGAGTGTATTAGTGCTATGTAAAATGCAAACAGCCTTGTTCAGGGTTTGAACTTGGCTAGCCAAACCCACTTCCCACAACGATAACCGTTACGGCATGTGTGCCTCCATATTTTTTAAATTTTTATTTCTTCTTTATTTGGAATTCTTTTTTTGTTTCATTCTTTCTTTCAATGCAAATAAGAACGTACAATGAACGCGATTCCATAACCCGTAGACATAAGATAGCCCTAGAGGATTTGACATCCCGTTAAAATCCATCAATTATTCCTAAATGAAAAAAAATATCAATATCATTACAGAATGCTGTTTCAATGGGCACCCAATGGGTTTACGGATCGTCTAGTAGAATAATAAATCATTCAAATTATTTTAATTTCGAACAATGACAGTTAATACGGCCAGAATATATTAAAGCTAAGATTGCAAATTTACATTTCAATTTCAGATTATCCAATAAATTGGAAATAATTATGCAAACGTCGTTATTGGAAATTGGAACCGGAATACTCCAAGAGTTCCTGATTTACTCAAAAGGCAGCCTATTTCGGACAAATAATAACAAAAACTACTATTAATAATAACAATATCCCGGAATTATCCAATTCCTCTTAAGAAAATTCAATTACTGCCGGAAAGAGGGAAGGGGGATTGGAAAGGAAAGGAAAGAAAAGGAAAGGAAAAGAAAGAAAAAAAAAAAGAAGATGGTGGTCTGGGGCGTTGGTGAGTCGGGACGGGTTGGATATAATTCCCGCCGGAGTTTACTTACGCGCCATCTAGGCTCACAAATCACGCGGCTTGCAGATGAAGGGACGATAACTCTGATTGAAGAGTCAATTTTCAGCGCGGCGTTGTTGCCGCACGTGACAGAATCAATGACCAATCAAATGAAAAGGGCCGCCGAGAAGAGCGGGAAATATCGGGAATGCATCTGTATGGTGGATTTTTTTTTTTTTTTTTTTTTTTTTTTTCTTTTAGGGCCCCGGATGTTTTTGTTTTTTTAACGATTAGCCAATAGTAAAGGGATGTAAATGGTTGGGCCCATTGACAGTATTTTTCTATTAATAGATAATAGGATGGAACTTATTGAAGTGAAAGTAATTAATTGAACATCAATAGGAAGAGGTGCGTTGTGTGGACGACTCGATTTAAATTTGCTTCATTACGTAACCATACACACATATATATATATATATAAATATATAAATATGTATATATGACTGTGTGTGTTTGAAGGTATATATATATATATATATATGTATATATATATATGTATATGTCTGTGTATGTATATATATGTATATATATATATTTACATATACATGTCTGTGTGTAGATATATATATGTGTATATATGTATATATATATATATATATACATATATATATATATATGAGTATGCGTGCTTGTAGGTATATATGTATATATGTATATGTGTGTGTGTATGTATATATATGTGTACATATATATATGTGTGTATGTACGTGTTTAGATATATATATGCGTGTGTAGATATATATATATGTGTGTGTGCGGGTAGGTATATATATATATATATATATATATATATATATGTGTGTGTGTGTGTGTATATATATATTTATGTATATATGTGTATGTATGTATATATATATATATAATATATATATATATACATGTCTGTGTGTATATATATATAAGTGTATATAGGAGTGTGCGTGCTTGTAGGTATATTTGTATATATATGTATATGTCTGTGTATGTATATATGTATGTATATATATATGTGTGTGTAGATATATGTGCGTGTGTGTGTAGATGTATATATATATATGTGTGCCTGTAGGTATTTATATATGAGTGTGTGTGAGTAGGTATATATACATATATATGTGTGTGTAAGTATTTTTATATACATATGTTTGTGTGTATAAGTATTTGTATATATATATATATATATATATATATATATATGTGTGTGTGTGTGTGTGTGTTAATGTGTGTGTGTAAATAAGTAAATAGCAATGTGTGTGTAAGTATTTTTATATACATATGTTGTGTGTATAATTATTTGTATATATATATTATATATATATATATATATATATATATGTGTGTGTGTGTGTGTGTGTGTATGTGTGTGTTGTAAATCAAATGGATGTAATATTTCCAAGTAGACAGTGTTCAATATCATAGATAGAGCGTTTCTATTTGAGTTAAGGTATATTCACACACACACACACACACACACACACACACACACACACATATATATATATATATTGTGTGTGAGTTTGTCTGTTTATATCTATATATTTATGTATCTGTGTATATATGTATATGTGCGTGTATGTGTGCATGTGTAGATAAGTAGATATATATTGATGTGTGCGTATATGTATATTTATATATATGCGTGTGTGTTTAGATAAGTAGACCTATAGTAATCTCTAACAATTTAACAGGATAAAATATGCTCAAAAACAAGGGTCGGTAGTCGGAGATAATTTTACACACACGCGCACGTGTATGTGTATCTTCCTCTGTTGGGATTCATCTATCTTTCTAGACAGACACACATACACAGACAGACAGACAGACAGACAGACAGACACACACACACACACACACGCACACACACACACACATATATATATATATATATATATATATATATATATATATATATATATATAGACATAGTAATCTATCAATTTAACAGTATAACATATGTTCAAAACCAAGCATCAACATGACTGGTACCCTTGATGATGAGATCTGCTTTCGGATCAGCAAGGCAAGTGATGCCTTTGGAAAATTAAACAGAAGGTTGTGAATTTGCCTGGGTATTTCAGTTGCAACAAAAGTCAAGGTATATGTTGCATGTATTTTATCTGTTCTCATTTATGCTTGTGAAACCTGGACCACGTACAAGAAACATCTTAAACGCCTTGAGCACTTTCACCAGCAATGCCTACGACAAATATTAGGGGTGCGCTGGCAAATGTACGTCAGTGACATCGAGGTTCTGGAGCGAGCCAAATGTCAAAGCATACAATCTCTCATAATCAAACATAGATTGAGATGGAGTGGGCATTTGGTAAGGATGAACGATTGGCGACTTCCTAAACAACTGTTCTATGGGGAACTTGTAAACGGAAAGCGTTTGGCTCAAGGGCCCAAGATGAGATACAAGGATTGTCTGAGGTCGACCTTGAAAAAATGTAACATCGATGAGAAGACCTGGGAGAGTAAGGCTTTGGACCGAGGGCAGTGGAGAAGGGCTTTACATGAGGGCACAAAAAGTTTGAGACCAACCGTATACAGTATGAGCAGTTGAAACAAGGTATTCGCAAGAATAAAAAAAGTAGACAACTAAGGGCTTCAAATTGGTCTACTATGTGACCAGTGTGGAAGGCTATGTATGAACAAGGCTGGCCTGATCAGTCACCAATCTGTGCATCGGCGGGATGAACTAATAGAATACCCTGTGCTCCCTGGAATTACCTGTAATTGTGGGAAGATGTGCAAGACTTTGGCAGGACTAAAGAGCCACTTTCGTGCAGCTCATTGTTGAACTTTTTGAAGCTCACCATTATATTCTTTGAACTGTTGAACTTTCTTTAAGAGATAGTTTCAAAATTGTTCTATTTTTCGATTATATTCCCCTTTTATCTGCATTCTTATTTAGTTTCATTAGTCTTTCTAATTTGATGTGATATTCTATTACATCAAAACTTAAATATTTGAACCCGGAGGGTGCATATATTTGCTAGTATATATAAGTAGGACAGCAAATAAGAAAAGTTTATGCATAGAAAAACTGCTCAATAGCGTGATATGAGCTCACGTGGTTAAATCTTTTACGCGAGACATTTACTCGAAAATATATTACGTGCTATATATATATATATATATATATATATATATATATATATTATATATATATATAGGTACAAGTGATAACCTACTCGAGTTTCACTATAAGGTTCTTCAGGGTTAAATCCACTGAATTAATCGAGATATCGATTAATTACAGTCGACTACACGTGTGTGTTCACGTTTAACGCGATGAACACACACGTGTAGTCGACTGCAATTAATCGGTATCTCGATTAATTCAGTGGATTTAACCCTGAAGATTCTTATGGTGAAACTCGAGTAGGTTATCACTTGTATCTATATTAATAATAAATTTGCTATACTAACGTATTGAGCACTTTGTATTTGTTATATCGCTGACTTATCTCACTGAATTCTGCACCATCTAACCATCGTGACCATATTCACCGGTAAGTCACCTTTTCCATTATATATACATACATTATATATACATTCATATATATATATATATATATATATATATATATATATATATATATATTATATATATATTAAAGATTGGACCAAGAATAGGTGATAAATTCCTAGCAGAACGGCTTAGACTGCAAAATTTATTCGCTAAAATGATATATTTCTGCTGTAAATTGCTATAAATCGCTGTAAAAAAAAGTCAGCCAGCGGACAATATTTTATTATCAGCAGGAGCTGGCATATGAATAATTCTGCAATTTGGGTGATTTTGGCTTAATTAATTAATTATATCCCTTAATTAGTAAAAATCAATAACCAAATTTGACGTATTTCTTAGTTAGAAGGATATTAATCTATATGCAAGATTTCAAATCTGAGTGACTTCTCTTTTCTGTGTTATAGATCGACACGTACATACCAAAAACTTACTCTTATATATATATATATATATATATATATATATATATATATATATATATATTTATATATATACGCACACACACGTGTTTGTGTGTGCCACGTAGCACTCACTCCGACATCGATTACCCTCGAGAGTTTGTTTATTGATCCAATTACCACGTAGGGGGTTAAGCAATTGGGTGGTGAGATCATAGTGACCCCCAATGGGGTCTTATCAACGATACGCACACATATTGAAGATAATCGGGCGTAAAAAAAACGTACTGGGCTTTCATAAAGAGTGTTTGTTAAATTGCCAAGCACATTCCGATATCTCTTCTGAATAAAAAAAAATGGTGGTAATTTATCATGCGACTTTGTGACAACGATTTTGCTCTTCTGTTTGTCTTTTTGTATAGGGACGACTTGGCTCATATTTAGATCCTGTTTCACACACTAGTGTGAAATCACAGGCTGAGTAGACGTCACAATTCCCTTAGTTATTTATGTTATACTAGAAGCGGCTACCTGGAGTCGCTGGAGTAGAGGGGGATTTTTAAAAAAGTTAGTCTCGCAGATCCATTATTACTTATCGCGAGTGAGATCTTCGCTGGTTGCCCCATAAAAATCCCCACGGAAATATATAACAATATAGTAAGAAATTTCAATGATTTACAATTAAAAAAAAAAAGGAGATATAAATGATGCAATTAATTCAATCAATCAATATTATATTTCAAAGCGAAAAAAAAAAAGCATACAAAGAAAAAATGAATAAATAAATAAACAAAATAATATGCAAATGACATTCCTTTCTGTTACTTTACAAATTTGAATTTTTAAATATCTTCCCAAATATAAATCAAATCTTCATTATTTTTGCTCAAAACCCAAGCTTTGGTGATATTTAATGTGTACATATATTTACTTCATCGTTAATTGTTTTATTTTCGAAGTTTCTTCCGTACATACACATAAACACAACTATCCTTTATATATGTATAGAGAGATTATTAAATAATCATTAAAAAGTAAGTAAAGTCGTCGGGGTGACCTAAAGTTGGTATCAGCCCGTCAGCGAGGGAATCTATCCTTTTTTCACTGGCGCTAGACCAAGGGGGTTGTTTTGGCGTCTGAGGTGGAGCTCCACACCTACCATCAGCTCCCCACTTTACCGCACAGATTCAAGCTGTCCTACTCATACGCTGAGTTGGCAAGGACAGGTATCGAACCCAGAACATTGCAGTTCCTAGGCAGACGCTATTCAATCTTAATTAGTATCTATCTATTAACGATATCTCTACGAAGGTCTAGCTGAGTTAGATTTGCCTCAAAACATCCCATGTTATTAATGCATTAAACTCCAGCAATTTGTTTTATATATCATTAGGAAATAAAGCTTTATATAGTATATGGTTTTTGGGAGAATATGTGCTTAATTGAAGTCATACCTAATTTTGAGAATTGATTAATTGATAATTAATGAATTAGGCGGGTATATCTGTTTAAATGTTAGGCTAAACAAATCGAGACAAGTATATCCGCCTAATTCATCAATTATCAATTAATTAATTCTCAAAATTAGGTATGACTTCAATTAAGCACATATTCTCCCAAATATTGTCGGCTGAGGCCATATCAAACACATTGTCTGTTTGTTTACTTCTCATAGTATATGGTGTGGATAATTTGCATAATGGTTTTAACAAAATCGATTTGAATAAATAATTACTTGATGTTATTAATTTTCTAATATTATTGTTTTATTCTCAGACATGTTAAATCAATCCTATGTATAATTTCATATAGAAATCAGTTAAAATAAAATAAGCTTAATATTTTTATATGTGTTCTTGTTTAGTTTCGTGAGTCTTTCTAATTTAGTAGATATATATTCATTAAAACTGAAATATTGCAATCATTCGAGAACTCTACTCGTATGGAGCACTATGGAGCACTTTTCTTGTTTTTTTTTTTGGGGGGGGCGAATTTAGTGTTGTGAATCGTTGTTTATTTTATCTTTTATTTTCCCGACGAGTCATTTTAGCTCAATCGGTAGAGCATCCGCCTTGGAACCACTAGGTTCTGGGTTCGATTCCAACCCTCGTCAACTCAGCGCATGATTAGCACTGCTTAGATCTGTGCGGTAAATTAGGGAGCTGAAGGTAGGTGTGACGCTCCACCTCAGGCGTATAAATAGTCTCGCTGGTATAGGGCTAGCGAAAAGGGGATGGACTCCATCGCTGTCCGGCTGATACCGACAATAGGCCACTCCGACTACTTTACTTCATTTAGATGATATGGGTGCTATATTTAGTAATTAAACAGTGCTCAATATCATTGATAGAGCATTTATACTTAAGTAAGGAAGCGTGGACATGGAGTCAACGCTGCCTGGTTACTGACAGTTTCTCGCCTATACGATCTTCAGACAAGTTTTTTTTTGTCTGAAGATCGCATGTCCACGCTTTTAAAAAGAAGGGGGTTCGTGAAATATCTACATCAATTCGCCGATAAAAATCTGGGGGAAGGGACCGTGTAAAATATCTACATTAAATGCTGACAAAAAGCGACAAAAACACAAATCGGAAAATATCCAAGTTGAGCCGGAAATTCGCCTGACGCCAGCACGCTAAAAAACATAGCGTAAATTAGGACAGGAGACCAGGACAACAAAAGATCAAAACTACCAAGAGGAAAATGGCCGTCGAATTGAAATTGATCGAAATAAGAGGTCACAATTACTTCTTTTTTATCTACTCCTGCTGTTCCATTACTTTACCTATAGACTGAACCTCACCACACCGACACTCACGGCTTCCCCCGTCCACCGGTCTTGTCATGCCTCGCCTTTTCCGTCTCCTACTGGCTTTGTAGACATACATTTACGAAGTGTATACAGACAACAAAACT
>CM042143.1:10027495-10029995 GCA_023376005.1 Doryteuthis pealeii | reverse complement strand
TCCATTAATATAATTTGAAGAACTTGAACACATCACCCCTGAAGATGGCACTTCGAAGTACCGAAAGTACTCGGGACATGAACTTTGGTGGACTAATCCACGAATTTCACCCAAATATTAAAAAGTTGGCCAGAAAACTTGAAAAAATCGCAAATAAAATTGTTAAACAGGAGATGTGACTGTTGTTTAATTCAACATATATATATATATATATATATATATATATATATATATATATATATATATATATATATTAGTGTAGGTAGTAGGTAATTGCTATTTTTATCTACATAGTAGTTACATATTTTCAGTTATTTCTATTTAGTTTATTTTATCTCGATAGATAAGAAGATTGATAAGAAACTTGATTAACCAACCTGAAATTCACGAAAACATCAGCTTGATCGGTGTGAACTTGTGTCTTATAAATCAAGAGAAACATTTACATTTGTGGATTACCGGTCTTCTCTTCTTCCTCTTCAAATTGTCCCACAGCTTGGGGGAGGAGCGGACTTGAATATTAGCCAAGTGCACAGGACTAAAAGTTCTCTGTAGCCATTTGCGTTTATATTCCGGTGAGTTGTGGGTGAATATTCCGCACTTCGTACAGTTTGGTTTCAGGGACTGAACTTTAGACTCCCACACTCCAATGCAAAATAAAGCAATTCTTAATTCTCTCGTTGCCCGGAAACAGAATAAAAACTAATATATATATATATATATATATATATATATATATATATATATGTGTGTGTGTGTGTGTGTGTGTGTGTGTAAACAGAGCAACAAATAAGATTAAATAAATAATAATAATAATAATAATAATAAATAATAATAATAAACACCCAGAATAGCAAGTATAGAAATATTGTATTAGAATAACAGAATAGCAAATATAGAATATTGAAGAATAACAGAATAGCAAGTATTGAATATTGTATAATAACAGAATAGCAAATATAGAATATTGAAGAATAACAGAATAGCAAGTATTGAATATTGTATAATAACAGAATAGCAAATATAAATATTGTATAATAACAGAATAGCAAGTATAGTATTGTGTAGAATAACAGAATAGCAAATATAGAATATTGTTGAATAACATTATTATACAATATAGAATATTGTAGAATAACAGAATAGCAAGTATAGAATAGTGTAGAATAACAGAATACCAAGTATATAAATAGTGTAGAATAACAGAATAGCAAATATAGAATAGTGTCGAATAACAGAATAGCAAGTATAGAATATTGTAGAATAAAAGAATAGCATTTCTCTGAATGTTTGAGATGAGGCTTGATGATTTGTATTATCTGCGTTATTCGGACTATTGTCCTCATCTTTATTGTTATTTGTACAACGTTTCAGTCGATATAGCCTCTGTCCTTCTTCGGGTATTTCTTCCGATGGCTCCCGATTACGACAAGAAAGTTCCCGAGTTCGAAAAGAAGTTTCCCGAGTCTGAGAAGGTTCGTGAGTCCAACAAAGAGAGTTCAAAACAAGGCACACTGGGTGGGAAAGGTGATCCACTGGGAATTGTGCAAGAAATTCAATTTTCACCAAGCAACAAAATGTTATACGCACAAACCTGAATCTGTTCTGAAGAATGAGACGCATAAGATTCTACATGATTTTGAGATACTAACGGATCACCTAATCCCGACCAGAAGACCGTACCCCGTGATAACACGCATAAGAATATCAAGTGTGGGTTATGCGGTATTACGGTTGAAATGGTTAATCATATAATGAGAAAAAGCAGCTAACTGACACAAAAGGAATACAAGACGGGACGAAAAAGGTGATTCACTGAGAAATGAGAAAACCGGAAGCGAATCTCCATTATTATATATATATATATATAAACTGTAAGAGGGAACTCGTAGGAAAGAATGCTATTTGCATTGTAGAAATTCGACGGACTATCGCGTTTATTTCTTATTTACTAAATGGGGGCGGGGTGGGAGCGATGAACATCGGCTTTTACGAACTTTCGAGTTTTACGACTTGCGAACATCAGAGCGAGGATTCCCACTATATAGAATGTCCACTCTTCATTCCCACCCACAAATGCATACACATACAAATACGCATACACATACGCACACACACACACACATGCAAGCTCGACTCTTTCATTGTCTTTTCGATAAGTAAACTTACAATGAGAGCTGTTTGTAGAAAAACCGGTGACAAACGATGAACGGGGGAAGAATTACGAATTAAGAAATTACGTCATACCGAAAAGATTTCGCGGGTAAACGTGACTTTTACAAGCTTGAGTCATAGGCGATGAATGTGTTTTTAGCCGGAAAGGACGTAAGTGGTTTGGGTGACCTAGTGGTTAATGGTACTGCAAATGGAATCAGATGGAAGAATTTGTAGTCACTTCACACAAATATTACTGACAAAAGGCATGAAAGCATTGCTTTCTTGATAATGGGTAAATAACCGATATCGTTAAGAAACACCGCCACTGGCGGGAAGTTACAGG
>CM042143.1:10014995-10022495 GCA_023376005.1 Doryteuthis pealeii | reverse complement strand
CTTTTCTCATTTTTTCATTCACTATTCATTATATATATATATATATATATATATATATATATTATATATATATATATATAAATGAAAATGGAAGTGAATCCGACGGTATGTTGAAAAGAAAAATAAAGGAAAGAAAGTATTGAATGGATAAAAATTAATTAAAATATCCTATTTTATCCATTCTATACTTTCTTTCCTTTATTTCTCTTTCAAACACACACACACACACACACACACACACACACACACACATATATATATATATATATATATATATATGGTGAGTCTGATTTTCAGCGTATATTATATATATGAACACACACACACACACGCACACACACGCACACACATATATATATATATATATATATATATATATATATATATATATAATGTATCTTTTGGGATTTAGTGCTAAACATGAGTAAAGTATGAAATGAATGAGAAACTGAGTTGGATGTTATGCAGTAAGTTCCATTTTATTTGATCCAATATTTCTAGAGAATGACCCTTCTTTTACAAGGATTTTGTTTAGATTTCTAAAAGAAGCATACGTAGTCTCCACAACGACAACATTATATTATATATATATATATATATATATATATATATATATATATATATATATATATATATGAATATGATATAATGAAAAAACAAAAGATGTTTACAACTAAATAGGCTCCCCCGAAACGGTTTTGCACACTTCTCTCCTGATGAGCCTATTTAGTTGTAAACATCTTTTGTTTTTCATTATATCATATTCATAATGTCGGATTAATTTCCATTTCATTTTCATATATATATATATATATATATATATATTATATATATATAATAGTGGTCAATATTGTACATAGACCATGTATATCTAAGTTAGAGTAGCGTGGATATTAAGTCAACGGCGCGTGGTTACTAACGCCAACTTTTACTTACTTATTATTCAATATCGACGAATATCGAGTATAGAATTACGAACCTCTCGGTTACTTTTCTAATGCTCTAACAAATCAAACTTCATTGACTGATGTGTCAGATTTGCCATGGTGTTTTCTTCTGGAACGGTTTACTTAATTTATAGTTGTTTCACCAGTTTATAGTCTGAGCATGCGCACTGAAGCGCGGCGAAATAATTCATATTTAAAATCAATGCTCATAAAAGTCTATTATTTAAAGAAAAGGGGAATAATTAACAATGTTTGGTTGTAAGTCCGTTAAATCCAAACAAAAAGGCTCATTTTGCAAGCCACCTGGGCTAAGAGCCAAGTGGACTCAATTTGAAACGATTTCAAATGACATCGCGAGCGGAAATAATGATGATGAAGTCGTTTATTCGCCGCTTTTAATCGCTCTATAAAAACCTAAAGAATCATTGAAACATTTTGTGACTAGCGCGCAAAAAAAAAAAAATGACTGTAAAATTTCAAGAAAAAGAAAAGGGTCTTGCTGGATTTCGCGTTCCCCAACCTACACAATTTTCGCACTGGAGTGTGTATTTTATTGATAATTAGCAAAGAAACTAAATATCAAGTAAACGAATTTATGGCCTTTTTTTTTGGTGGTGTGTGGGGGGTGGGGTGGGGTGTGTGAAATGACAATCACGACTTTTATCCGCCCACAGTTGAAATAAATAAAAAAAAAATGAAGAAACTTATAAAAAAAATATACAAAGAACCCTAGTTTTTTATTCTATGTCTCTGCGGGTTCTCTCACTAATCTCACTACTCCCACTACTAAAACTACTCCTACTACTCTCACTATTCCCACCTCCCACTACTTCTTATCGGAGAGCCTCGTTCTGGAAACAGAGGTCGAATTATTTTTTTCTTTTGTAAACAAGAGTGACTGACCCAACTCGTTGTTCGCGGTAACGCCGTGAACTGGAATTACAGTTTACCCAACCCGTCCGCCGCGGGTAGGATATGACACAAGGTTAATTTTTCGAAGTGAAGTGAAGCTGGTTTGAATTCGGAGAGTGTCCTTCTCCTAAACTGATTGTCTTATCTTACCAATGTTCAAGAATCGAATCTGTCCGACTAATTACCCACAGTTAGGGGGAGAGCAGATGGATTCATGCCTTTCGCAAGGGCATTAGCATGAACTGAGACACAAACAGTATCGTTCAGGATTTGAACTCGGGTCGCCAATTTCCCACAACGATAACCGTTACACCGAATCAATACATGTGCTGTGTGTATGTGACAAGTGTGTGCTCGTATGAGAGAGAGAGAGAGGGAGAGAGGGGGAGAGAGAATATGTCAGAGAGATAGATAGATAGATAGATAGAGAGAGAGAGGGGGAGAGAATATGTGTCCGATAGATAAATAGATAAAGAGAGGGGGCGAGAGAATATGTGTTAGATAGATAGATAGATAGATAGATAGGGGGAGAGAATGTGTCAGAGAGATAGATAGATAGATAGAGATAGATAGATAGATAGATAAGAGAGAGAGAGAGAGAGAGAGAGAGAGAGAGAGAGAGAGAGAGAGAGAGTGTGTGTGTGTGTGAGTGTGTGTGTATAGAGATAGATAAAGGTAGTTATTAGTGAAATAGTTCACTAATTAGGACTGAGCCTATTCTAGTAGTGACCACCCCAAGTGGAGAGTTTTTAAGAGATTTGAATTCAGAGTTAATCTTTTTCTAGACTGGTTTCCTAGCCAAGGTTAAACAGCCCAGTCTGCCCTACTATTTATAATAACTGGAGGAACAATTGTTGGATTTATACCTTTCCCAAGAGTATAAGCGCTATGTAAAAAGTAGCTTCGTCTAGGATTTGAACTCGATTCGACGAGCCCATTTCCAACGATTTTAACCATCAGACCACTTACCTAGGTGCTCCACATCCCACCCTGAACTGGAATCTCACCATCAGTTAAACGTTATACCCAAAGCATAAAGACCCTCAGCCACCGCCTTCTAGTACCCATATGATAAAAAGGTTTTGGGCTTGCCATAAGAGTTATAGGGCTGGGACAATTATATAGGTGATAGGGCTTGACGTGACCAACTGATTGATCGGAGAGGGCCTCTCCGACCACCCGTCTAGCGAAAGTAGTGTTGCATGTCATAGACTGCTCATCCACCATGATTCCATCCTTAAGCATCACAGCTCGCCACCCACGGCCAAAAGATGGCCCCATTGGGGGTGGGTGGGTGGGTGTCTTTCCCCTCTGCCGAGGTGCAGTCAGTGTATTCTAAAGCCCCGGCTGTCAGGGCTTTATTAATCAGGTATAGTCAGATTAAGGCTCGTATGGAGTGTTGTAAGTGTTTTTTCCTCTACAAAATAGTTGGACTCGTCCAACGAAACACATATATAGATACAAATACGCGAGGTTATTCGTAGTCGAGTAATTACTATTCAAGTAGCGAGTTATACTGTTGGAGAATTGCGCTTTGACTATCATTTATATTCCTGTACAAAATTGTAATCCAATTAAACACATAGCGAAGTGGATATAGGCGTTGAGTTAATACAGTTCTAAGTGACAGTTATCTCTAGGCTGCAGGCTCAATCCTGGTCAAGAGCAACAGTAACATAGAATAATAATTAGCACAGCTTAACACTTGTACTCAGTCATGGTTAGCGGAATGAGAACAGTATAGCCCTGTTGATTGAATAAAGGGTTCGGTTCAATGTTCTGTGAAAGCTCCCGATTACGACCTGAATGTTTCCGAATTCGAAAAGAAGGTTCCCAAGTTCGAAGAGAAGGTTCCTGAGTTCGATAAGAAATACTTGAAGAAGGCCGGAGGGCACATCAGCCGAAAGTTGTACAGATAACAAGATGAGGACAATAGTCCGAATAATCCAAATAATCCAAAATAGTAAATCCTTTACTGGATATTCAATGTTGTAGTTGATTTATTCAGTCACAACATGGGTTTATCAAAAGGGCCGGAAAAAGAAAGAAAGAAAGAAAGAAAGAAAATGAAGGAAGTTTTTTTATTTTTATTTATTTATTTATTTTTATTTATTTATTTATCTTCTTTTTTTTGTTGCTTTTTCAAACTTTAAGTTGAACGTCTGACCGGTAAGAGGCCTTGCACATTCGACAAAAGTTCTGACGTCCAGTAGTTAAACAGTAAAAACAGTATCAAATATCCCGTGGGCGGATATCTTGAATGTACGTGTGATATCCGGCGTTATGTTGTGATGCCCCAGCTGAGTGGTATGAACGGGTCAGATAAACTTTTACCCGCCTTTTTTTCGTAGGGGTGGGTATGGCATTAGGGGTTGGGGGTGTATTGAAAACAAGGACAATGTTAAACTCTGGATAGACTGAATTTCCTTGATATCAAACAAAACAAATTAATTACAAACTAGCGAGAATATCCACCCTCTGGGTGTAAGTATTTAAGTTTTAATGCAATGAAATATATTAAAGGAGAAAGACTTACGAAATTGAATAAGAACGCATATAAAAGGATTACACTTACATTAACTATATTTCAGTTGGTTTCTATATGAAATTGATTTTAATACGTTGGAGAATAAACCAATAATATTAGAGATGAATAACACTAAGAAATTATCTATTAAACCCGGTTTTGTTAAAACCAGTATGCATTTTAGTGATATATAAAACATATAGCAGGATCTTTAATACACTAATAACATGGGCCTTTCGGGACCTGTGTTTGTTAATGTAAATTAACAGCGTTGATCCCAGGGGGCTATCCCCCCAAGCAACACCTGCCCCCTTAATTTAAAGGGGCAGGGCTGGGTTTATTACCCAGCGCCTGAGGCGCCCCCTTGAGGGGAATACCGACGGGATCAACGCATTTTTTGTGCCTACCCACCCATGAGCTTCGGCTCGTAGATGGGCCCACATAAAAATGCCCTTGTGCCATGACCTCATAAGTTGGATGAGAGGCAAATACCATAACATGGGCTGTTTTGAGGCAAAACTAATTCAGATTTTCGTAGCGACATCGTTAATAAGATTTATTCTATTTATTAATTATTTTGACTATAAATTACTCATTGAAAAAACTTACGCAATTCTTGAGGGTATTCTGACATATACAGTGGCGTAGCTTCGGTTACAGACAGATGCCGAATCTCTATTATAATAAAAGACTAAATATGAACAAAAGCAAAAATTTATCCTGAGTAAACAATTATTGCTTCAAGCTTTTATTCTTAAATAATTTGCACACAAGGGGGGGGGCAGTTTAGCTCAGTCGGTGGGGCATCCGCTTAGGAACCACTAGGCTCCAGGTTCGATACCGGCCCTAGCCAACTCAGTGAATCTGTATGGAAAAGGGGAGAGATGGTGGTAGGTATGGTGCTCCACCCCAGACGCAAAAACAATCTCACTGGTCTAGCCCCAGTGAAAAGGGGATAAACTTCATCGCTGTCCGGCTGATACCGACAATTGGCCACTACGCCTTCTTCACTTAGATAGTTTCAAATAATTATTTCTAACGAAGTGCCTGGAGAATAAGCTAGATGGAAGCTGCAAAAGAATGCTACGTGCAATCTTAAACAATACGTGGCAATAACACCCTACGAGAAAACAGCTGTACGGCCACCTGCCCTCTATCACACAAACCATCCGTGTGAGACGAACAAGACACGCTGGGCACTGCTGGAGAAGCAAGGATGAACTTATAAATGACGTTCTACTGTGGAAACCATCACATGGGCACGCCAGAGTAGGTCGTCCAGCAAAGACCTGCATATACCAACTCTGCGGAGATACTGGATGCTGCGCAGAGGACCTCCCAGAGGAAATGAATGATAGGGGAGGATGGCGAGAGATTGTCATGAATATCCGTGTTGCCAGCGCGACATGATGATGATGATGATGACACTTTCTATTCAATAATAATCGTGTTTGCATACAGTTCTATGGTTTCTTGTAACTAATATCAATTCCGAGTAAACAATTATTACCATTACTCCCAGGTCCACTGTTACCCGGAGGATTAATACCTGTTAGGGTTCCGTCTATGGGTTAAATACAAAAACGAATTTAAAAAAGGTGTTAAAAATTGACTTTAAAAACATTCTTGAATATCGGTTTGGTTTATTTTGTTTTATGGCATATCAACCTCGGTGGGTCATTTAATGCCAACTAAGTTTTGTGTTCATAGCAATAGTTTGGTAGAAAACAAATGTATATATGTATAGATTTTAACTATTGTTCAATTACTGATATTTTTTGGTACAATCCTACTTCTTTTAGGAAATGTACAATCCTGGATGGTCTTATTTTCGTGGAAAGTTTTTTCAAATTATTTGCTTGGTAGTATTTTGTTTGCACTAGATCAAAGTCTACACACTCTAGCAGTATATGCCTCACTGTAAATCTCTCTTGTGATGTAGTGCATATTGGGGATTCGAATACCCATTAAGAATGAATAAAACAAAACATCTTCGGCATAAAATAACCCAACAAGGGTTGACATGCCATACAATTCAACAAACCAATCAATAGATCTGGTTGAAAATTATTAGTATTAGATAGTTTTTTGGTTTCAAGTTTACCCAACTCATTCGCCATAGGTAGGATGTGACACAAGGTCACAAGTATGGGATACCCAACGGGAACCGAATTCGCTATTCAGTAGTAAAGGATCTGCAAGACTAGCTTGCTAACCATTATATATGGCTTCCTGTATTTCGGTGTGCAAATCATTTGTATTAAGAATTGAGACATCCACCGGGGATCGAATTTTAGGTTTATACTTGTTTCAAAAGCATTTTTAGGAATAAAGTTTAGAAAAACCTAGGCCAGAATTCGAACCCGGTTATCCGACTTCATTTGTGTGTGTGTGTGTGTGTGTGTGTGTTCATGACCGCTGGGCGACCCCGCATTTCCATTTCCCATTTGTAATAAATGTGTCACGACTACATTCATAACAGACAAGAAGTCAACAGAAAGGTCACAGGTTACAAAATAAAAGATGGTTGGTTGGTTGGTTGATTTTGCGGTCTGTCAACCCTTGTTGGGTTATTTAATACTGAAGTCTTTTTCCAAGTAATTACTTACTTTAAAGTAACTAATGATAATCGTTTGTAAACAATTATCATCATCAAATAGTACAGACAGCACGGATTCTCATGACTCTCTCTCTCTCCACCTGTCCCTATTGATCATCACTCCTAGAAAGTCCTCCACACGGCATCTAATAACCATACAGAGATTATCAATGTAGGTTTTTGCTGGGCGGCCCACAAACGCATTTTATCAGGCCCGCCGACGGTATTCGATTTTGTTTGTTAATACGTACGGAACGCTAAACGTACTGACACCATTTAAATTTAAATATCATATTAAGATTACTAAATCTTCATGGACTTAACTACTGTAGGTAGGTTACAAAATTTCGCGCGTTCGAGCAATTCACTTGTTACTTACGCGATCCCGAATTTTCTTTAAAAGCACTTGTTACAATAATAATGTGGTCCGCGCTTGTAATTTTTTCAATTACCCGGCCGACCCTGAAAAAGAGTTTGGTGATCCCGGTTCTAAAAGGATGGCTTTGACACTAAAT
>CM042143.1:10002495-10009995 GCA_023376005.1 Doryteuthis pealeii | reverse complement strand
CTACACACAGACACGATATTATATTTAAATTATTTTGAATTTTAATATAATGTAAATGAGAGGCAAGTAAATCCGACGGTATGTTATATAAAAAATGAAAAAACATACTGGTTTACATATGAGAAGGTAAGTGGTAAGTAGTTTATATGGGCGTGACGCTAGTACAGTGTCTATCGATAATTATAATCGATCATAGTTACAGAGGCATATATGATAAAAAATGGAGTGGTAACCTTCTTATTCAGTCTGTTTAACATTTCTCGATTTTTTTCTCATTCATTTATTTATAGATTGTGATATATAATTTTCTTATCTTATGCGCCTGAAGTGATCTAACTTTAATAGATGTAGAAACTAATCTGCAGTCATAGGCAATAGAACCACTACACTTTAAACTATATTAAACCTGTGTTATTATTTACATTTTTTCTTGATATATTACCTTCTATTAATTATTAATATAATATATATATATATTATATAATATATATAATATATATATTAGTATGCTAGATATTTATGCGTAAGTAATGGTATGAAAATTGATTGTATATTAAATATATATTGGCGATTGCTACGATCCTACCATCAACAGCGCACCGTGGTTTCGACATGTAGTTTGTACTTGATATACATGTTGTATTCGCATTTAGTAATCTCATCTCCTATTATACAGAATGAAAGTATTATTAATAGATGATAACATAAAATTATAGTAATACAATTATTGGACGGTCTTGTTCAGTAGTGCAAGATATGTTGATATTTGAAATAAAGAAGGTGTGAATCAGATAATTATATATAATAATAAATGTGGATGTAATGGATAAAGGTCATGGGTAAATGGACTGACCTCTGTTCACGAGTTCAAATCCTGGACGTGGTACATATGCTAATTGTCACTTAGCGCTAATCGAATTCGGGAAAGGTATGATTCTACTCTCCCTCAGCTAGTCGTGTGACATATATAGCTAGGCAACTGGGTATTTCGTTAGGCTATATTGAAACTTTCGTCTGAGGTAAAGGCACACAACTTTCGAATCAGTCAAGAACAAAGAAATAATGTTTTGCTAACACACCACTACATACACACACAACAAACAATGATATATATTGTATAGAATTACTCTCAGACTTAAGAAATTTGATCCTTAGTGTCGTATTCGCTCGTGCGGAGGAATTTGGTAAATATATATATTTGTAGTGTGTATGTGTGGTGTGTTGATGTGTGTTTTATATTTTGATGTGTGTGTGATGTGTTAATGTGCGTGGTTATATGATAAGATTTATATATTAATCATATATATAATATATTGATATTTACTATGTGTGCTAAGATCTTGGTAGCTCCGTGCTACGTATTGTTGTGGTCGTCGAGTTCCACCCACTTGCGTTCGCTACTTCAACTAAAACGACTTCGTCACGCGTAAAAAATGCTCAGAGTATTCCCGATATTACGTATCTAATTCTATGTTGAAAATTTACCCAACGTCAAACCTCTTTCAAGTGATTATGATAAAAGTGAGATTACGATCGCCAGAGTCTTCGACACCCGTAGTTGCTTTCTTACAATCATTAACTATTCTCTAATAGTAGGCCGATATAAGTAATTCGTAACATCACATAAGTAGATCTACTAGCTCATACTATTGCCTAACTCCTAGATAAGTAACAAGTGATGAATAGATGTAGGTAACGTGAAGTATTTTTCATAGCTACGAGTTTAATGGTCTATAGAGTCGTAATTGAGTTACTTCGTCAAGGTCAGCATAACATAGTACGTGTGGAAGTACGCTTCATTGAGTACTTGATGGCATTAAAATAATCTTTCGATACTTTAATATCCCTTTATCTAGTAGGATAGAAATTAACAAATATAAAACTATAGCGAAATAATAGTGACACTCCGTGGCAAGTAATGTTGAAGTCTTAATGTTAGTCAAATGTAGATAATGAATTACGAACAGTTAACGGAACTAAATAAGAACATTACATGACTAAACTTGGGGGTAAAAGATTCTTGAAACTGCGAAACTTCATTCAACTCCCTCTCGAGTTCGAGTGTGAGTATAGGATAAGTAATGATTTGGAACAGAGGAGTAGGTATCATATAAATATGGAAGCTTCATATTTCTGATGACTGGGTGTCTCTTCCTATCACTGTCTTGTGGTTTTTCGATGCTGTTGGCAATCTCAATATAACCTAATTAAGTAGTTTAGTGTATAAGATCAGCAGAGAGAGTAAGTGGAAGTAATTAAGATGAAAGCATATTTCATATGCTTATATATTAGTAAGTGTCATTAATGTTGGACTTTAAATTTTAGAGTATTCATTGAAGAAGATGTTTGTGTTCTATTATTCTTCTCTACTGAAATTCAGTACGTATATCACCAAACATCATGAGAGAATCTAGATAATACTGTAGAAGCATGGAGTAAATCCGTCTATCAATATTAATCAATACTCAAGTTTTTTTAACATCATTTATAACGTAACAAGACAACAATTCAAACACACACGGGCTGGGCTATATTTCGGTTTATCACGACTGTAAACCAGCTATTAAATTGGATTGTTAATCTTATACTTATTTCATGTTATAAAATCTTGTCCACATGTGTGCGAGTATGTAGATATAGTTAAAGTACAATTACTTCAATTCTTAATCAATAGTATCAGGCAATTTTTTATATAATTCATTTCTAGAGGTTTTAGCTTATGTAAGTATGAAATGGAATAGATAATGGAGAGATAGTGACATGGTCAGAGTAACTACAAGAGATATTTTAGAGACCTGTTGAGTAATGTCAAGTTATAGATTTCAGGTCTACAATGAGGCCCTGGAAAAATCACACTCAATCTCCATAAAATACTATAAAATATAAGCATGTAATATCATGAGTCAGGTGGTTTGAGTGCAGACTAGCGGATTCTACTCTACTGATCTTATACTCCTATATTGTCTGAGTGGAGTGCTTTATACGGTTATAGCTTGTCTGATGTACATACAGATGTTGATTTTTTCTCGATTTGCTTAGAACACTTAATTCATATATTGAATAGTAAAAAGTCTAAAATCGTCGGGTGCGGCCTATAAGCTTCTTGGATTATTTCGAGCTCAGTGACTCATGAGGTGAGTATATCTCTCTTTTTTATATGCCACTAGGCCTTAATCGGGAAGATATATTTTATCTAGGGCGGTCTGGGCTTGAGCCGCCACCGCGCTCACCAGACTCATTATATTTAAGACGCGACAGACTCTCGGCTACTCATACGCTGTAAGATTAGGCGAGACCGGTATCGAACTAGGACCTTGTGGTTCTATAGCCGAAACTTTCATACGGACTGAAGCCTATCCGTCCCTAATTATTAATTAATTAATTATTAGTATTTCCAAAATTAGGTACGACTTCAATTAGCACATATTTCTCACCAAAAAAAATTGTCGGCAAAAAAGTCCGATATTAAATGACATAACGTCTGTTTTGTTAATTCTCATATAGTATAATATGTATACTTATATATATATTTATGTTAATATTATATTATACTATAAATTATTATATTAATATATATTATAATAGTTACTGGTGAGCTTTTAGCTAAGTCGGTAGATGCGTTGCTTAGAACTACAAGAAGTTTCTAGGTTGATATCGTCCTCGCAAGCAATCAGGCGTGAGTGCGTCACAGAGGTGTACTGTGGCAGGTACAGGTACAGATGCGATGGTAGGTGTGCGTTCACCTCAGACCAAATACAATCTCCAATAGGTCTAGCGCTAGTGAAAAGAGGAATGACTCCCTCGAGCTGATTTGCTTGATACCGACTTTAGGACCACCCGATGACTTTAACTTTAGCTTCCTTGATTCTACTCGCTAATTTATTTTTAAATACACAAAACGAAATGATAATAATTTTCTTCTATATTATATTTACATTTGTATTTTAACAATGAATAATAGATAGAGGATAAAATGTACAACATGGATAAACTTCTGACGAAACCGTGTACGTATAAATAATTAAATATCCTGGTTGAGTTAAAGTTCATAATATAGTAGATATGATACGCTTAGAGGTTAGTCTTTCACAGTAGTAGAGATATAGTATAGTGACATTGAACAGAGTGGAGATGAGTAGCACAGATGCATAGTAAGATTGTAGAATGATGAAATACAGATGTGAATACAAAGACGGACTCGTGATTTTTAACTTTTAATGCATATATATTATTACTATTTTTTACTAATATTTATATATCTTATAATATTATTATTGTTATTTTCTTATAGCTCGGGAGTTGAGGTCTGAGGGTACATTCATGAGATAAGTATTTTTTACTAATAAATATCCTTTGGTAATTGGTACGTCATGGGGGTTATAGTATAATACTTGGGGCCTGCCTTGGCAAAGGTAGGCATACAAAGAATTACTAGCAATCTGTTTTGAGGTGCCTGTTCTGACACGTTTTGTGGTCGATGATACGCAGATTGTCATCGCTTCATGAGAAGCTCGTAAATATGCTAAACGCGACGTTATTTTCTTGAAAGCTTATTTAAGTTACCATATTTGTCTGAACGGAAGATCTTTTTGAACGGGCTAATTGCAGGTAGTATAAGACTCTGGCAGTAAGTTGATTACACGACGAAAGACGTGCGTTCCTTTTGTACGACAAGTTAAGACATACAACTGTAATTCTTTTGAAGTTTAAATCCTATCGCAGTATAAATACGTACTCGAGTCTCTCATGTCACTGCTTAAAACCTTCAGTAATCACATTCATTTTATTAACTCTGTGGCTATATACTACGAGCAATGTACAGACACACAGGCCTTTTCATCTCTGGAATAGCTAGAACGGCGGTGGCTGCGGTTTACAATAGCTACACACTCGTAGGTATAACTTAGAGTTAAATATATTCTGTTGCTTGTGTGGTGTGTATCGTGTGTGAAGGATAAGAAATGATGGTATCTTATTTCATGTATGGTTGTAGGCGGAGAGTGTGATTGGTAGAGGGAGTAAATAAAATATGATTGTAGCAGCCCTATATAATATTATAATACTAAAACATTAGTTTTTATAGCCACTTCTGCCGTATTATTGATATGAGTAAGTGGAAAGATTTGTGTTTTACGTGGGTCTGTAACGATAACTATTAAAATGGGTTAAACTTACTAATACGACAAGTAATCACAATTCTAATTATTTCTATAGTAAAAATTCTCATGGATTTGGTTATTATTCTAATTAACCTTGCAAAGTATTTATTAATAAAAAATTAATTGTATTATTTAAAATCCACTTATTATACGTATGATCTTACATTGAACTAGGTACTAGCTAACATGTGCACATGTTGATGATTTGCGTATTACAAAACAAAAAAACTAAGAGCAAAGCGGTAAATTACAAGTTTAGCAACGAGATAGGCTAATCATGCTCATATGTATATGAGCAAATTTTATTTTATATGGAATATTGTGCTATGTAATTTGATTTTTCTAATATCTTTTGGTGTTTATTCTTTATAGAAATTACTATGGTAACATAATTCTGGATAAATTCTTTACTAAAAAAACTAGGTACAAGAAGAAATAACTGTAATTTTTCACCTACCTTTACTTCCTATCATATTATAACTATAATAGCTTAAATTAGAAAATATTTACCAAATGAAAGAGGAGATGTAATGGAAAATGATGAAAGAATAGTTAGTTTCAAGTTTCACTATTTTTCTATCGTATTATACTCTATTGTTCAGATTTTTATCTGCATTTTTTAGATCAGTTTCATTATGCACTTTTTAAAAATATTTAATATGTATATTTCTTTATATATTAATTTCAAACTTCAATACTTTGCCTCCTTGAGGGTGCGATATAATATACTGGTTTTAGTTTGATGTATTATCAATAATATATCATTATGTGTATTTTATAGGATATTATTACTAACAGTATTTTGATTGATAAATATATTGTCTTAGATGGTTAGAGGAGAGGAAGGAACTAGACTTAGATTCCTCTTAAAAAATAATGCGCGAATTGATATTATTAACGTAACATGCATAAAGTTTAAAACAAGTAAATGGAGTTCGACTTAGCGTGTTGAACATCGCTTCACTCTTATAAAACCAGGAGGTTGCTAAAGACAATACAGGTTCTGCTTATATTAAAAGGTAATTTTTAACCTTTTGACATTAATGTCGATGTGGATAGAATTGTTATCTAAGGCATGAACTTTTATGTTTTGAGGCGGGATACGTATATAGTCATGATGTAACGCATCATAATGTTGTAATTATACAACTAGGCATTCTGCACTTATTTAGCATTGAGCACCTTCTATAGGCCAATATCGGTTTCATCACAATTTCATTTTGATATCATTTGGGCGATAGTTCACAATATTGAGGATAGAAAATACGAAAGGATTAATACTTATTATAATAAACTACTACTATACTAATAAATTACTAAAAAGACATACAATATGGATCTCTCTATTACAATTACTAAAATGTAGTTTTTGATAAACCTCATGGAAAATTATGTCAGGGAATATATTCATATTAGAAACTATTATATATATATATATATATAGAGGCTTTGATATATATAGTAGATATCCAGTCCCATTATTCAATTAATCGTCATATTACTAATGTATATCAGAGTTTTTCTCGGTGCGTCAATGAGAAAAATGAAAAAACACCAGGTTTGAGAATAAGGTTATAGGTAGGGGAGTTTTATTGGTGTAATTGCTGACAGGTGTTTTAGAGTTATAGTGTAAATGATTATCGTCATTGGGAAGGCATCTTGCTTGGGGTTATGGTGGTTAAAAGTTTATGGTGATCAGAAAGAAAATCCTATTCTTTTTTAAAAGAGGAGCGAGATAAAGGAGTGAGACATCATCGTCTGTTTTTTTTAAGGGTCTCGGTTAACCGGGATAATATTGTATAATAATATATAGAGGTCGGAGAGGAAAGGAGACGGAGTCTCTCTGCATATATATATACTATGTATAATAGTAGCTTATTTTATAAATAATAAATAATTCGGGTTTCGCGTAAAGTAACAAGTGAATAGCTTTAGAAATACGCGGGGGACGAAAATTATATGGTAATCACTTACCTACAGTAAGTTTATATAGTCCATATGAAGTATTTAATAGTTAAATTTTAATGTATGTGTGTAGTAAGTGTAGAAGTGTGTGATGAATTGTGTATAATAAATGATAAACATAAACATGACAAATCATAAACCTTCTGGAGTTTAATGTGAATATAATTTTAATTTTTGGGAACGTGTAAATTTACATAGGGCAGCAGTTTAATGAGTAAACTGCTAGAGAATAGGAAGGAAACATTGAAAAAAAACATCTAGCCAGAAAGGAAAAAATTGAAACAAATTTAACCATAAAACGAGAAAACAATTGAAAAAAAAAAAATATTGAGAAAGAAGGAAAAAAAAATCAAGAAATAAATTTTAAAAAATAATT
>CM042143.1:9999837-10002395 GCA_023376005.1 Doryteuthis pealeii | reverse complement strand
TATATAGAGAGATATAGGAGTTTAACGTCATTGGGCTAGGAACCAATTCAACAAAAAGTCAACGAATTTTAATCTATTGATGATTTTTTATTTTTTCATAGCAAGATCAATATCCCGATGTGGCACAGCATCTATGAGAAATATTGTTTTCTATTATTATTTCACATATATTGAACATTATATCTTGTATCTTCTGTTAGATTAACATTAAAATATTACCTTTCAAATATTTTTTATTTGCCAAATCAGTAAGATGTGCAAGTTTTTAATATTTTTTCAAAGGATGGGGAGAACTATGAACCTGTAAATTTACAATACAATAAATTTACTTACAATAAACTTGAAACATCAGATTTATGTTGGAGAAAATAGGATTGAAACAAATAGTTTTTCATCTAAATTATATAAAAATTAAAACGTAACAACAACAAAAAAGATTTTTATGCATACAATTTGAATGTCAAATACTAAAAAAATTAAACTGAAAATCGACAAATTGCATTAGAATTACTGAATATTTGGTTGAATGGTACATTTGTTGATCCTTTAATCAAAAGGCATTTTATAACAATAAGAAATTTTAAGTTATTGATAATTTTTTATTTTTTCATAGCAAGATCTATATCCCGATATGGCAGGCATCTATGAGAAATATTTTTTTCTATTATTATTTCACATATATTGAACATTATTTGTACCAGAAAGATAGTTTGGTGTTTGCCGAGAACCGAAACTACGATAGCAGTTATTGTGCAAATCAGAAATCAATAATAACTTAAATATTTTTTGATAGCATTTTTGGGTTTCTTGGGCAAAAATGTTTTTTATTTACCAATTTTAGGAGTAGGGAAGCCCTAGAACTCATTTTACAGACAAGAATAGATTACAAAAAGTCGCCTCACTCTAATAAAATTAATTTCATGAGAAAATATAAAAACTATAATGGGTAAATCTCTTTTAGTTCTGTTATGTGGTTTCATCTTTTGTGGTTAAAAATTATCATTTGTCATTATTTAATGGAAATTTTAAATTGACAACTATGATCGTAAAAATAAAAACTTTAGAAAACAAAAACGTAGAAATAATCTTTTACATTTGTCTGCTAGTCTTGTCCTATAAGTGACCAATATATATATATATATTATATATATATATATATATATATATATATATTTGTCTGTCTTCTCTCATATATATATATATATATATATATATATATATATATATATATATGAGAGGACAGACAAATATATATATATATATATATATATATATATATATATATATATAATTGTGTATATATGTGTATGTGTATTTTAATAAATGTGAGCTCACATATATATGTATATATATGTATATATATATATATATCTTTCTCTCTCTCTATCTCACTCTCTCTCTTTCTCTCATATATATATATATATATATATATATATATATATATATATATATGTATATATCTTTGTCTCTCTATCTCTCTCTATCTCATATAATATATATATATATATATATATATATATATATATGATTTATATGAAAAGGGTGACTTACTGGTGGAATTGGTCACAATGGTTAGATCATTCAAGTTTCACAATGATAAGGCAGCGATATAACAAATATAAAGTGCTCAATACGTGAGCAGAGCAAATTTATTATAATAGTACACTTGTCCCTCTCTCTCTCTATCTCATATATAATAATATATATATATATATATATATATATATAGCCAGTGTGGCTAGACTTTGCAGACTCTCTCTCTCTCTCTCTCTCTCTCTCTCTCTCTCTCTCTCTCTCTATCTATCTATCTATCTATCTATCTATCTTTCTATCTATCTATATATATATAATTGTGTGTATATGTGCATGTGTGTTTCAATAAATGTAAGCTCACAGATATTAGCAAACGTGAACAGGCTGTGAGACCTACGTAACACACACAGACGCGCGTGCGCCTGTGCGCCTCTGTGTGTGTGTGTGTGTGTGTGTGTGTGTGTGTGTGTGTACCTGCCTGTCAGTCTGTCTGTGCGTGCATCTATAGAAACGCTAGAAACGTGGACCCCAGCGAGTTATATATAAATGTGACCTGTCATTGAAGTAAGAGCAAAGATACAATACTTCTATGTTAATAAAAATTTAAAAAAACACGGGTTATTTATTCTTAAATCTTGTGAGATCAAATTGATGGAGAAGGAATGATTATTTCCGACTCGCCTCCAATCTTTATGGTTTGCCAGTTGGGTTGTAAAAGTTTTGAAAATATCATATTTGAATTGCCTTTTTTTACGGTGTACAGCTATAAAACGGGCTTATTTTGGATGGAGCTATGTAAGTAAAATTGAAAATTATGGCCTTGTTATGCAATCTTTGGCCCCAGTTGTATGTCTACTCAGACAGATCGATATATGTAGAGCGATTGATCGATATAGACAGACTGATACTGAAAGATAAAAAACAGTTGGAATATGATATTAAGTATAGAGGCACACACACACTCATATAGATACACACACAGACATGTAACATAACACACATACACACACACACCCTTATACACA
>CM042143.1:9992337-9997337 GCA_023376005.1 Doryteuthis pealeii | reverse complement strand
GTCTTACATATCACTAAGAAATAAAGGTTTTCATAATATATGGCGTTGTTAATTTGCATACTGGCTTTAATAGATAATTACTATCTCTATTATAATTGTTTTCTTCTCTAATGTATTCAAAATCAATCCTATGAATGATTTTATATAGAAACCAAATATCTTATTATAATGGAGATTGTGTGTTTTTCTATCTGTAACCGAAACTATATTACTACTCAAGTCACAGTTTCCTTAGTTATTGACATCACATTCTCCACGATATTAATTTTATTTAAATCTCGATTATTAATAAAATTGTTGTATATTATTAATACTGTTAACCATATCTACATATTAGTAACATGCAATTATATTTATATATACAACAAAATAGCGGTTTATTGTGTGAACGGGAAGGCTAATTTGCATATTGATATTAAAAATGTGATTTTATTAAATATGTGCTTAGTATTATTGATTTTTAACTGTTTGGATTTATTTTAATGAATATAAGCAAAAATTTCTTCAATGAATCTTAAATGAAATCGATTAACAAGAAAAGATAACTGTCATTTTATTCTTTACTTCCTCTTTTAACTAAATACTTAAATTAGAAAAAATAGCAACGAAAGACGAAAGTGATGGAAGAGTAAATTTCAGTTGTTCTATTTTTCGATTATACCTCCCTCTGTTTCAAATCATTTTATCTGCATTCTTATTTAGTTTTATTAGCCTTTCTAATTTAATACAATACTTTATTACATTAAAACTTAGATACTTGCACCCAGAGGGTGCATATATTTGCTAGTATAATTAAAGTAAGTGTGATTTTTTATATGCGTTCTTATTTAATTTTGTTGGTCTTTCTAATCTAATGCATTTCATTACATTAAAACTTAAATATTTACGCTCGGAAGACGCATATTATTGCTTGTATATTTTATAAGGCAGCAGATCATCTTGTAGACATATTTTGTTAAGGATAACACACAAATAATATAGACTTTCGTGTTTAGCTTTTTAATTATCTTTTATTTTATGCAAACGAGATGCTGCAACTGTGATTGTAGGCGGTTTAAAAACTGTCCAAAATTACCGTTGGTGTAGTCCAAGTACAGGTATTTTCGACCAACTTCGGTGATTTTTGAGGAATGCTGGGTTGGTTCAACTAAAAAAATCTCGAACCCAGAATTAACACAGCACTACGGAACATAGTAAAAATTACCGAAGTTGGTGTGATGTGTTTGTGTTCCAGTTTTGGTTTTGTTTTTGTTTTTTTGTTTTTGTTTTTTTTTTTTTTCAAGTTGGTAGTTGTGAGAGTAACTATGAGGGGAACTCGTAGAAATTATATTACGAGGTGTGGAGACTGGATGGAGGAGATTTAATAGGGAAAGTGTTATAGGCATTTTAAAATTTGAGTACTAATCCACGGATTCCATCCAAATGTAAAAAAAAGTTGGCCAGAAAGCTCGAAAAGATCGTTAATAAAATTGTTAAACAGGAGACGTGCCTTTTGTTTAATTCTACACGTATAAATGAAAGAATGCTGCCCAAATACACACACACACACACACACACACACACACATATATATATATATATATATATATATAGAGAGAGAGAGAGAGAGAGAGAGAGAGAGAAAAGAGAGAGAGAGAGTGCTAATACCCTTGGAAAGGTATGAATCCAATTCTCCCTCCAGCTATGGGTAAATAGCAGGGAAGACTGGACTAGGAAGGAAAACTCTGAATTCAAACTGGTTAAACTCCGCTTAAGAAATTGACCTTGTGTCGCATCCTGCTTGTGTGGAGGGGTTCGTAAATATATATATATATATATATATATATATATATGTGTGTGTGTGTGTGTGTGTGTGTGTGTGTGTGCATTTGTATTTGGTTGGCCATTTGTTTGTATAATAATTTATTATGTATTGGTGAATTCTTATTCCCGATAACTGCAAACAATTGATCCTGTTTTATCGATACTGATGACATCTCTAACAAAACAATTGCCCGGGAGATTTTCAAGTCTGAAAAACTAATTGAATTACCAAAATTCCAAGAGAATTCTTGGAAGTTTTCAAACTGAAAATAAAGCTATTCTGATTACTATGATATGATGATAGTAAGTAATGTCTGATTGCAAAATAAATGTTTTACTACAGAAAAAAATTGGCTTCGATTTTACTGTAAACATTTTTTGGAAATACAATTTCTTGTAAAATAGAGAAAAATTAAAAAGTAACAGAATACAATGCATATATTTACCCAACCCCTCCGCACGAGCAGGATGCGACACAGGGTCAATTTCTTAAGCGAGGTTTAACAGGTTTGAATTCAGTTTTCCTTCTCTTAGACTGGTTGTCAAAACATGGAGCCCAGTCTTCACTACTGTTTACCCATAACTAGAAGGAGAATAGTTGACTGCACACCTTTCCAAAGGGTATTAGCTCTATATAAAAATGCAAACAATAATAATAAACAACAAAACATAATCATAATATAAATATGATTATAATTATAGCTCAGTCGGTAGAGCGTTCGGCTAGAAACCACAAGGTTCCTAGTTCGATACCGTTCCTCGCCAACTCAACGTATGAGTAGCACAGAGATCTGTGCGGTAAAGTAAGGAGCTCCACCTTAGACGCCAAAACAATCTCCTTGGTCTAGCGCTATTGAAAAGGGGGTAGACTCCCTCGCTGATTGACTGATACCGACATTAGGCCGCCCCGACGACTATACATATCTAAAGGGCAGTTGTGTGTATGTATGTATGTCTGGAGGAAACTATGAAAATAAAACAATTAATGACGTAGTAAATATATATACACATACACTATCACCCAATCTTGATTTTTGAGCAAAAACAATGAAGATTTGATTTGTATTTGTGAAGATAATTAAAAGATAGAATTTAAATAGTAATAGCATGATTTTTATATTTAATATTTTAAATAGGAAACTCTGGTGCCATACTAGACCGGATCAACGCAAGGTCTTTTTTACGTGGGGATTTTATGGGGCTTCTGAAATGACCTAGCTTACGATTCAGTAATAATGGATCTGCAAGACTAACTTTTTGCCCCAGGCCGGGTAGCCGCTTCTAGTAACACCTAATTCATTAAATTATATTATCTTGTTTTTATACAATACAGTCCTATTTTCTCATTTAAAAACGTAAGAAAAAATAGGCTGTTTTTAAGGTAACTGGAATGAATTAATGATATTTAAATTTATTTCAATGGGGAAAATTCGATTTGATAAACGAGGAAATTGAGTAACGAGTGGAACAGATTAAACTCGAGAGTCAAGGTACCATTGTATGAATAAAAGGAAATAAAATTCTCACTCGGTTTAAAAAAATATTTTCTTGACAGAAAAAAAAAAACAAAACGTGCTGTTGATATTATTCTAAAACGTTGCTAAAACTAAAATGCTCAATTTTTTTTTTTTACTAAATAAGATCAGAAAGTCCAAGAATTAAATGACATTACCAATAATAGTAAATTTTAAAAAATAAAATGGAAAATTATCAGATATCCCATGTATGGCCAAGAATAAGATATATAAAAAAAAAAATTAATCATGAAAGAGTAATATATAAATGTGTGTATAATTCCATGTGAAATATTTGGTCTCACCATTTTGTATAGAATAAAGTCAGGCCATTTAAAAAAGTCGACATTTTTGAAGCACGGGTCACGTGATGCCCCTCAAATTAATTCCGTCAAGAACAACGTTACAAAATAACAAGCCCCGACGAATTAAATATTAGATATCGTTAAAGCTGACATCGACTAAGACAATGAACGATTCCGGAAGTGAGGTCTTGCGCGTGCGTACTTTATCCTAAGTCAAACAAAAGCGCGGGTGACCGTTGTAAGCGAACGAATTATGCAGCTCAATCGCGTATCGTGAACGGATGGATGGCGGGAGACCAGTATGGAGAATTATGTTGACAATCGGTTACTAGGGTAAGTAATTGTTTGTCGGAATATCTATACAATTATAAGGGGCAGTTGTGTATATTTGAAATGCCGATATCATAAAGAAACAACCACAGAAGTGTGAACCTTTTTTCATTATATATATATATAATATATATATATATATATATATATATATATATATATACCAATCCCTCCGCACGAGCAGGACGCGACACGAGGTCAATTTCTTAAGCGGGGTTTAACAGGTTTGAATTCAGAATTTTCCTTCTCCTAGACAGGTTGCCTTAACAAGGTTGAAGAGCCCAGTCTGCCCTACTATTTACCCATAGCTGGAGTGAGTATAGTTGGATTCATACCTTTCCCAAGGTGTATTAGCGCTATATGTAATGCAAGCAGTTTCGTCTAGGATTTGAACTATATTATAATATATATATATATCAAACCAATTTACCCCATTGAAATGAATTGAAATGTCATTAATGTATATATATATATATATATATATATATATATATATCCTCGGCCCCATGAAAGGGTGTTTGAGAGGCAAACATTATTCCACTGACGAGGAAGTGAAATTTGTAGTGAATAAGTGGCTCAAAGAACAGTCAACAGAATGTTACGGGGCAGAGATATGCTCTCATTTGAAGGTGGAAAATTGCTATTGAGAGAAACAGTGACTATGTGATCCACAGAGGATCAGCTTCATTTTGATGTAAGATACATATTCCTGTGTTGGTAATTATACCTGTCCTAAACAAAATGGCATTACTTTTTTACTAACTCTTGTATAAAAGAAAGCCGTGTGTGTGTGTGTGTGTGTGTGTGTGAGGATGAAACTTCGAAAATAAAACAATTAACGACAAAGTGATTAGATATACACATTAAATATCACCAGATCTTGTTTTTTGTGCAAAAATTATGAAGATTTGATTTATATTCGAAGATATTTAAAAATTAAAATATACATAGAGAAATAGCCTTGAAATTCTATTTAAATATATCCAGAATTTGTGAATCTCAAAAGTAAACAAATCAATACGCCAGGGTATTTGCCCCCCTCTACCCT
>CM042143.1:9969837-9987337 GCA_023376005.1 Doryteuthis pealeii | reverse complement strand
TTAGAAATCAATAATACTAGCACATATTTATTAAATTCGATTTTTTAATATTAATATGCAAATTAGCCTTTCCGTTCACACTGTAAACCTCTATTTTGTTGTATATATAATATAATTGCATGTTGTCAGTATGTAGACATAGTTACAGTATTAATAATGTAAGACAATTTTGTTAATAATTGAGGTTTAGATAAAAATAAAATCATGGAGAATGTGATGTCAATAACTAAGAGATTGTGACTGAGTAGGAATATAGTTTCGGTTACAGACAGAAAAACACACAATCTCCATTATAATAAGATTATCATCATCATCATAGTGAATTAAAAGATATGTAACTCATGTAAATAAAAGCGAACTTAAAATTCTGATCTGTATTTTTAAAAGCGCAAAATGAATGGAAAGAGACCCGTGTTTTGTGGGGAAGAGGGGGCTTGCATTAAAGCTTTTTTGTGTGAATCGGTTTACACTGGCAAACGATGTCCATTAAATGACTGCATCGCTTTCCATAAAATTAATGGAATGTTTAACTTTTAACAACGGGCGTCGTATGGTCGCATCTGTGAATCAGGAAACTAAACAAAAAACAAAAAACAAAAAAACTAAAAGAAATGAAAATGAAAGAACATTTCAAGCACTATTAAAACCAGAATAGAATTATAAGCTTTTACAAAAAAAATAGACAACAAAAAAACGGACTGATATATCGCAGTTAACAATAGGCATTTTTCAAAAATATGCGTTGAGAGGGGGGTGATGGACAGACATAGGTAAGTGAGTAGTCTTTGCCTACCAAATTTCCCCACGGTTGTACCAAATTTTTCGGTATGATTTTACTTGTAGATTGGATATTTCAGGGTCCACAACTCAACTCACTCAGAACTCATTTTATTCAAATAAAGTCCTATTATTATTATTTACTCCTTTTGAGTTTACCACATCAGCGTTAGCTGATGGTCTTTCACTGGAGTCTGAGTGACAGCAAGTCTCCTCAGGTCTCCAGGACTCTCCTGAGTATTCTGCAGATTGTAGCAGTGCAGTGTTCTGGTTTGGTATCAATCCCTCTATGATTTTCAACTTACCAACCCGTTTTTATCTTTTTTTGGGGACTGTTTCCAAGTGCCACCAACTACAATTTGGTATCACTTTGACTTTCATATTCCATAACTTTTTTCAGTTCTCTGGCAAGGTCCAGGTATTTGTTCCATTTTTTTTCATTTTCCACTAGCTTCACCCTGTGATCTGCTGGAACTGCAAAATCCACCAGTATTATTATATATATTATTATATTATTATTATTATTATTATTATTATTATTATTATTATAATCTGAGTCCTTCTGCTCAATTACAATGAACTGACCATCATTTTTTGTACTTTGATCGCAGTGGTAGGAGAGTCACTATGAGTGACTTAAAGTAGGCAAATAGTTAAATATTATCTCAACATATGTATTGGATCAATTAACAGTTATGTGCTAGCTTCATTAAAATTGTGACAGCCATGTTTCCAAGGATGAATGTTCTTGAAACTTTTGTGTTGTGTTGGCATCCTTCCGTCTGCGAAAGATGATGGCGTAGTTTGTTTTTTGTTTTTGGGTTTTTTTTTCTTTTTTACTACATAGCCTGTGCGGGTTGTTTTGGAGGATGGGCTGTTGCCAAAGCACCCGATCCCCCTCTTTCTACACTGCTGCTGTGGTCCAAAGGAAAGGATAAGAACCTATGGAGTTTGGCAACGGCAGTGTCGCGGGAGTTGCTGTGTAGCACTGAAATTCTCGTTACTCCACCTTAGGGACTCCGGCTCCGGATTTGTTTTCGGGGTTTACCCCCTGCCCTTCCTCTGGATTATGTAAGCTTTTCAGGGGATATCATATTATTAAAACAAGAAATAATGAAAGTTTAAAACAATGTGTAGGGGGTGACAATACTTTCGGACCACACTGTACTCACAGCTGATGAGCATTTTAAAATGAGGATCATTCATATTGGATATTAGAAAAGCATATCCAAATTTGGCATATTATATCCTTCGTTTTCTCTATCTGCCATGTTGGTATCAGATTGGTTAGTGTCTTGGTTAATATCTTGATTTATGGCAACACAGAAATCTGGGTTTTGTTCATCATCTTCATCATCAAGTCGCGCTGTTGGCACGGATACCCATGACAATCTCTCTCCATCCGTCCCTATCGCTCATTATTCTCGGGAGGTCATCTCTGCAGCATCCTGTATCTGCACAGAGCTGATCAATGTACGTCTTTGCTGGTCAGCCCACACTGGCGTGTCCATGTGTTGGCTTCCACTGGAGGACGTCGCTTATGAGTTCGTCCTTGCTTCTCCAGCAGTGTCCCGCGTGTCTTGTCCGTCTTACTCGGATGGTTTGGGTGATATGTGGCAGATGGCCGTACAGCTGCTTTCTCGTAGGGTGTTGTTTCCACGTCTTGTTCAGGATCACCCGTAGCATTCTTGTGCAGCTCCCATCTAGTTTATTCTCTAGTCGCTTCGTTAGGACCCAGGTGGTGCAGCCATACAGCAGCAATGACACGACGACAGCCTGGAAGAACTGTCTCTTTTAACTTGTCTGTGAGATTGGATTTCCATATGACCGATAATTTATTTATAGTAGTTACGTTGCATTTTACATAGTGCTAATACCTTTCGGAAAGGTGTGAATCTAATTATTCTCCCTCTAGCTATGTATAATTAATAGGACAGGTTGGGCTCTTTAACCTTGGTATAGCAACCGATATAAGAGAAGGAAAACTCTAAATCCAAACAAGTTGAAAAACTGACCTTATGCCGTATCCTGGAAGAAGTGTCTCTTTAACGTGTCTGTGAGATTGGATTTCCATATGACCGATAATTTATTTATAACGGACCATGCCTTTCCTATAGGTGCATTAACGTCGTTTTCTGTGGAGGAGATGTTACTGCCTAAGTATCTAAATTGTTCTACAGAGTTTAGGAGTTTGCCATCGATGGTTGAGATGTCTTTGACTGAAATTCTTTTTCGTGAATCGCCTTTTATCAATCTTGAAACTTAATGTTATGTACTCCTTTCTCGTCGGATACATAACCAGTGTTCTTATGTGATAGAGAGAGGAGACAGAGTGTAACAGAGATATTTCGACGATGAATAACTTACTTGTTACTTTCTTTCTTTGGCAATTTGTGATCTCTAGTCTTCTTTCTATTCTTTCTCGCCATGTTGGATTCTATTTCTTCTTTTTACTTCGGCGCGATGGCTACGTCAGATTCTTTTTTTCTATTTCTTGTTGGTTCATCTTCCACTAAGGCATGCTTAATTAATCATACAATGCCTGTTGCTTTTCAAACTTTTAATTTGCCTTTTCTTACTAACATTGCGCGCGGAGATGAGTCCAGCCGAAGCAAAAGACGTCTCTCTTACTCAACATCTTGGCTGCAACTGAGGATCTAACAAGTTCTCACCTGATTTGCGTTTTTTCGCCTCTGGGGTCAAAGTTTCCCAATGGTCAGTAATTTTCCATTTGGGCTCTTTGTATTCTAGCTACACGGTGTTGAAAATAATCTATTCTACCACATAGATTAAGCAACATTATTTTATGTATAAATCATTCAAACATGTGGGAGATAAACATGTGGGAGACAAATTTGATGTGAAATTTCTCCAGTCGGCACTTCCCAATTCAACAATATTGTGTTTGTTTGATAAATTTCCTGGGTTCTATGAAGAAAAAGAAGAGAAATAACGTATAATTATGTATTTGAGTTTGAGATAAAGTGTTTTCTGGTGTGTTTGTGCGCGCGCTAATAGAAAGAGAGAGCGGGGAGTAAGAATTATGCAAATATGATTGTGCCTATTTAAGAGTGATTAAAAAGTGCTTAAACTGAAAAATCGCAAATTCATCTCTCTCTCTCTCTCTCTCTCTCTCTCTCTCTCTCTCTCTCTCTCATATATATATATATATATATATATATATATATATATATATATATAATTTAATATACCAAACTTATTGGTAAATCCTCGCGGTGAGAAAAAAAACCCGCAAATAGCTTGATTGTAAAAAATATACTACCAAACATCAACCGGGAAGAAAATTTTTTGGGAAAAAAGAAAAGACCAAGATAGTCGTACCAACAAAAAATAATCTATTAGAACAGTATTTTGGCCAAAAGAAAAAACAATTTATATGCATATATATATATATATATATAATACATATATATTCATATAAAAACCGTCAGGACTAAAGCTAATTAGTAAAAAGTGCTCAATACCTAAGTAGAGCAATAATAAAGATAACTAATGAGTCAGATGAACCTACTAAAAGTTTCGCTTAATGCTCTTCAGGCTAGATCTTAGCCCTGAAGAGCATTAAGCGAAACTTTTAGTTGGTTCGTCTGACTCATTAGATTTATCTTTATATATATATATATATATGTTGTGTGTGTGGTGTGTGTGGAGGGTGTGTGTGTGTGAGAGTGTGTGTTTTTGTGTCCACACACGCACAAGAGTTACGTTAAAAATCTATCAATAAGATTGAAATTGTTTAGCTAATTAATTGTTTAACTGATTGATTTTAACGGCATGTCAACCTCGGTGGGTCATTTAATGCCGACAAAGTTTTAAAATAAATTCATTTTTGATGGAACTCGATTTATTCTTTCTATTTAACACATAGATAGGTAGTACCACTCCCGGTCAGAGTAAACCTCAGTCGGTAGAGCGCCCGCCTTGGAATTGCAAAGTTCCTGGTTCAATACTGTTCCCGCCAACTCAGTGCATGAGCAGCACAAATTGGGCAATCTGATCTCTGCGTCTGACAGTAGGTGTGGCGCTCTACCCCATCAAAAACAATCTCACCGTTCTACCGCTAACCAAAAAGGGATAGACTCCCTCGGCTGATACTGCCAACTTTACTTTTACTATATATATATTATATATATATATATATATTATCAGTATCAGCCAGACAGCGAGGGAGTCTATCCCCTGTGCACTAGCGCTAGACTAAGGTGATTATTTTAGCGTCTGGGGTGGGTATATATAGATACACATATGCATACACATATATATATATATATTTGTATATATAGATACACATATGCATATACACACATATATATATGTATATATAGATATAGATATATATACATACACATATATATGTATATAAACACATATATACATATATGTATATAAAAGTCGTCGCGGGTGGCCTAAAGTCGGTATCAGCCAATCAGGAGGGAGTTTATCCCCTTTTCACTGGCGCTAGACCAAGGAGATTATTCTAGCGTCTGGGGTGGAGCACCACACCTACCATCAGCTCCTCACTTTACCGCACAGGTCCCTGTGCTACTCATACGCTGAGTTGGCAGGGGCCGGTATTGAACCAGGAACCTTGTGATTACCTAACCGAACGCTCTAACCACTAAGCTAAACGGTACTTACTGTGGTATATCTAAAGGTCCTGCTAGTAAAATATGATTGCTTTTAGATTATTTTTTGTTTTAACAACAAACTTGAGTCAGAGATAACCGTTTTCTGATCTGTGCACTGCAACACCCAACCAGTGAGGAGAGCTTGACGTCTTTTTTTTTTTGTTTTTTTGTTTTTGTTTTTTTTTTTCCTCCCTCCGCTTTAACACGTCTCTTTGGTTCAATAATTTATTTCAAGTTATACCGCTAATAATGGAGTATAATTGCTCCGGCTTATCTAGAGATATCTATTTTTACCTACCGCATTGACAAGCTGTTCTCTTCATGCGCTAAGTGGTCGGGGAGAATTGAGATGTTGACCCTGTGACCTCTAGTCGAATGCTCTACCAACCGTTCAATTTGCTGATACAATCTACTACGCATGCGCGTGCGTACGTAGCCACAACACGGTCTGAGCACAATTCACCGGCAATTCGATATTTTGCCGCCATTTTGATTTTAGCTCCGTTTTCTGTTTATATTATGGGTTGATTATTTCGGGAGTTTTTTTGTTTTCTTGCGGGAGGGGTGGGGTTGATTAGGTAGACTTACTTCCTGGAATTTTTTTTCTCAAATATCAAACATAAACATACACACGAAAAAACACACACACACTCACACGCACACACACACACACACACACATACATACATATATATATATATATATATATATATATATATACGTGTGTGTGTATGTTGGGATACTGGATTCCACGCAGAAGACCTGCCAGTGGCAATGACCAATAGGATCGGATTACGAGATAGAGTCATGGAAATTCGTACTGACAGCGTTACCAAATATATATATATATATATAATATATATATATATATATATATATATAGAGAGAGAGAGAGAGAGAGAGAGAGCTGTATTTATAAGTAAATAGTGCTTACTATTGTAGATAGAGAATGTATATCTAACATCTAACCAAGAACTTGGTTTGAAAGTCGTATAGGCGAGAAACTATTCGTTAACTTCAGGTCCATGCAAACCTAACTTTATATATATATATATATATATATATATATTATATATATATATATATATATGAAGATAGGAGGGTTGGAGTAAATCCGTCACAAATCTGGTAAGGATAAAGGAAAAATGGACAAAAAGGTGTAACTCAAAACACCCACTCACTTTCTCTTCTATAAATACAAATCTATGTACAATGCTTTAATAAACTGACTGAAGAAATATCGATTAACGCGGAACGAAATATATCTCCACATCTAGTTGTTATTCCTTTTTTGTCTATTTTTACTTTATCCTTACCACACACACACATACACACACACACCACACACATATATATATATATATATATATATATATATATGTAAACAAGGTTAGTTTAGAATGGCTTTTTGCCGATAATTTTTGGGAGAATAAGTGCTTAATTGGAGTCGTACCTAATTTTGAAAATTAATTAATTAATAATGAATTAGGCGGGAATACCTATTAAATGTATGGCTAAACAAATCGAGAAAAATCAATCTCTGTATTCTAAACAGTCTGTATTCTAAACAAACCTTGTTTAGAACTTATCATATCGTCGTGTAATAGAAGTCACTAGAAGAGGAATATTAACCTACTCTAAACAAATCATAAAATCTAAGAAGTCCGTTTAGTGTAGAGGTTATGGGATCGGCCTGTCAGCTTGGCAGTCCGGTTTCAAATCACGCACAGGGCGGTCTTCCGATCTATAGCTCTGCTGATGGGGCCTAATAGGCCGAAATGTACATACAGAGATTGATTTTTCTCGATTTGTTTAGCCATACATTTAATAGGTATTCCCGCCTAATTCATTATTAATTAATTAATTTTCAAAATTAGGTACGACTCCAATTAAGCACTTATTCTCCATATATATATATATATATATATATACACACACACACACGCACACATATATTTATATATACATATATATATATATACATATATATATATATATATATATGTGTGTGTGTGTGTGTGTGTGTGTGGTAAGGATAAAGTAAAAATAGACAAAAAAAGGAATAACAACTAGATGTGGAGATATATTTCGTTCCGCGTTAATCGATATTTCTTCAGTCAGTTTATTAAAGCATTGTACATAGATTTGTATTTATAGAAGAGAAAGTGAGTGGGTGTTTTGAGTTACTCCTTTTTGTCCATTTTTCCTTTATCCTTACCAGATTTGTGACGGATTTACTCCAACCCTCCTATCTTCATATATATATATATCTTATTATAATGGAGATTATGTGTTTGTTTGTCTGTAACCGAAATTATATAACTACTCAAGTCACTATCCATTTAGTTATTATACATCACATTCTCCATGAATCAATTTTATTTAAGCCTCAATTATTAATAAAATTGTTTTTCATTATTAATACTGCTGGTCATATCTACGTACTAATAACATGCAATTGTATTTAGATGTACAACAAAAAGTGGTTTACTGTGTGAACGGGAAGGCTAATTTGCATGTTGATATTTAAAATTTGATTTTAATAAATATGTGCTTGGTATTGTTGATTTCTAATTATTTGATTTTATCTTAATGAATAAGAACAAAAATCTCGGGGATAAATCTGAAAAGAAATCAATTAACAAGAAGAAATAACTGTAATTTTATTATTTACTTTCTTATTTAACTGAATAGTTAAATTAGAAAAGTTTAGCAAGGAAAGACGGGTGGGGGGATGGAAAAGAAAGCTACAGCTGTTTTATTTTTCGATTATACCCCTCTCTGTTTCAAATCATTTTATCTGCATTCTTATTTAGTTTATTTAGACTTTGTAATTTAATATGATATTTTATGACATTAATACTTGCACCCGGAGGGTGCATATATTTGCTAGTATATATATATATATATATATATATATATATATATATATATATATAAGTTAGGTTTGCATGGACCTGAAGTTAACGGATAGTTCCTCGCCTATACGACTTTCAAACCAAGTTCTTGGTTAGATGTTAGATATACATTCTCTATCTACAATAGTAAGCACTATTTACTTATAAATACAGCACTCTCTCTCTCTCTCTCTATATATATATATATATATATATATATATATTATATATATAATATTAAGAAATATATATATATATATATGTATTTACCAACCAATATAAAGTGTTGTCATGGGCCCAACGGGAGAAAATTAGATATTTTATAAAAAAGGTTTGTAAAAAGGATTATGTTTTTTTTTCAATATTAAGTTACATATGCGACACGTGTTTCAGATCTGTTATCTTCTTCAGACATTGAATTATTATATTTTGGCAGAATATATCTGATATTTGATAGGTTGTGTGTGTTTTTTGTAACTTACTTTTTGTTTATAATGGTTATATATATATTATATATATATATATATATATATATATATATATATATATATATATATGCATGGATTGATTAATAGTTATTTACTGACATTCCACCATGTCTGTTGAACACAAGAATTGATTAACGTGGAGAGCCACGCACAAACCGAAACTCATGCGTGGCCCAGTGCTAAAATTGCGTGTATTTCTTCGCTATTCCTTTTTTTTTTTTTTTTGAGGCGCCTAAGGCACTGGGCAATAAACCCACCCTGCCCCTTTGAATCGAAAGGTCAAGTATTGTCTGGGGGACGTGACCCCTGAGATCACGCTGATATTACATAACTTACAGGTCCAATTCCCGAAGCCACTGGACACAGTATAAGAGAATGAAAACTCTGAAACGAAAAGAGCGGTTAAATCGAACTTAACGGACCTAAATTCCACCACTGTATGACAACCCGTCGAAAGAAAAAAAAAAACCAAAAATCAGGAAATTAACCGAATTTAATGAAAATTTCAGTGTTGATATATGAATGAATAACAGATATAACGCATAAGTTATTTTATTTAAAAACTTTTACATTTCTTCAAGTCAGTTAACTTTGAACCACGTATCTTTGAGAATCTGTGTTACGCCTCAAAGATTCGTGGTTCAAAGTGAACTGAACTGAAAAAATGTCAAAGTTTTAAATAAAATGACTAGTGCATTATATATTTTATTCCCTAATATATCAACACTGAAAATTTCATTAAATTCGGTTAACTCCCTCTTTTTTCTTTTTTCTTTTTTGTATTTTTTTTTCTTTTGAAGAGTTGTCATTTAATTTAGGTCCGTTAAGTTCGATTTAAATTGACCTTGTGTCACATCCTATTCTTTTATTTTTTTAAGAAATAAACCGAATTACAATAATTCTTTGAGAAATTCGGTCGCTTCATAATAATGTTTTATAATTGTCCGAAAAATAAATAAATTGTGAAAAAGAAAGAAAGAAGAAAGAAAAAAGAAAAGAAAATGGTGAGAATGAAAACACAAAGAAATAAAGAAAGAATGAATTTGGTTGGTTGTTTTGTTTTACGGCATATCAACTCTTTTCGGGTAATTTGATGCCGAATCAAGTCATTTTGATATGTGGTTACTTGCAGTACCTGTTGTTACTTAAATGGGTTACCATTTAAGTATTAAACAGGCTCAGTGCTGTTTGACTTTGGTGATCTAGTGGGAATCGATACTTTCAATGTTGCCCGTAAGCCAAAAACAAAAAGAAAGAAAGAAAGAAAGAAAGAAAGAAAGAAAAAGCTAAGAAGAAAGAAATGCTAAATAAATAGATACAGAAAGAAAAAAAGAAAGAAAAGCAAAAGAAAGAAAGAAAAAAAGAAAAGGAGAAAGAAAAGCAAAAGAAAGAAAGAAGAAAGAAGAAAGAAAGAAGAAGAAAGAAAAGCTAAGAAGAAAGAAATGCTAAATAATAGATACAGAAAGAAAAAAGAAAGAAAAGCGAAAGAAAGAAAGAAGAAAGAAAGGAGAAAGAAAAGCAAAAGAAAGAAAGAAAGAAAGAAAGAAAGAAAGAAATTGCTAAGAAGAAAGAAAGAAAAGAAAAGAGAAATAGATAAATAAAACAGTATGAAAGACAAAGCCAGGAAGAGAGAAAACCTAAAGAAGAAAGAAAGAAAGAAAGAAAGAAAGAAGAAAGAAAGAAAGAAAAAAAGAAAGAAAGAAAGAAAAATTGAAGAATTGAAGAAAAACAAATGAAGACAAAGAAAGAAAGAAAGAAAGAAAGAAGAAAGAAAGAAAGCTAAGAGAAAGAAAAAAGAAAAGACAAAGCCAGGAAGAGAGAAAACCCCAAAGAAAGAAAGAAAGAAAGAAAGAAAGAAAGAAAGAAAGAAAAAGAAAAAAAGAAAGAAAGAAAGAAAGAAAGAAAGAAAAATTGAAGAATTGAAGAAAAACAAATGAAAGACAAAGAAAGAAAGAAAGGAAGTCTAGATCGAAAAAGAAATTGGAGAAGTCAAAATAAAACAAAGGAATAATAATAATAATAATAATAATAATAATAATAATAATAATAATAATAATAATAATAATAATAATAATAATAATAATGAAACAAAAGACAAGTCAGAAAAAAAAATTAGAACAAAGTTGTAAGAATAGCGAAACAAAGAGAGAAAAAAAATGTCACACGTCTATTTAGTTTCGACAACTAAAATTGTACTTGGCCTATCACAACGCCATCTGGTGATGAATACATTAAAGCATCATGAGGCGAATAAGCGTAACATGAAGCAGCCAGAAGATCATTGACAAGGGAAAAAGTCACAACTGATATCAGTTTGACATCGAAAATATATTCAAGTTCTCTTTTTATGAGAAAATGTGTAAATGGAGAGGACACGTGTTTGCGAACGGTGGATCAATACTCAAAACTGTCAAGAAATTCTAGTGTGTGTTTTTGATGTTGGTTGGTTGGATTGTACGGCGTGTCATCCCTTGTTGGGTTATTTTTTCCCGAAGACATTTTGGTTTATTCATTCTTGATGAGTGCTCAATTTTTTTAAGCTCATTGTTTTTTAAAAACTTTTTAAAAAACTTATTTTGATCTATTTGACTCGTATATGGAACCCTAACAATTACTACCACTCCGGGTCAGAGTGGACCTGGGAGTAAAGGTAATTAAGGAGTACACCACATTTTCCCAGAGCTCCAGAATTGGAACTTCAATCAGATAGAGTTTAACTCATACCCAGAACATTAAGACCTTCAGCCACCGCCTTCTAGTGCGCATACACAACCCCACACCCCCATATATATATAGCTTAATTGAAGTCATACCTAATTGAAAATTAATTAGTTGATAATTAATGAATTAGGCGAGTATATCTGTTCAAATGTAAAGGTGTAAACAAATCGAGTACATTGAAAGATATGCTCGCCCAATTCATTAATTATCAACTAAATTAATTTCAATTAGGTATGACTTCAATTAAGTACTTATTCCCACAAATTGTCATATCGCTTTCATATATATATATATATATATATATATATATATATATATATATATCGCAGTTACCATTAAATCCACAAAGCAAATAAGTATAGAATCTTTTTTACTTCAGCATTATTTCCTAAAACCGATTAAAAAGTGCTCAATATACAGAGTTAAATAGACGATTAAAATCGCTACTTGAGAAACTTAAGTCGGTAGATTTTAATCGTTTATATATATATATATATATATATATATATATATATACTAGCCAAGATTCAACTTTGGTGGGCTGGTCACGTTGTCCGTATGAATGAGAACAGGCTTCCAAAGAAGATATTTTACGGGCAACTACCAAATGCTAAGCGTTCAATTGGACGTCCTCTCTTACGCTACAAGGACAAATTGAAGGACAATTTGAAACGCCTCCATATTGATCTGAGTGCTTGGGAAGATCTAGCATCGGATCGGAAGGAATGGCGTAAGGCCTGTTTCGCTAAACTAAAGAGCTTTGAACAAAATAGACTGAAGCATAGAGATCAGCTCCACCTAACTTTAAAAGAAAAATATTTAACTCCTGCCTTGGATCATTTCGTTTGTCAGTGTGGCTTCATGGCTCGCAGCAGGGCTGGGCTGCTGTCACACTCGAGGAAACATAAAATGTCTTCTTGACAGCATGCACAACATGGGAGGAATCAAATCACTCACTGCTGATCCTCATCTATCGTTCTCGATAGGAGAGTCCACCATATATATATATATATATATATATATATATATATATATATACCAACCCCTCCGCACGAGCTGTTTTTGACATTAGGTCAATTTCTTAAACGGAGTTCTAAAACGTTTGAATTCAAAGTTTTCCTTCTCCTTGATTGGTTGCCGTATCAAGTTTAAATTTACTCATAACTGGAGGGAGAATTGTTGGATTCATACCTTTCGCAAGGGTATTAGCGCTATGTGAAATGCAAATAGCCTCGTCTTTGATTTGAACTCTGGTCGACGAGTTCATTTCCTACAATTCAAACTATAACACCACGCGCCTCTAGTACATATATGATAAAAAGGGCTGGTGCTTGCCATAAGGGCAATAGGGTTGGGACAATGGCTTCATGTAACCAGCCGATTCATACATTTTTTTCCACTTTTACAGATCATTTGTTTCGTAAATATAATTATTGTTTTGTATTCCTTAAAACCTTCCGCGAATATTGATCAAAATTATTCATGTCGTCATTGATTTTTACGGGAAATTTAATAAAAAGCAATTTTAAAGATGGATGCCTTCATAAAATAAGCATATAACTGTAGATATTAGAATTATATTTGACCATTAGGCTCAATTTCAACGTTTTATAATGCAAAAGAGTTTTGGATTTCGATAAAACGCCAATATTCTTCGGAAAGTTTCTGATTTTCTTCATAAAGTCAGCTCGTATAATATTTCTCTAATTCTCTCATCGTTTGACAGAGCGATTTTCTCTAATATTATTTTTTTATTTCTTTATTAGTTTGACAAGGAATTATTTTTTAATTATTTTTGAATTTTTTTCCTTCTTTTCTCAATAGTTTTTTTTTTCAATTTTTTTCTCGTTTTATGGTTAAATTTGTTTCAATTTTTTTCCTTTTCTGGCTAGATGTTTTTCAATGTTTTCCTTCTATTCTACGTTGCAGGTTTATTCATTAAACTGTGCCCTATGTAAATGTACACGATCCCAAAAATTAAAATTATATTCACATTAAACTCAGAAGGTTTATGGACTCTGTCATGGTTTATGGGTTATCATTATATTATACACACGCACACACACACACACACACACACATATATATATATATATATATATATATATATATATATATATATATATATATATTTTCAAAACCGTCTCCTTTTTCAAACCTCAAAAAATTTTTAACGGACTGAATAACAAGGACTACCACTCGCTTTTCTCACTATTCTGTGATAAATCATTTCTTATCACCTTCCCCATACCAACAAATGCCCTGAAGATGATCTAATTAATAGATCGAAACACTGCAGCGTCGGCCAATAAACTCACCACTTAACCCATTTAAACCTGTGTTTTTTCATTTTTCTCAATATACTTACATATATATATATATATATCATTTTATTATATATATATACATCATTTTATATATAGAGAGAGAGAGATCATTTAATTTATATATATATATATATATATATATATATATATATATATACATATATATATATATATATATATATATATATATATATAGAATGAATGAAGAATGAACGAGAAAAGTATTAGTCAATGAAGGTGCTCAATGCTAAAATAGCAGAGCAGTTTTTACAATCAAATATTATATATCATGGAATGTATATCCTGTAACTAAAGTTTCATGCTTAGTGCAATCATCAGACGAGATTGTCAAAAGGTTAAGATTTTTAAAACGGTTGTTTGTTTGGCGCTTGTATAAAGTGAAGCGTGTTCACGCGATGGAATGTAATTTATTTTTTAAACTTTAGCGGTATATAATATTCCATCGTGTGATTTTTTAAAAATCTTAACATTTTGACCGTTTCGTCTGATGATTGCTGTAAGCATGAAACTTTAGTTACGGTATATAAAATCCATAATATATATATATATATATATATATATATATATATATATATATATATATATATATGACATCTTCGCATGTGTGGATCGCGACTTGCCTTTCAAAAATAAAAATAAAACGCTGATCAAATACAGTTACATAACTAAAAAGATTTTCATCTCTTGTCACATATAAAAACATCCATCATTTTCTTCACCCCAAGAGACATCCTGATGAAGGTTCAATGTAACCGAAATGTTTAAACATAGATAATTAAATTCATCCCATTTTCGGAACACTTGTTTTTTTTTTAATTTTCTTTATACATACATATATATATATATATATATATATATATATATATATATATATATATATATATATATATCCCTTCCAATCACTCAACATACAACAACATATAAGAGTACATTCATTTTTATAACCTTCACACACATACACACACATACACACACATATATATATATATAATATATATATGTGTGTGTGTGTGTGTGTGTGTGTGTGTGAAGGTTATAAACATGAATATACTGGAGGTTTTTAAGCATGAGAGAATGATATATTTAATAATTCGAATAGATTAATTCAAAAAGAATTACAGTTGACTTACCGATTTCGTCAAGACCAGTTGTGTATCAATTTAAGATTTATAGTGCAATTAGCCCGTTGATGACTTCCGGTTCAGAAAATATGGTAATTAAAAGCAAAACTAATAAGTGGTTTAATGATTTATGTACATGAAGTTTAGTGGTATCTGAAAAAATTGATATAACCGATTGAGTAATTCTTATATATATATATATATATATATATATATTATATATATATATATATATATATATATATAAAATATATATATATATAATTAATAACAAATGAAAAGTCGGTCCTACCATTGGTTTCTGAATAACACTTTTTCGATGTTATTTGTCGTCAGAGGCCTGTATTTATATATGTACGCATGTATATATATATATATATAATATATATATAGGCCTATATATATATGTACGTATGTATATATATATATATTATATATATATATATATATATATATATATATATATTGAAGAGAAATAAAGGAAAGAAAGTATTGAAAGGGTAAAATAGGATATTTTAATTAATTTAACTTACACGTGTTTCGGTCAGGAGTTTGTCCATGTGTACATTATTCTATCTATTATTATTTTTAAATAACAAAATGAAATGAAATAATTTTTTCTATTATTGTTATCACATAGAATAATGTAAAGTAAAGTAAAGTCGTCGGGGTGGCCTAAAGTCGGTATCAGCCAATCAGCGAGGGCGTCTATCCCCTTTTCACTAGCGCTAAACCAAGGAAATTGTATTTGCGTCTGAGGTGGAACGCCACACCTACCATCAGCTCCTTACCTTACCGCAGAGACCCCTGTGCTACGCATACGCTGAGTTGGAGAGGGTCGATATCGAACTAGGAACCTTGTGGTTTCTAGTTGAACGCTCTACCGACTGAGCTAAAAGCTACCTAACTATAATATATATATATATATATATATATATATATATATATATATATATATATATATATAATATATATATATATATATATATATATATATATATATATATATATATATATATATATATATATATATATATATATATATATATATATATATATATATATATATATATATATATATATATATATATATATATATATATATATATATATATATATATAATATATATATATATATATATATATATATATATATATATATATATATATATATATATATATATATATATATATATATATATATATATATATATATATATATATATATATATATATATATATATATATATATATATATATATATATATATATATATATACATATATGAAGAGTAAACAAACAGACGATGTGATTTGATATGGCTTTTTTTAGCCGACAATTCTTGGGAGAATATGTGCTTAATTGAAGTCGTACCTAATTTTGGAAAATTAATTAATTAATAATTAATGAATTAGGGCGGGATAGCTCAGTCGGTAGAGTGTTCGGCTAGAAAATACAAGGTTCCTAGTTCGATACGGGTCCTCGCCAACTCAGCGTATGAGTATCACAGGGATCTGTGCGGTAAAGGAAGGAGCTGATGGTAGGTGTGGCGCTCCACCTCAGACGCCAAAAAACAATCTCCTTGGTCTAGCGCTATTGAAAAGGGGATAGACTCCCTCGATGACTGGCTGATACCGACTTTAGGCCGCCCCGACGACTTTACTTTTACCTATTCAAATGTAAGGCTAAACAAATCGAGAAAAATCAATCTGTATGTACATTTCAGCCTATTAGGCCTCATCAGCAGAGCTATAGACAGGAAGACCGCTGTCTATATATAATATACATCTTATTATAATGGAGATTGTGTGTTTTTCTGTCTGTAACCGAAACTATATTCCTACTCAAGTCACAATTCTCTTAGTTATTGACATCACATTCTCCATGATTTTATTTTTATATAAACCTCAAATATTAATAAAATTGTCTTACATTATTAATACTGTTAACTATGTCTACATACTGACAACATGCAATTATATTTATATATACAACAAAATAGCGGTTTACAATGTGAACGGGAAGGCTAATTTGCATATTAATATTAAAAAATCGAATTTAATAAATATGTGCTTAGTATTATTGATTTCTAACTGTTTGGTTTTATTTTAATGAATATAAGCAAAAATCTCTTCAATGAATCTTAAATGAAATCCATTAACAAGATAAAATAACTGACATTTTATTCTTTTACTTCCTCTTATAACTAAATACTTAAATTAGAAAAAATAAATGAAAGACGAGAGTGATGGAAGAGTAAGTTTCAGTTGTTCCATTTTTTATATACTCCCTCTGTTTTATATCTTTTATTATACCCCCCTCTGTTTCAAATCTTTTTATCTGTATTCTTATTTAGTTCCGTTAGACTTTCTAATTTAATATAATATTTTATTACATTAAAACTTAAATACTTGCACCCGGAGGGTGCATATATTTGCTAGTATATATAATTTCTAGATACTAAAAGGGTATAATTGAAAGTTAATTAAATCAAGAGTC
>CM042143.1:9959837-9964837 GCA_023376005.1 Doryteuthis pealeii | reverse complement strand
TGGGGTTTTTTTTGTTTTTGTTTTTTTTCGCAATGCCAACCTCAAAACCCGGATCCAGCAAAGGAAGTGGAATATTAAAACCATGCTAATAGAATTCATTAAGGGACTTTTGACAAGGTTTCCTTCTTCTCTTCTGATTCAGTCGTTTTCACCAACATCAGGGATTGTTTGTACTGGAACCGCTTCAAATATCTATCATCATCCCTTCACACACCCACAGACTCCAACAGGGAACATTGTTACCCACAATTGAATCCCTTTCTGTATAAATTCTTTCACTGGCCAAGTTCTCATTCTATCTATCTATCTATCTGTAGTGGGTGGGGTGGGGGATACTGAATTCACTTTTAACCTTTCCACACATAGCCTGACCTTTATCACATCAATTCGGTCAGTGGTTGTGAGTGCCCTGTTTACTTACATTTTACCTATATTTAGGTATTTTACTTATAGTGTTTGTTCTAAATACATCAATATATTAATACTCGTGTTCCTTATTTGTCTGACCGTTATTATTTCGCAACACACTCCGGTTAAAAATGAGACCGTCTAAATCGGCCAATATGAAATGCAAAAATGTAAATTCTGATTATCTGCTGTTGCTTATCCACATAATTAATATTTCTTAAAAGTGTCGTAACCTAACCTAAATAATGTACAATTCCATTTATTATTATAAAATATAATGATAAAGAAAGAGAGAGAGAGAGAGAGAGAGAGAGAGAGAGAGAGAGAGAGAGAGAGAGAGAGAGAGAGAGATGGGTTAAGAGATTTTAACAGTTTTTAATTTTGATTCAAACACGAATGCTTCTGCTTCTGATGATGAGATTTTCTTGAAAATATTTAGGTAAATAAACATCATTTAACACCTATTACATTGCATTGTAAATTGCCTTCAAATTTATATTTTACGCATACATACAATGCTTCTAAAAATCTATAAAAAAAAAACACTTATTTCACCAGGCCCGAGCTAGGCTTATTTTATAGTTAAAAAAAAAAAAAAAAAAAAAAAAGAATTTCGAATAATCCGCACGAGCGCATATACAACGGATCGACATGCCATCACGGAAAATCCCGAAGATTTCAAATATCTGGCGTTCCTCCAACTTAGTAACAACAGAAGATTACGCCGGCTCGGTGCTTAAAAAACACGGATGCTTCTACCTTTGATGATGAGAAATTTTCTCGAAAATATTTAGGTAATAAACATCATTTAACACCTATTACATTGCATTGTAAATTGCCTTCAAATTTATATTTTACGCATACATACAATGCTTCTAAAAAATCTATAAACACACACACACACACACACACACATATATATATATAATATATATATATATATATATATATATATAATTTGTAAGCAAACAGTTTGTTGGTAAATATTTTTGTTTTCAAATGAATTTTTTGAGCAGGAGACAAATGATTAATCATAACGACATGTCAACCCGTCTGGGGTTATTTCATGTCTAGAGGTTAGGAAAACGCGTTCATTGTACATTATTTCGTAGTTCTTTCCTGGGAGATTTTACTTATGCACACGGTCCTATCGAATACGAATAAATTTTAAACAAATCTATTTGACCCAGAGATGGGTCAGATTTGACCTGTGAGTAACGGCGACGAAAGGATGCTCCACACTCCCTAAATTTCAAGAACTTGACTCATATTATCAAATACAGTTTAGTGTCATACTCAGGAGACATTCCGGGGGTATTTTACTGCTCTGTAAGTGATACAGTCTCCATATTCTACGCCTCACTAACAGAGCTATCTTTCTCTCGATGGAAAACCAATGAGGCTGTCTTTTTCAGGTCTTTGGTTTGGATAATTTGTTTAATGGCACACCAACCTTCGTGGTTTATTTAGTGTCAAAGCCATCCTTTTAGAACCGGGATCACTAAACTCTTTTTCGGGGTCGGATAATTGAAAAAATTACAAGCGCGGGCCACATTATTATTGTAACAAGTGTTTTTCAAGAAAATTCGGGATCGCGTAAGTAACAAGTGAATTGCTCAAACGTGGGAAGTTTTGTAACCTACCTACAGTAGTTAAGTCCATGACGATTTAGTAAGCTTAACATGATATTTAAATTCAAAAGGTATCAGAACGTCTCGCGTTCCGTACGTTTTAACAAACAAATTCAAATACCGTCGGCGGGCCTGATAAAATGAGTTCGTGGGCCGGATCCAGTGTAGGCCGACCAGCAAAAAACTACATTGATCATCTCTGTATGGATATTAGATGCTGTGTGGAGGACTTTCTAGGAGCGATGATCAATAGGGACAGGCGGCGAGAGAGAGAGAGTCATGGGAATCCGTGCTGTCTGTACAATTTGATGATGATAATTATTTACAAACGATTATCATTAATTACTTTAAAGTAAGTAATTACTTGGAAAAATACTTTAGTATTAAATAACCCAACAAGGGTTGACAGACCGCAAAATCAACCAACCAACCAACCATCTTTTATTTTGTAACCTGTGACCTTTCTGTTGACTTCTTGTCTGTTATGAATGTAGTCGTGACACATTTATTACAAGTGGGAAGTGGAAATGCGGGGTCGCCCAGCGGTCATGAACACACACACACACACACACACACACACACACACACACAAAAAAAAAAAAAAAAAAAAGAAGTCGGATAACCGGGTTCGAACTCTGGCCTAGGTTTTTCTAAACTTGATTCCTAAAAATGCTTTTGAAACAAGCATAAACCTAAAATTCGATCCCCGGTGGATGTCTCAATTCTTAATACAAATGATTTGCACACCGAAATACATGAAATCATATATAATGGTTAGCAAGCTAGTCTTGCAGATCCATTACGACTGAATAGCGAATTCAGTCTCCACTTGCGACCTTGTTTCATATCCTACCTGTGGCGAATGAGTTGGGTAAACTTGAAACCATAAAACTATCTCATTTTCAAGCAGATCTGTTGATTGGTTTGTTGAATTGTATGGCATGTCAACCCTTGTTGGGTTATTTTATGCCGAAGATGTTTTGTTTTATTCATTCTTAATGGGTATTAGAATCCCCAATATGCACTACACGCCAAGAGAGATTTACATTGAGGCATATACTGCTAGAGTGTGTAGACTTTGATCTAGTGCGAACGAAATACTACCAAGCAAATAATTTGGAAAAACTTTTCACGAAAATAAGACCATCCAGGATTGTACATCTCCTAAAAGAAATTAGATTTTACTTAAAAAATATGAACAATTAAACAATAGTTAAAATCTATACATATATACATTTGTTTTCTACCAAACTATTGCTATGAACACAAAACTTAGTTGGCATTAAATGACCCACCGAGGTTGATATGCCGTAAAACAAAACAAACCAAACGGATATTCAAGAATGTTTTTTAAACTCAATTTTAACACCTTTTTTAAACTCGTTTTTTTTTTATTTAACCCATAGACGGAACCCTAACAGGTATTAATACACCGGGTAACAGTGGACCTGGGAGTAATGGTAATAATTGTTTACTCAGGATTGATATTAGTTACAAGAAACCATAGAACTGTATGCAAACACGATTATTATTGAATAGAAAGTGTCATCATCATCATCATCATGTCGCGCTGGCAACACGGATATTCATGACAATCTCTCGCCATCCTCCCCTATCATTCATTTCCTCTGGGAGGTCCTCTGCGCAGCATCCAGTATCTCCGCAGAGTTGGTATATGCAGGTCTTTGCTGGACGACCTACTCTGGCGTGCCCATGTGATGGTTTCCACAGTAGAACGTCATTTATAAGTTCATCCTTGCTTCTCCAGCAGTGCCCAGCGTGTCTTGTTCGCCTCACACGGATGGTTTGTGTGATAGAGGGCAGGTGGCCGTACAGCTGTTTTCTCGTAGGGTGTTATTGCCACGTATTGTTTAAGATTGCACGTAGCATTCTTTTGCAGCTTCCATCTAGCTTATTCTCCAGGCACTTCGTTAGAAATAATTATTTGAAACTATCTAAGTGAAGAAGGCGTAGTGGCCAATTGTCGGTATCAGCCGGACAGCGATGAAGTTTATCCCCTTTTCACTGGGGCTAGACCAGTGAGATTGTTTTTGCGTCTGGGGTGGAGCACCATACCTACCATCATCTCTCCACTTTTCCATACAGATTCACTGAGTTGGCTAGGACCGGTATCGAACCTGGAGCCTAGTGGTTCCTAAGCGGATGCCCCACCGACTGAGCTAAACCGCCCCCCCCCTGTATGCAAATTATTTAAGAATAAATGCTTGAAGCAATAATTGTTTACTCAGGATAAATTTTTGCTTTTGTTCATATTTAATCTTTTATTATAATAGAGATTCGGCATCTGTCTGTAACCGAAGCTATGCCACTGCTTACGTCAGAATACCCTCAGGAATTGTATAAGATTTTTTTCAATGAGTAATTTATAGTCAAAATAATTAATAAATAGAATAAATCTTATTAACGATGTCGCTACGAAAATCTGAATTAGATTTGCCTCAAAACAGCCCATGTTATGGTATTTGCCTCTCATCCAACTTATGAGGTCATGGCACAAGGGCATTTTTATGTGGGCCCATCTACGAGCCGAAACTCATGGGTGGGTAGGCACAAAAAATGCGTTGATCCCGTCGGTATTCCCCTCAAGGGGGCGCCTCAGGCGCTGGGCAATAAACCCAGCCCTGCCCCTTTAAATCAAGGGGGCAGGTGTTGCTTGGGGGGATAGCCCCCTGGGATCAACGCTGTTAATTTACATTAACAAACACAGGTCCCGAAAGGCCCATGTTATTAGTGTATTAAAGATCCTGCTATATGTCTTATATATCACTAAAATGCATACTGGTTTTAACAAAACCGGGTTTAATAGATAATTTCTTAGTGTTATTCATCTCTAATATTATTGGTTTATTCTCCAACGTATTAAAATCAATTTCATATAGAAACCAACTGAAATATAGTTAATGTAAGTGTAATTCTTTTATATGCGTTCTTATTCAATTT
>CM042143.1:9949837-9952337 GCA_023376005.1 Doryteuthis pealeii | reverse complement strand
GGTGGGTTTTTTTTTCTTCGGTATAAAATAACCCAACATGGGTTGACATGCCGTAAAATACAACCAGCCTTCCACTTCCCACCAGTTGCAGTGTTTTTTTTTCTTCTTCGGTATAAAATAACCCAACAAGGGTTGACATGCCATAAAATCCAACCTACCAACCTGTAACTTCCCGCCAGTGCTGGTGTTTCTTAACGATATCTGTTATTTACCCATTATCAAGAAAGCAATGTTTTCATGCCTTTTGTCAGTAATATTTGTGTGAAGTGACTACAAATTCTTCCATCTGATTCCATTTGCAGTACCATTAACCACTAGGTCACCCCAAACCACTTACGTCCTTTCCGGCTAAAAAACACATTCATTGCCTATGACTCAAGCTCGAGAAAGTCACGTTTACCCGCGAAATCTTTTCGGTATGACGTAATTTCTTAATTCGTAATTCTTCCCCCGTTCATCGTTTGTCACCGGTTTTTCTACAAACAGCTCTCATTGTAAGTTTACTTATCGAAAAGACAATGAAAGAGTCGAGCTTGCATGTGTGTGTGTGTGTGTGTGTGTGTGTGTATGTGTATTTGTATGTGTATGCATTTGTGGGTGGCAATGAAGAGTGGACATTCTATATACTGGGAATCCTCGCTCTGGTGTTCGCAAGTCGTAAACTCGAAAGTTCGTAAAAGCCGATGTTCTCGCCCCCCACCTCGCCCCCATTTAGTAAATAAGAAATAAACGCGATAGTCCGTCGAATTTCTACAATGCAAATAGCATTCTTTCCTACGAGTTCCCTCTTACAGTTTATATATATATATATATATATAATAATGGAGATTCGCTTCCGGTTTTCTCATTTCTCAGTGAATCACCTTTTTCGTTCCCGTCTTGTATTCCTTTTGTGTCAGTTAGCTGCTTTTTCTCATTATATGATTAACCATTTCAACCGTAATACCGCATAACCCACACTTGATATTCTTATGCGTGTTATCACGGGGTACGGTCTTCTGGTCGGGATTAGGTGATCCGTTAGTATCTCAAAATCATGTAGAATCTTATGCGTCTCATTCTTCAGAACAGATTCAGATTTGTGCGTATAACATTTTGTTGCTTGGTGAAAATTGAATTTCTTGCACAATTCCCAGTGGATCACCTTTCCCACCCAGTGTGCCTTGTTTTGAACTCTCTTTGTTGGACTCACGAACCTTCTCAGACTCGGGAAACTTCTTTTCGAACTCGGGAACTTTCTTGTCGTAATCGGGAGCCATCGGAAGAAATACCTGAAGAAGGACAGAGGCTATATCGACCGAAACGTTGTACAAATAACAATACAGATAAGGACAATAGTCCGAATAACGCAGATAATACAAATCATCAAGCCTCATCTCAAACATTCAGAGAAATGCTATTCTTTTATTCTACAATATTCTATACTTGCTATTCTGTTATTCGACACTATTCTATATTTGCTATTCTGTTATTCTACACTATTTATATACTTGGTATTCTGTTATTCTAAACTATTCTATACTTGCTATTCTGTTATTCTTCAATATTATATATTGTATAATAATGTTATTCAACAATATTCTATATTTGCTATTCTGTTATTCTACACAATACTATACTTGCTATTCTGTTATTATACAATATTTATATTTGCTATTTGTTATTATTACATATTCAATACTTGCTATTCTGTTATTCTTCAATATTCTATATTTGCTTATTCTTATTATACAATATTCAATACTTGCTTCTGTTATTCTTCAATATTCTATATTTGCTATTCTGTTATTCTACAATAGTTTATACTTGCTATTCGGGTGTTATATTATTATTATTATTATTATTATATTAATTCTTCTATTTATCTTATTTGTAGCTCTGTTTACACACGCGCGCGCGCCACACACCACACACACAACAACACACACATATATATATATATAATATATATATAATATATATATATATATTGTTTTATTCTGTTTCGGGCAACAAGAGAATTAAGAATTGCTTTATTTTGCATTGGAGTGTGGGAGTCTAAAGTTCAGTCCCTGAAACCAACTGTACGAAGTGCGGAATATTTCACCCACAACTCACCGGAATATAAACGCAAATGGCTACAGAGAATTTTTAGTCCTGTTGCACTTGGCTAATATTCAAGTCCGCTCCTCCCCCAAGCTGTGGGACAATTTGAAGAGGAAGAAGAGAAGACCGGTTAATCCACAAATGTAAATGTTTCTCTTGATTTATTAAAGACACAAGTTCACACCGATCAAGCTGATGTTTTCGTGAATTGCAGGTTGGTTAATCAAGTTTCTTATCAATCTTCTTATCTATCGAGATAAAATAAAAACTAAATAGAAATAACTGAAAATATGTAACTACTATGTAGATAAAAATAGCAATTACCTATACCTACACTAATATATATATATATATATATATATATATATATATATTATATATATATATATATATATATGTTGAATTAAACAACAGA